>OX940807.1:19596739-19965295 GCA_954870605.1 Acer campestre | reverse complement strand
CCAATATCCATTTTCTGATGTGCAGGATCCTCAACCTAGAGGCAAGCACAGAGCATACTTAGATAATTACAGACTGATATTCAAACATTCATCTGTATATGCACCATTAGTATCACAAAGAAAATTCAATAGAGGTGGTTGGAGCTTGGTAGGATACAACTGTGAATAGTCAAAAGTGGTGTGCCATTCATAATTGATGTTGTGTGTCCAAAAAAGCTTTTTGTAAGGATTGTAACGATAAGGCCTGTGAAATATCCAAATACAGGATACAGAAGAGGCTGAATCAGGGTCAAGTTTCCAAACGTTGTATTGTCCCATGAGTTTTGTGAGTTGAGTTCTCCAATAGGATAGGGAATCAAACCATTGGAGGAATGTCCATAGAAGGGAATTTTGTTGAGCTGGATCATGGAGATGACCATATAGTTCCTGAAGAGGAAATACAATGGCATGATGATGGAGGATAGATAAGCACCATAAAAACCATAAAACTCGAGGAGTGAAGTAATCAAAGGGAGGCATCAGGAAGGGGTCAAGAAAAGGTTTTGTTGGGTTAATAAGAGTGTGATGACATCCTTTCTGGAGTTCTGTCAAATAAACACTGAGATGAGACTTTGCGAAATGTTGGATCTGATCAAGGGTAGGTTCTTGATTTGGGGGAAGTGTATGTAGTAGCTCTGGAGGATAGGTTAGGTTGGTGAGAGCTGGGAGATCTGGTGAGGGATCTGATGAGGAGGAGGCTGAGGTAGCCATGAGGACTAATGGGATCCTTCTGGTTGAGGTGATGAGGTGGACTGGCTGAGGCCTGGAAAGCATGTATGCAATTATATTGTGTTGGCTTTTCACATGTTTAACAGTGAAATCATATCTGGAGAACCAGTCTTTGAGTCTCAACAGTTGAGGATTAGGAGGAATCTTATTGCGGAACTCGAGGATGTTGGGAAAAGATGAGTTGTCCATTTCCACAATAAAGTTTCTTGTCCTGAGGTGAAAGTCAAACTTTTGGATTCCATTTTTTACTGCGAGAATCTCTTTGTAGATAGTGTGATAATGCTGTTGGGCAGGTTTGAATTGTCCGCTAGCGTGACCACAATATCTTCTTTGACCTTCTTTTTCTTCGATGAGGATGGCACCCCAGTAGGTGTTACTGGCATCAGTCTGGAGGATGATTTGACCGGAGGACGAAATAGTGAGAGCCGGTGGAGACTGTGCAATTTTCTTCAATTGGATTATTGCGTCTGTGTGTTGAGCATTTCAGGGAGGAGGTTTCTTCTTTAAATGAGCAGAAAGAACTGAAGTGTAATGACTAACTCGGGGAATGAAATCTCTGATGTAATTAACAATTCCAAGGAACTGTTGAATCTGTTTGTGTGTGAGATTTGAATCAGGAAAATCAAGGAGTTGTGAGGCCAGATGAGGACCAGGATGGTATTGACCATTTGAAATAAACATACCAAGAAATTCTATTTCTTTGAGGCCAATCATACTTTTCTTTTCTGAAAACATTATACCATACTGGTTGAGTAAATCATGGAAATGATGAAGGAGTTGGGTATGTGAATTCTCATCTGCAGAGAACAGGAGAATATCATCAATGTAGAGTAAGGCTGAATGGAGAATAGGATGAAAGATTCTGGTAATGGCCTTTTGGAATAAGGATGGGGCTGTTTTGAGGCCAAATGGGAGGACTGTCCATTGATACTGGGCATTAGGAAGACAGAAAGCTGTCTTGTATCTATCACTAGGATGGATACCAATTTGCCAAAATGCTCCTTTGAGATCGAATTTGGAGAAAATGTTGGCACCAGGGAGTTGTGAAAACAACATGTTGGTTCTGGGAACAGGGAACTTATCACTCTGAAGAAAGTGGTTAAGAGGCTTGTAGTCAATGACTAATCTTTTCTTACCTCTGAGCTGTTCTGAACGTTTTTCAACGTAAAATGCTTGACACGCCCGAGGTGAAGAGGTGTGTTCAAGAAGACCTTGTTGTAGCAGGATATCAGATTCTTCATTTGCTAATCTGAGGTCTGATGGTGACATGCCAGAGTGGATGGCTTTTGTAGGATTTACACCTTCATTGAGCTTGAAGGGTAGCTTAATGAAGAAATCTGGATTTTTCCACAAAGGATTGGGGTGATGGAAATCAGCATGACTGTTGGAGCAAAACTGAAGTAGATTTCGTTGGATTTGTTCAAATGAGGGTTGGATTTCAGACAGAGGGTAAATTTTAGGAATATCTGAAAAGGATTTGAACTCTTTTTTGTATTTGATTCCTTTGGGTAGGAGGCGAAGGGATTTACATTGGCAATAGACATCCCATCCAATGAGGATATCTTTGTCAAGCAAAGGTGTTCTAATAACATGGACCCAAATGGTATAAGAAGGGAAAATCTCAATACCAATCTTGTGTCTGGTAACTAGATTAGTAGTGAATATCTTTCCATCAGCAACTTTGAAATAATGGATGGAGGGTTTCCATGCAGCAGGACGGAGGATCTTTGGATTTATCATTGTGTTATGAGATCTTGTGTCAAAGTAGGCAATGACATCAATTGGCTTGGAATATTTGTCAGGAAGGATTTGAATAAGAGCTTGAGGTCCTGACTGGGAAATGATCTGTGAAGCCTGATAGGCTTCATAGATTGAATCATCATCCGAGGAGGAGGCAGAGGATTCTGAATCTGTTGTTGTAACATCAGTATCTTGAAGCACAAAGCTTGTGTTCTGATCAACAACTTATTGTTCAGAATAGATGGATTCAACATCAGCATTAGTTGGAATGTCATCTGCCAGTTGTTCAATCTGATGAACTAATCTTGTTGACTTTGCCTTCTTGTTGGGGCATTTCTTTGCATAATGACCCTTTTGTCCACAGATGAAACATTTCTGGGACTTGTTCCATGCACGCATGGACTTCTTCTTGAAGTATTTGAACTTTTTGTTCTTGTTGTTCTTGTGCTTGGATTTGGATTGTTGAAAATGGTTTTTCTTCTTTGTTTTGCAGGTACATGTGTCTTTGGATTTGCACTTAATCTGCAGAGAAGGTTGCTTGCAACTGGTTTCATATCTTTTTCCTTCTCGTAACATCTTGGAGAAAACCTTCTGTGTAGCACAGAGTTTTTCTAATGCACTCAAAGAGTACATGTGAATTTCACCAAGAGTTGTATCATTGAGGGTTCTGCCAGAATCATCAATCTTTCTCTGTAACTCATCATGAAGTTCTTCTGGAAGAGAATTCATGTAGACCTGCTTAAGACTTTGGTTATTGATTCCACCTAGGATGTGGAACCTGCTGGACATCTTTTTGTAGTGAAACATGATGTCTTTCTTTTGGAGAGAGCAACAACGTCCTTCATAGAATTCCTGTCTGGTTTGTTTGTAGAAGTGATCGGGATCACCAAGAAATTCTCTGAATATGTAACCCATAGCCTGAGAAGCTAGAGGTACACGGACAAACTGGAGTTGTCTGTATTCTCCGAGGGCTTGATACCAATCTCTGAGAGAGCCTGTGAAGCGAGAAACAAATTCTCTAAGAATTGCTTCAAGGTTGTGTTCTGATTTTGCCATTTGTAAGTCAAGCCATGCACTCATTTCTGAAATCTTCTTTCTCCAAGAGTCTGGAGAGGAATCGTCAAGATTGAACCAAGGACCATTAGTAGGCTTGGTATTATGAGGCTGACCGGGGGCATTTTCTTGTGGTTCTTCCACATATGGGCTAGTAGAGGCATCATCAGGAGTGTCATAAGTATGAACAGATGGTTGAGATGGCTAGGGATCTGTTCTTGAAGCCATGAAGACTTGGGTAAGATCTGTTTGATCACGATCTGGAGTGGAAATGTCTGGAATAGTGTTCCAAGAGGACTGGGATGAAGTAATGGAGGTAGAATCTGATTCTGGTTCTGAAGATGTGGGAAAATGCTGGGAAGTGTACAGGGCAAGCCTGTAATGGTCTGTGACTGGTTGTTTGTCTTTTCTGGTGTGAGAGGACTTTTTTGTGGATTTTTTCTTCTTGGGAGGAGAAAGGGGAGGATACTTTCGAAAAAGTTCTCCAGTGGATTTGAAGTAGCTTGTATCATCTGGTGGTCTGGATGATGAAGGATATAGAGGTGATGAAGGGAACATCAAAGTCTGAGTGTATGGTTTTGGAACATAAGGAGGTGGAGCAGGATGAAAATGGTCTCTGTTTAGTTGGTCCACTTGTTCTCTGAGTCTTTTGATCTCTCTTTCTTTGTCGTTAAAATCAGGGCCAAAGTAGCCATGATTAATGTATATGTGAAGATCAGCATCTAGTTTAGAGATCTTGGACTGAAGATCAATGGCGAAGTCTCTGAAAACCTATGTTCATGTTGAGAAACATGATAGGAGACTCGGTCAATCTTCTGATCAATAGAGTTAAGGACTCTATTCTGTATTCTGGCATTATGGGTCTGCCAGTTGAGAACTTGCTCAGCTTGTGAGGGATGTTTTAGAGATCCATCAGGTAGAACTTCAGTGGATTGGATGAAAGGTCTGGAAAATCTGTTCTTTTCAGGATTAGAGGATGGTTCCAGAGGAGGGAAGTCTTGATCATAATTGGAGGCCATGTAACATGGAATGGGCTGTGGTTGGATTGGGATTAGTGGCTCAGGTTTAGGTTCTGGAGGCAGTAGTCCTTCAGATCGTAAGATCTGTAGAGCTCTATCATATATGGGCAGAGGTTTGTTTTTGATAGGGTGAAGGCCTATCCAAGGGTTGTCTGGGTCATCAGGTTTGTATGATTTGCGAGAGGGTTTGCAAGGTGACAAATAGCCTTTGAAATTTAGGACCAATAGCTCTCCTGATTGATAGTTATTATAAAATAATCCAAACAGATGCTAGTAGCAAAGGGTGGGCTGGAATTCTTATTCAGAAACCTAATAAAGGAAGTCCAAAAGATTTAGAAGAAATAGCAATGTATTCTAGTGGCAAGTTCTCAGAACCTGAGAGTAGAAAGTCAAGTACAGAATTAGAACTAATAGGAATAATAAATACTCTGAATACTTTTCACATATATATATACAGAATGAATCCTTTACTATTAGAACAGATTAGAAAAAATTTGAAAAGAAAAATTCATTTATAAGTAAAAGATGGATAAGTTTCTTAGAAACATTAACTGGTAGAGGATACAAAGCATAATTAGAACATATTAGTGGAAAAGATAATAATATAGCAGATATAATATGTAGACTAATAAATATTTAATTTTGAATGCAGGCAATATGGCAAGCAGTTCAAAGAATGTTCAGAAAAGCCTTAGTTTCTCAGCTCAAAGCGGTAGTATAAAAAAGCTTAGTATATGACCTTTTACTATAAATCATAGTCTAGGAGTCCCTTTTCAGCCTTTAAATAAGTTAAAGATAAGCTTACTGAACCTCAACAAGCTTTACTCAATAACATATGGTTTTTTAGAAATGATAATAAAGGTTTTCTAAACTCTTTAAATGTTTTAAGTCAATATTTTGTAGAAAATAATAAGTTTTCTTGTTACGTAGTTTATAGGGGAAGAAAAATTGGAATCTATTCAACATGGTGAGAAACTGTTATTTATGTTGAAGATTTTCCAAATCCTTGTTTTAAAGGTTTTTATTCTTTAGAAGAGGCTAATAAATCATTAAATATGTTTTTACAAAATCAAGATGGCTTTGAACCAATTATAGAATTTAATGGTCTTATGTATGATAGAAACCAAGTTATTAGTTTCATGAACCATTTTAAAAAAGGTAAATGAAGCCAATCATAGAATTTCAGAAAAACTAGAAAGTTGTAAAAAGACAATGCATGATCTTCTAGAAAAACTTCAAGCAGAAAATACAGTACTAAAGCAAAAGCTAGAAGAGCTGAACAGTTAGCACATCAACTTCTTCAGTTTAGTAAAGAAAGTCAAAAGAATAATAAAGAAGAAAATGAGGTGGCAAATTCTGTAGAAAAACCCCTTGATATTATAAATATTACCCTAATGAGGGATCAAGCAAAAAATCTTTACAAAGCAGTAGAAAAGCTTCCAGTATATATAAAGCAAACTATTTTTGGGATAGCTCAAAATATACATTTAAACCGTTTTATCAAAATACAAAAGTTCCTTGCAGTAAATGTAGGATTACCTAAAGGTATGACTACATGGCTACAAGAGAAAAAAATCAATAACAAAGTTATATTCAAGTTTATTTCAGTTCAAATAAATTTAAATGTTTTACCATTAGATTTTGAAATCCCAGATTTTGCTGAAAGAGTAGGTATTGAAGAACTTTTTAGTTATGGCATTATTGATGGCATTCATGCCACAAATATTTTAAAAATCTCCTTTCTCCCTGAAAAGCTTCAATAGTCAATCAGGATGTTTGGAGGAAAGCACGGTTTTTGCCTTGACATTGATTCAGTCCCATGTGAATGGATTGTTAACCAACCTTATAGGTTGACAAACAATTTACCAACTTATCACTTTATTGTGATAGTACCTTACAATTTTCCTGTTGAATTTATACGAGAAGATTATCCTCATGACTATGATCAAGATGACATATGTCCTGAGTATCTTCAAAGATATAGAGCACAAAAATATTACACTTGTGTAAATTCATTCAGGCCAAAGCTAATTGGGCAAACTCCTCACATGTCCATCTATGTAAGGAGTCACGATGTCATGAGTCACGATGTCATGACGAAATACCCAATTCCATGGATTTTTATTAGCCCAGAAACAGACGATTATTTAAGTGAAATCCAGGAAGCAGAAGAAGATAGAATAAGAGAATTTCTCACAGAAGAAGAAATAGATGAACAGTTTGATGATGAAGCCTACCACAATCTAGATACCTAAGGATTGTCGGTAGAAAATGACAAAAGCAGTAAAAGGCCTGTTTAAGTTTCTCAATAGAATTTGCAAACTTGAAAAACGGGATGCAAATTCTATTGAGAAACTTAAACAGGCCTTTCAAGATCCCATGGTTTAAATTTTTAAAAAAAAGAATTTTCAAATACTCCTAAAGTCTGTTATCGCCTCTCAAACAGGACTTACCCACATAGACCACCAATGAAATTTTCCAGAAAATATTAAAATTTTGTTTTCATAAAAACAAGATCTCTACTAGGTACTTTTACAGAAAAAGTTCCTCTAAGGTTGCAAACAAGTTTTTCAAAATCTCTATAAGGATCGAGTTACTCTAGAAATTTATTATTCATCTTATGCTTTTGTTAACCTAGCTAGACTTCCTGGTGTTAAAACAAGAAAATAAAACTTTGAAAATAAACAGTAAAACAAAGTGAAAGATCTTAATTGAAATTATTCACAGCTTTATTGATTGCTAAAGCGGGTTGTTGGATATATTACAAGTGAGAAGGTGAAAGATTTAGAATGCTTTGAATTTGCCTGTGTTTTTTACAAATGAGAGCTTAACCTAATTTATACAAAAATTGTGAAAGAAAAGGCCAAAAACACGTGGCCGATAAAGTCAATAGTAAAACTAGCTTTTTATCTATCTATTTATTATTTCTGACTTTCTCTGATAATCTTATCTTCATATCTCTGACTTTCTCTGCTGATATTATCTACTTTGTCTTCACTGTCGATCTTATCTTCTTATCTTTTATCTTACCCTTTTACTGCTTTTGTCATTTTCTACCGACAATCCTTAGGTATCTAGATTGTGGTAGGCTTCATCATCGAACTGTTCATCTATTTCTTCTTCTGTGAGAAATTCTCTTATTCTATCTTCTTCTGCTTCTTGGATTTCGCTTAAATAATCATCTGTTTCTAGGCTAAGAAAAATCCATGGAATTGGGTATTTCGTCATGACATCGTGACTCCTTACAAAGATAGACATGAGAGGAGTTTGCCCAATTAGCTTTGGCCTGAATGAATTTACACAAGTGTAATATTTTTGTGCTCTGTATCTTTGAAGATACTCAGGACATATGTCATCTTGATCATAGTCATGAGGATAATCTTCTCGTATAAATTCAACAGGAAAATTGTAAGGTACTATCACAATAAAGTGATAAGCTGGTAAATAGTTTGTCAACCTATAAGGCTGGTTAACAATCCATTCACATGGGACTAAATCAATGTCAAGGCAAAAACCATGCTTTCCTCCAAACATCCTGATTGACTGTTGAAGCTTTTCAGGGAGAAAGGAGATTTTTAAAATATTTTTGGCATGAATGTCATCAATAATGTCATAACTAAAAAGTTCTTCAATACCTACTCTTTCAGCAAAATCTGAGATTTCAAAATCTAATGATAAAACATTTAAATTTATTTGAACTGAAACAAACTTGAATATAACTTTGTTATTGATCTTTTTCTCTTGTAGCCGTGTAGTCATACCTTCAGGTAATCCTACACCTACTGCAAGGAACCTTTGTATTTTGATAAAACGGTTTAAATGTATATTTTGAGCTATCCCAAAAATAATTTGCTTTATATCTATTGGAAGCTTTTCTACTGCTTTGTAAAGATTTTTTGCTTGATCCCTCATTAGGGTAATATTTATAATATCAAGGGGTTTTTCTACAGAATATGCCACCTCGTTTTCTTCTTTATTATTCTTTTGACTTTCTTTACTAAACTAAAGAAGTTGTCGTGCTAGTTGTTCAGTTTTTTCTAGCTTTTGCTTTAGTACTGTATTTTCTGCTTGGAGTTTTTCTAGAAGATCATGCATTGTCTTTTTACAACTTTCTAGTTCTTCTGAAATTCTATAATTGGCTTCATTTACCTTTTTAAAATGGTTCATGAAACTAATAACTTGGTTTCTATCATACATAAGACAATTAAATTCTATAATTGGTTCAAAGCCATTTTAATTTTGTAAAAACATATTTAATGATTTATTAGCTTCTTCTAAAGAATAAAAACCTTTAAAACAAGGATTCGGAAAATCTTCAACATACATAGCAGTTTCTTGCCATGTTGAATAGATTCCAATTTTTCTTCCTCTATAAACTATGTAACAAGAAAACTTATTATTTTCTACAAAATATTGACTCAAAACATTTAAAGAGTTTAGAAAACCTTTATTATCATTTCTAAAAAACATATGTTATTGAGTAAAGCTTGTTGAGGTTCAGTAAGCTTATCTTTAACTGATTTAAAGGCTGAAAAGGGACTCCTGGACTATGATTTATAGTAAAAGGTCCTATACTAAGCTTTTTTATACTACAGCTTTGAGCTAAGAAACTAAGGCTTTTCTGAATATTCTTTGAACTGCTTGCCATATTGCCTGCATTCAAAATTAAATATTTATTAGTCTAGATAATATATCTGCTATATTATTATCTTTTCCACTAATATGTTCTAATTCTGCTTTGTATCCTCTACCAGTTAATGTTTCTAAGAAACTTATCCATCTTTTACTTATAAATGAATTTTTCTTTTCAAATTTTTTCTTTTGTACTTTTTCGTAAAACTAGTTGGAGGGGCACGTGTGATACACGTGCTAAATTTGTAATATTGAACCTTAAATATTATATACATGCATATATGTTTTATATATATATATAGATACAAACATATTTACAATCAAAAATTGTTAGTACTTCTAATGTTGCAATTGAACTTGGAGTTCAACATTACCATCTAGGCTTTAGAAGTATTTACAAACAAAAATATGCAACATTAGATGTACCTGTTTTTAGCATGTCGAACTAAGTCGAACTATGCTTTAGAGATATTTACAACAAAACATGTAGGATTTAGTTTAGAGATATTTACAATAGGATTGATATATACTTAGTTTATTTCGGAACTGTCAAAAAGTTGAACGACATTGTGTTTAACCTTTTCTTCTCCAACATATTTTTGCTTCCAACTTTTGATGCGAATGATGTATTCTTTAGAGTTGGAAATGTCTGCTAAACTCTCGATATCAACCTGTCCATCTTAATGAAAAAGAAATATTAATAATATATAAAATGAAAATTTATAATTGTATATTAGAAATTGTATTTGTAATGTAACATACCTCTGTACTGTTTTCCATTAGTTGTTTTGAAGAGCAACCTAAAAATTTCTCTGAGTTGTCTCCAAATACAATTGCAGGTATAACTCCAGACGAATCAATGAGATGAACTTGTACACAACATCTGTGAGATATATAAACACTATGTAAATAATAAATCGTAAATAATAAACGATAGAGAAATAATCTAGTATTAGAGAATGTTATTAGTTATCTTGGAACTGGTTTTTTATACGATTGTTTTTATACTATTTAATTTGGGTCGTAGATGTTGAATTTGAAGTTTGAGTTTTAGGCTTTTATTTTCTCTTGTTATGGTTTATTTTTGTTTCTTAGGATTTCTCTCATCATCCTATTGTGATTTTAAATTCAACAAACCCAGTAAAAAAAATTAATCATATTCAACCATCATCATCACAACTACAAAACCTTTATATAGCAATATCAATAACCTTTAAAGCAATAAAATTAGAAATTCACAAATCTAGAAGAAAAACTTGGTTGCACCCGGTGTAACAGTTAGCATATGCTGATTGGTGCACTAAAACCGCTCAAATTTTGACACCTGTTTTTGTACTACTATTTATATTCATTTTTACACTTTCCCATCTGAAGCTATATTCTGTTTGATACAAAAACTACTCTAAATAGGGAATAATTGATAAAGCAAAATCAAGATTCTGTATTTAGACATCATCATGTATATTAGTTTTCCTATGAGCCTGTAGTACGTAGTAAAGAAAACAAAAAAACTTCACAACAGACTATTTCTTCAATATTACCTTAGTTGGTCTAAAAACTGAAAAAGAGGCACCACCAATAAGATACTTAACGGATGATTTACAAATAAATCAGAAAAGAACAAAATCAAAAATCTTTGTTAGAAACAAAAACTTTTCTTCAGAAATCATCAAATATGGTAAGTAGATAGATGTGTTACAACATAGAAACAATTTGTCTCCAAGTTTTCTATAAAGCATACTGAGCCATTTATCAAATCTACAAAGTTGTAAAAGAAAACATAAACATAACTTCTAACGTATTAGTATCCAATACTAAGAATGCTTTGGTTAAAACTCTTCATATTTGTATTTTGGTGAGCAAGATTTGATAGTAAAAACAAAAATAATAGCTATTCAATATAAATTTAATAGATTCTATACTCATTATAAAATTAAGATATTATATATACCTTGGGATGGCTTTGACGTTTTGGCTTTTGCATTGACGACAGTAAAAAGATGTATCAAATTAAGCACCTATTTTTTTTTTGTAACACTTTTCACAAGCCATGTACCAAAATGCTTGATCTAGATCACTTAAAAGAATTTGTGCTTTGATCCAGTGGTTCAATTTCTGAAAGGTGCAGAATAATAGTTGTTATTATGTTTGAAACTTAAAAAAAAAAAATAGATAGATGTGATAATAAGTAATACCATTTCAGCTGAAGTTTGCAGAGTGCTGATCAGAACAATTGGCTGATTTATGGGCATTGTTAAGGCTTGTGAAGAAGTAAGACATTCATTTTCAGCAAGAGTGGATTCAAGGTAGATTCTATTTTCATCTGGCCTATATAATAGATAAATAAGTTTAGGGAAAGAAGTTAAATTAAAAAGAATCAATAATCAGGTAGGAGATAATTATTTAATTAAAGAGTTTACCAAGTACGTAGAGCATATGTTTCAGGCATATCAGAATCTATCATGATACAAGTTGATGCTTTTGTACGTAATGACAACTCTATAAGAAAATAAATCGTTGTTAAGGATGAGTTTTAAGATATTAGAGTGATTTAATGGTTATAGTTGTAACTTACTGTTATAGGAGACAACTTTCAAACGCATTGCGACTATGACAGGCTTTGTTGCAATATTATTTAAGATAGCAGTGCCTTCATTGTCAACGAATTTGTCCCATAAAGTTAAGAGGAGCGGTTGCTTTCTGAAAATGAGATTCATATGAATTTATTATTTATCACAAAAAAAAGTTCAAATAATATTTACTAAAGAGTGCATCAATTTTGATTTTCTACATTTACTCTTCATTGACAACGGTTACTTCTTGAATGGAGTCTGTACCAAAAGATGTCTGTATACATCTTACTGGTTGTACATCTATTGCCAGTGCAATGATATCTGAAAAATAGTGAATATAAATGTTAAGAAATTAGAAATAGTGAAAATTGAATAATATAAGAATGAATAGTTATGTTAGTATCTTACCAACTTGCTCAAAAGAGTTGATGTAATTGTCTAAATGGTTGAAAGGGACAAAAGAGAATTCAGGTGTGTTTTCTAAAGTGCGTGCAACATCCTCTCTTTCAATTTCTTCAACCATTGTTCCACAATCAATAATCCATTGGTATTCATTATTCACGACTCTATGATCTGCCGAGATATGTCTAACATGTGCATTTGTGATGTGATACTTCTTGAATACTGTTAATGTGTCCTCAAATGCACGTATGTTTTTGTCAAAGATGGTAGCCTGGATTCTTGTTCCCTGTAAAAAGATGGAAAATAATATTAAAATACATATTGAATATGTTGATATATAGAGAAGATAAATAAATACCAGTATTGAATAAGTCTATAAAGTATATTGAAATCCAACTATCTTTGTTTTATACGTTACTGGTTATACATATTATGTTTAATAAAGACTTATTTATCTAGTATGGGTGGTTATTTGCCATAGAGATTCTAATAAAGGAGCAATAAATTATTGAATATGTGTGTTTTACCCGGGAATCAACCAATATGAGATGCTGATATTTGGAAGAGTTTCATCGTGCTGTTCTTGGCATACTCTTTTCAGCTACTAACACTATTGCTGTCCATTTTTTGGTTGTAGGACGTATGTCCTGTATGAACTTTGTTTGAGTGGACATATTTAATACCTATGAGGTGATAATAAATAAATAAAATTATTATAACCAAAAAATTTTAAATAGCATAAAATTATTGAAAAGGAAAAAATGGATCAAATAAGTAGTACCAATTGAAAAGAGAATGTTAAACATTTGTGCATAGTTTACTATGTATTATTCATATATATTACATTAAATGATTGGTACCAATTGAGAAGAGAAAGCTAAACTTTTATGTACATTCAACAATGTTTTATTCATTTGATAGTGATCTACTTAAGTTTAATAGATCATGGTAAACAATATTCTTAGTGTTTTCGTAGTCAAGTAGATCATTATAAGTAGGTCGTATTAACATTTTGATAGATTGCGATGTTTTTGCTCTAGACAAAGCGACATATAGTTGACCATGGGAGAATACAGGTTCAGGTAAATATATTCCGATGTAGTCTAAAGTTTGACCTTGAGCTTTGTTTATTGTCATAGCAAAACTCAGTCTTATAGGAAATTGAGTTCTTTTGAACGGGAATCCACTTTTTTCACCTTCAATAGGAATAAATGGAATTCTTGGTAAAAAGACTCTTTTTCTTCGATAATGACCATTGACTATCTCTGCGTCAATTAAGTTTGGACTAAATCTACGACAAATTAATCGTGTACCATTGCACAATCCTTCAGAAGGATTAATATTTCTTAGTAATATTATTGGACAATTTTCCTTAAGCACTAATTGATGAGGAGGAAATCCACTTGGTGTGAAACTATTTAAAAAGTCATCTTGAATGGCTTGTTCGTTTTTCTCTATAGTTTCATCAAAGCTGTAATATGTGACAACATCACCAGGAAATTGATCAATTAGTAAGGTATTGATATCATCAACATAATCATTTTTTGGAGTTAAGATTGCTTGGTTAGTCATTGTATCTATGTTTTCAAAGTAATCATTTAAGTTTGGAAATACAACATCTATTAAAGCTTTTAACGATATATTATCTTCTTTATACGGAATAATCATAGAAGCATGAATTTTTATTTTTTCAGCATCTGTAGTTGGTTCTTTTCCATCACCAACGCGTAATAAAAAGTCGCTAAAATATGGGTCAAATCTAGTACGCATATTTTCAGTTAATGAAATTTTTGTAAGTAGCGGCCATAAGTATGATTTGACAATAGTGGCATCAATTATTTCTTCTTTCCTG
The DNA here is from genome assembly GCA_954870605.1 of Acer campestre. NCBI lineage: Eukaryota > Viridiplantae > Streptophyta > Magnoliopsida > Sapindales > Sapindaceae > Acer > Acer campestre. The sequence goes on along the minus strand of OX940807.1, from coordinate 19,951,256 downwards.
CCTTTTTGAACAACCGGCAAAACTTGTCTGAAATCACCACCAAAAACGACGACCTTACCACCAAAAAGTTGTTTGGAATCATTGGAATCATTGATATCTTGTAACATTCCATCTAAGGCTTCTATTGCTAGTCGATGAGACATAGGTGCTTCATCCCAAATTATTAACTTTGCATGTTGTAACAATTTTGCCAGACCAGATTGTTTACTAACACTACGTGCCATATTTTTTTCAACAGCAAGAGGAATCTTAAATCTGGAGTGCGTCGTTCGACCTCCAGGCAACACAGATGCAGCCACACCAGATGATGATGTAGCAAGAGCAATCATACCTTTAGATCTAAGTGTTGCAAGTATAGCTAGGGAGAAATTTTTTGGGGAAAAATGGGGAAATGGGGAAATGGGGGGGGGGGGGAGATGGGGATGAAAATCATCCCCAAATTAAAATGGGAATGGGGATGGGAATGGTGGGACCTCTCCCCATCCCCATTTCCCCATTTCCCCCAAATATTATATATAATATATTAATATATTTTTATTTTTATTTTTTCAATATTTTTATTCTTACTAACTATATATATATATTTATTATGTAATTTTTGTATTGAATGTTATTTTGTATTTGTATTTAATGGATTGTGTGTTTTTTTTTTTATTATGTAATTTTTATTGATATAGGGAAAATAGGGGAATGGGGAAACGGGGACCCGGGGGAAATGGGGAAACGAGGAAAAATGGGAAAAAACGGGGAAAATGGGGAAATGGGGATGGGGATGGGGGTGGGGGGACCTACCCCCAAAACTACCCCATCCCCATTTTCCCCAAATGGGGAAATGGGGGGGGGGGGGGGGGGGGGGGGCGGCGATGGGGGAGGGTTTGGCAAATGGGGATGGGGATGGGGGGACCTATATCCATCCCCATTTCCCCATTGGCCATCCCTAAGTATAACTTTATATAAATATGTTTTTCCTGTTCCTCCTGGCCCATCAATAAAAAAAGATGCTGATTGTTGCATGAAAACTTTTTCTAATATTATATCGTATGCATACTTTTGTTTTAGAGGTCAATGATAGTTTTAAGGAAAGATCAGATTCAGAATCAGTTATACCTAATTCATCATTTATTTCCTTTATGCACCGTTCATCTTCATTTAATATAATGTCATAGTCAACTAAGTGATAATCGTTGATGTTATTGCCCATTGATTCGACAACAAAGTGAATATGCTCTAATACTTTTAACCGTGCATTGACAAAATTAAAATCGGAACGATGATAATCTTCAGACATTGAGACCTCAAATTTCTCCCATAGGTTTCTAGGATTAGCAGGTCTACAATAGACCAAGATAGTGGCAAACAACCGTCGGAGAGTATAAGGCATTTGGTATATGCTAGCCTCTTGTAAACATTCTTCTAAGGTATTATCTGAATTTAATAGTCCATACAAGCGAGCTGACTCGCGAAATGATTCAACATTTACATCATTGAAAATTTTCAAATCATCGAATGATGTTGCACCTTTGATGTGATTTAATAGCAACCTTAAATAATATCTTTCGCCTTCTGTTAGGTGCGCAGTCACAATTCTACCAATCACATTACCTCTTTTTCTTTCCTTCCAAACTTTATTTTTTTGATCGCAAACAAAATGTTGCGGAATGTTTTTGTATAATAATGTTTGAGCCTGGTTATTGAACTGGTTTAATCTAAAAAATTCTGTTAACATAGTCCTAGATGATAAGTCTGATCTTAGTACATCTGAAAGTCTATCTGATTTTTTGAAGGTAACCAATTGTTTATCTTCAAGATGTAATTGCAATGAATACACAACCGGATGTATTTCATTTAGAATAAAACCATATATTCTCCACATGGCCTCTGGAGGAGAAATTCATCTTGCAGATTGGAAGTTTTTTATTTCATCAACTTGGTTATGTTCATCAGTAACATTTATGTTAAAGGCTATACGATCATGACCTTTATATATATGTTTATATAAATATTTTATTGCTTTTATAGTAGAACATATTTCAACGTTGATATGACAATCAAATTTTGCTACTAAATATGAATTGTACGGAACAACCCAACGATTATCTAAAGTTGCTCCTTTTACTACTATCGTTTTTCCATCATTACGACACCTATATTTGGGATATGAATTTTTTCCATAGGTTGTTGTGAAGGAGAATGTTTGAGGATAATGACTCCTACAATTTCCTTGTTTTGTCATACATACGTTGGCTGGATTTAAATTGCCACAAGGACCATGTATCATATGTTTAATCACCATTTTGTATAAATGGTTGTTTTCATTTTTGTCTGGGATTTCAGCTGAAACAAATCTATCAAAACTTTCAGGTGCATGGATTTTGGCATTTGGTTTAAGAATTATCAAGAAATGAGCATGAGGTAAACCTCTTTTTTGAAATTCAATCACGTATACATATGCAACTACCACTCCAAAAATTTCCTTTTTAAATAAATCATCTTTCAACTCTTCTAACTTCGCCCTAAATACACGTGTAATTAAATCAGGCCTATTTTGTACCTCGTCATTCACTCCTAATTCTTGCTTTAGTTCAGGCCAATTAGGGTTACATGTCATTGTAAGGAAAATGTCTGGTTTTCCAAATCGTTGAACCAATGCCATTGCATCCATATATCTTTTTTTCATATCTCTAGGCCCTCCAATAAAAGATGATGGCAAAATAACTCGATGACTAACTCTAGATCCTCGATCTTCACCCACTTCAATACTATCGATAATTCCTTGATAAAGTTCAGCACGAATAGCATCTTGTTGATTTCTAAAATAATCTAATCTAGACGTTTCAAGTTTGACATACATATCAACAACATATTGTTGCAGCAATCGTCCTGCATGCAACAATACTGATGTTTATGTAGGTCTAATTTGTTATTTATAGCAATAATATTCTCGACATGAAACTTCATTTTTTCTTTGTTTTTTTGCACTTTCATTTTCTAATAGTTCTGTTGTAGAGACTACTCGATCTAAAACGTTTAAGTTTTCACCAGGGCAATGAGTTTTTTTTGTTGTTTTTTCCAACTCTTTGAATCCCTCGATGCCAACCACTTTCACCGTGTGGAAATAACAAAGGATATTGTAAAGGGTCATAACAACCAAAATAATATTCTACTTTGTGTGAAAAACCTGCATGACCATAAACGACAATATCACGACTCTTACATTCACGTGAGGGCGCATCATCGACCCACACAGCTGCAACTTGAGAAACTGATGGTGAATTGTAAAGTCTTTGATCAAGCTCAACATCTGATCGAATAAGAATTTTATAGTTATCTAGATCAGAGACACCTCTAAGGTTTCTAAAGAAATGACAGTATGGATTTATATGTAGTATGTCAATTATTTTCTGTAGAGTAAACAAACTCATCTTTGTTAACTCTGCATTCTATGTTCCAATTCATGCTCCGTGTCATAGAAATAGAGTTGTAAGTATGACGGTTCATTGTTTGATGGTAACATTTCATTGATAAAATGATAAACTTGTCCTTGCACACGAAATGTATATATACCTCTATTCCTTTTACATAAGTTCTTATCATATTTCACTCCAAATGAAGTGAATGCAAAAGTGTTATTATAAGTGCGAATGTATTTACGAAACTCAATAGATTCATTCGAGCTAGAAGTAAAAAGATCAAAAAGGGTCTGAGGCGCATCATTTGATATCAATGAAATGACTCCATCAGCACAACAAAAACCTTTAGATTCTCTATAAAATCGCTTCGCATGACAGTGTCTACATGAGAGTTCTATTGGCAATATATGTGCCTCATAAGCAATATCATCTAGAATAGAAATCATTATGTTTTTGCTTTTTGACACATGTAAATGTGTCTTGTGTTGTAGACCACTATTTCTTGGTTCGATTGATGTAGATCCTAAAAAAAAATTAGTAGTTTTGTCAATTTCTATTGTTATAGAATAAATATTAATTTCAATTTGTTAAAATGAAATAATTTTCTCACCGATTTCAAAAGTACTTAAGATGGAAGATCCTTTATTTTTATCAATTGATGATTGTGACTCGAGTCGATGGCATGCTGTTCCTAAAATATTCAATTAAGCTATTTAATAATGATATTCAATAATTATCAATTTTATGGAATTACTATTGTCAACGTAACCATTATAACTTTTTTTCAAACTAACCTATTTGCTGTTCCGTTTGTTTTTGTAACGATTTTTTTTGTTTGTTTGCCTCGCGCCGCATCTTATTGATTTTTTGTTTTGTCATCTTCAAGTAAATTTGAGTACTATCTTTTTTTGGGACATTTTTCAGCCCCCTTTGCTTGATTTTTTGGTTCCATTATATGGAACAACCTAAATTCAAAAAGTACTAACAACTAAAGATAATTATAAAATGAAATATATGAATTAAAAAACATAAATTAATACTAATATTAATATTAAAAAAAAAAAACAATTTCACATGGAAGAAGACGATATATCATAAATTTAGTTACCAAAAATAATGAAAATATAGTGGTATAAACAACTTACCTTGTATAGTGTCCACAATTTCTTATGAAAGTCAACAACACTTGTTTAACCTGTAAACACAAAGTACATTAGATAATGTTAAGAAGCTATTATGTACCATTATAATAAAACCTTAAAGAATCTAAAAATAATTTAGTTTATAATATTGACCGTTTAGCTAATCCAGAAACTATGACTAATAAAGAAAATACAATACAAACTCCACAAAAAATAACAACATAGTAAGACAATTAAGCTGAGAAAATTTCCAAAGATAAATAATTGTCGAAAATACTCTCTCCGTTCCCAATGTCCATACTTCCAACCTAGAAATTCAACACACCAAAAACAGTTCTTCTCAAAAGGAAGCCTTATGAACTTAGAATTGATTTATGATTAATCAGCTATCAAAGAACGCCACATATAGTTCTAGTTTTCTCTTTATTAAATGATTACTGTATTACGCTCTCTTAACACAAAGATTTGAACATATTTTATGTCAATATTAGTTGACTCAAAATCAACATTTAAGATTTACGTATATGTATATAAACACTGATTAGACATGTAAAAGTGTCTGAATAATAATAATAACAACAATATTAATATTATTAATAATTATTATTATTGTTATTGTTATTTTTATGATTGTTATACTATTATTTTGAATCATCATTATTATCATTATATTATTATATTTACAATTTATTAATAAAATTATTATTACTATTATTGTTATCATCATTATTATGATTATATTATTATTTTTAATTTTTTAAAACTATTATTATTATTATTATTATTATTATTATTATTACATAAAAAAAAACAACACAGAGGGAAATAAGGCAAATGGTCACAACATGAATTGCCCTTTCGGAAAAATAAAACTATTTTATATATATATAGGATTTTAAAATTTTATTATTATTATTATATATTATAATTTTCAAAATTTATTATTATTATTATTATTATTATTGTTGTTGTTGTTGTTGTTGTTTTTTTTATTATTATTTATTATTTTTAAAATTTATTAATATTAATAATATTATTATTATTATTACCATCATCATATTTCTTTGGACTTGAAATCTTATTTGGACCAGAAATAATTATAGCCCAAACTTATGGTGTGTCACAGCAACATGTGTCTTATTGGAACAAACCTATTTAGCAAAACTCTAAAACAAACAAACAAACAAAAAGGACGTTTTTGTTAGTCACTCAATAATGGGCTTTGTTTGGCTGACAAATCTACATACAATTCTTAGACAAAAATATAATAAGGTCTGATACTCTGATTTGTTTTTTAAAAATAAAAAGGGCAATACTACACACGTCTCTACTCTCTAGAACACTCTAATTTTCTCTTTTCTTCTTTATCTCCAAACATCATCTCTTTCTCTTCTCATACAGAGCACTCAAAATCTTCTCTCCTCTTCATATTTTATTTCTTCATTTGTTATCATTCTTTACTCACTTCTTCTCATTTCGTCATTCTTTACTCATTTGTCTCCTTCACAGATTTCTATTTCAATTTTCTTCTCTTGTTATGTTTCTGATTATAAGCTTTGTTTTTTTTTTTTTTTTGATTTTTTTTTTCCGATCTGATGTTTGTGGTGGTTGCATGTGGGTTTTTGAATGAACCAAACTCTCTCTTCTCTTCTTCAAATCTCAGTTTTAGATTTTTCAAATTTCTTAGTTTTCTTCTTTGTTTCAAAATTATAAATTTTGATTTCAAGATCTTAGTTTTCTTCTTTGTTTCAGAATTAGTTTTTTTTTTTTTTTTTTTTTTTTTTTTTTTTTTTGTCTGTACTTTTCAACCTAGATCTATGTAGTAGCATCAATTTCTTAGTTCATTCACCTTTTTTGGTAGATTAATTTTTTATGTTATAGCCTTCAGCTTTAGGTTTGAAGATTTTGTTCAGATTTGTTTTTCATTTTTCTTTTCAAGTTAAGATTTTTGTTTCCAAGATATTTCTTCTCCTTTTAATTATTTCTTATCAATTGAATCGACCTATATTTAGATATAATTTGGTTTGTTTTGTAACAGATTGATTATTTTCTCTGTCATGGTTTATTTTTGTTTTTCAGGATTTCTCCTTGTTCATCATCCCATTGTGATTTTAAATTCAACAAACCCAGTAAAAAAATCAATCATATTCAACCATCATCATCACAACTACAAGCTTTACGCATCAATATCAATAACCTTTAAAGTAATAAAATCAAAATCCACAAACCTTGATGTGAGCCTTTAGATCCAGCAATCGGTAGATTTTTTTTTTGCTCCTTTTTTTTTTGTTTTTTGTTTTTATTTTTATTTTTGTACAGACTCTTCTTTTATCTCAATTTCTTTTCTTTTATTCCTATTCTTCCACCTCTTCACCGCCACAACCTAGCTAGCCTTTCATAGCCTAGGTTTGCCACCTTCAATCCCAAATACAGAGACACGTAAAAAAGAAGGGATAAAAGGGGAAATATAAGACAGTTAAAAAAAAAGGGTAAAAGATATAGGGGTAAATTGGACAATTGAAGGCAGTAAAACAAAAAAAGGATACAGAGGGAAATAAGGCAAATGGTCACACCATGAATTGCCCTTTTGGAAAAATAAGGCTCTTTTATATATATAGGATTCTACAATGTTATTACAATTTGTTCTAATAGTAAAGGATTCATTCTGTATATATATGTGAAAAGTATTCAGAGTATTTATTATTCCTAGTAGTTCTAATTCTGTACTTGACTTTCTACTATTAGGTTCTGAGAACTTGCCACTAGAATACATTGTTATTTCTTCTAAATCTTCTGGACTTCCTTTATTAGGTTTCTGAATAAGAATTCCAGCCCACCCTTTGCTACTAACATCTGTTTGGATTATTTTATAATAACTATCAATCGAGAGAGCTATTTATCCTAAAAATTTTACTATTTCTTTTATCCTTTGTATTAATTTTACATATTCATTATTAAAATACCTTTGACCATTTTTACCAAGCTTATTATAGAGTGGCCTAACTAAGGTGCTTAGGTTAGGTATGAATTTTCTACCATAATTTAATAGTCCTAAATTTTTTTGTAATTCTTTAGTTTTCTTCTAGTTTATTAGGAAAACTTAAAATTTTTGTAGTTATATGAGGTTGGAGCTCTATTTTTCCTTTATCTATTTTAAGTCCTAAAAATTCTATTTTGTTCTTAAAAAGTTCAATTTTCTTTTTAGAAAGAATGATATTATTATCTTTACATAAATCAAGGATTTTATGAACATGAGATGTATGGACATATCTATTATTGCTAAAAACAAGAATATCATCGATATATACTATACAAAAATTGGAAATTTTTTTAAATATCCTATCCATTCTAGCTTGAAATACTTGAGGTGCATTTTTTAATCCAAATGGCATTACAAGCCATTCAAAATGTCCTTCAGAACAACTGAAAGCTGTCCAAGGAATTGATTCCGCATATAGCTTTATCTGTCAAAAACCACTTTTACAATCAAATTTAGAAAACCATGTTGCTTTCTGAATACAATTTACTACTTCATCTTTGTTGGGGAGTTTATAACTATTTCTTAAAGTATTGTCATTTAATCTTTTGTAATTTATGACCATCCTACTTTTTCCTCTTTTTTGTTCACTATGGTTACTAACAATAAAAGCTGGGCTCCTATGTCTACTAGTGCTTTCTCTTATTACTCATAATTCTCAAAGTTCTTCTATATGCATTTTACATTCTTTTCTATCTTCCAAACTATAGGCTAAGTCTTGAGTTATTATAGTAATGTCAGGATTTATTATTTCTAACTTATATACTTCTGTAGAATTTTTGTTTATAGGGTTATCACCAATGATTTTTGTTTTTTCTAATGCTTTTATTTTATTCTTTATATCTATAGGCCAACCTTTTTCTTCTATATTTTCTTGGTTAGATTCTATTTTAGAAATTACACAAATATCTTCGGTGTAACTTTCCATTAGATACTCATCTATCTCTTCATAACTTAAAACTTGTTCAGGTTCTAATTCTAAATTCACTATTGAGTCTTCTAATAAGGAATCAAAATATTCTAAATCTATTGGTTTTTCTATATTATTTATTTTCTTTATATAAGGGAGATTACTAGTTTCTAGCTTTGGTTGTATAAAGGTGGATTTTTTAAAGAAATTTACTCCGCTTGATGTTATTAACATGCTTCCATTATTTCCTAAAATAAAATGTAATCCTAAAATGAACTTATAACTACTCATTTGTTTTGTTACTAAAGTCTAGGGTAGGTTATGTACTTCTCCATTAATTCTAATTGTTACATTAATTATACATTCAGTTATTTATAATAATGATCCATTAAATTGTCTTAATCCTACATCTGTTCCTAATTTAGTTCTAAATTCTTCTGGGGCTAAGCTTTCATGTATAATTCATTTATTAGAACCAGTATCTATCATTGTATTAGTACATATTCTTTTGGATTTATAAAGAATTTCTACATCTATTAATATGAGTTCACTTCCTGCACGATTTACTTCTTCTTTCTCTATACATTTATTACAATAATATAATTCTTCTTTTTTATATCCTTTATAAAATTCTTTACTGCATCCTTTACAATTCTTTCCTAGAAAAGAATTTACGTCTTCTAACATATTAACACTATCTTCCTCAACTGATGAGCTATCTTAAAATTCTCTTCAGATCCTGATTATGAACTAGACTCATTTTCTTCATCTAGTAATAATACGTCTTCTTCATCTAATATGAATATAGTATCTTCATCTAATAATTCTTCTATATTAAAGACTTCTTCTAAGTCCTCAAAATAATCTTCCATTTTTATTTCTATAATATTTACTTTATTATTCTTATCTTTAGGGCAATTAGGCTTCATATACCCTATTTTTCCACATAAGTAACATTTACAATCTTTACGACTTTTCTTTCTAAAAATTCTTCTTCCTTTTTAAAAAGCTCTTTGGACTTTTTGTTTATTATTTGCATAATTATAAAATTTTCTTTTGTAAGGTTTTTTATACTTGTTCTTATTGTATTTTTTTATCCTTCTTCAATTTTTCTTTATTAAACCTATTGTATTTATTTTTATATTTCCCAGTTTTTCCACAACCTAATGTAGGTACTTCATACAAATCTACACACATTCTACTAAACTGTTGTTTAGCTTGCCGCCTAAGCTTTTCTTCATCACATAATTCTCTAATTCTTTGTCTAATAAATTCTACTACAAGTAATAAAGAAATTTGCCAAAATAAACCTTCTTCTTTCCTACTTTTAAACCATTCAGTTAAATCTTTATCAAGTTTTTCTCCTATCTTTCCAGGTAACTTTGTTACAAACTTCATTAGTAATTCTTCATCATAAGGTCGTCCTATCTAACTCCAGTATTTATAAAAAAGATCTACATAATAATCAAAGTAGTGTAAATCACATATTTTTTAATTGTTCTAAGCTTCTTGTTATCTGAAAATCGTTAATGGGATGGAATTCTAAATAACAACTTTAAAAGGACCAAGATCGAGATTGATCCTGATCGGAGGGATATCACGTAGTTTGATACCGACTATGTCCCTATTAATGCAAGTATGATATGGAATACAAGAAATCAAACAAAAATAAGCTTTTATTGATCGTCCATTTGCATTACAGATAGATGAACCATGTATTTAGGGGTTACAGCAATGTATGGAGATTTGGTAAGTAATGGAGATGGTGGTGATGGTGAATCTGTGCCTGTTGATAAGTAGAACTTGAATGTGGGGTTTCTGGAGAAGATTTTCGGTCCTCTTTCTAGTGAGTAAGACGTTGTATATATAGGTCATGTTGCTTGTCATACACTCCTATAATTTCGGTCTAGGGTTTGGCTCGCGTAGGATCCTCCTCTTAGGAGATAATCTCGGAGTTTTACGCATGGAATCTAGTCTTTCCTTCCTAGGAGGAGTTTAATCTCGTAGCAAATATTTCCTTCCTAGAAGGACTCTAACTGAGTTGACCTGTTTAGAATAGAACTCTTAGTTGGCGGAAAGGAGCTCGTCTCCTTTGTACGGCAGCGTTTTGATGGGTTTCTTATGGAGCTTTCAAATTCTGATTCGAGAATCTTGCTGCTTGATATCTTCTTGCTTGGCGGAGTGGCTATGTTAGGAAGTGTAAACCAATAAGCATCTTGCTGATGGAGTAGGGGAATGTTTAGCTGGTACTATAGTGAGATGCTTAGCTGAACTCTGTGTTGGGGTACTACAGGGTTCGTACTGTAGCAGGATGCTTAGTATAACTCTGTGTCGGGGTACCGCAGGGTCCATAGGAAATTGTGTCGGGGTGCTGCGGGGTCTATAGGGAACCAGGGTATGACAGGGTTGGACCCCACTGTAGGTTCTAACGAGTATCCTAGCTTGGGACGTTGCTCAAGATGATGGCGGGGTCTTTTAAGAAGCTAAAGGGAAGGCTGAGCTAGACCCCGCTGAAGGAGGTGCGCACTTGGACTAGTCGGGGTAGCCGGATGATGTCTATACTCCTATATTCTCCTTGTGTTGAGGTGGAAAATTCTTCCTTGGTCTTTCGCCAATTTTGGCGGTTAACAGAAGTCCCCCCTGACTTGGACACTGATACCTTGTCGGGGTCGGAGTCAGGAACTTGTCAATACTTGAAGGATTTTTTGCCTTATCTGCTTATTTCCTTGTCTAACTAGTTCTCCACCTAGGAGGAGGAAATCTTTACTTGGTACGTTACTACTGGTTGCGTGTCGATCAACGATTGGGTTCCTCATTTTCAAAAAGAGCTGTTTTGGCGAGATTAATACGGAAAACGCTTCTACTCATTCTTCTGGTCACCGATTCCGGTTTCCTAGTGTGTAACCGTCATCTCTCCTCTATAAATAGACCGGCTTCACTGGTGCTTTCTTTCTTACTTTCAATTTTTCAAAATTACAACAAAGAACAAGCCCCTTCTGACTTGCTTTCTTTCTCCCTAATCTTTCAGAAATCTTTCCGACTTTCCTCTTCTTCAATGGCTTCTCCTTCTAAACTTCCTACTCCTCAAGAAAACCCCACTGAGCAAAACCCTTCCACAATAGTAACCTATGCTCATCCTGACCCCGCTTCTCCGCCTCTTTCAGACAGCATCGACGCCCTCTTCAACACGGAGAAGGCCGACTTGGTGGAGGACTCCCTGACGTCAATAGGGAGGAAACGATATCGAGAGGGAGACGAGGCGACTGACGGCACCCCGCGGGCTCAACGTCGTCGCTATACTCGAAACCCATGAATCGGGTCGGGTTTTCATAACCAGCCAAAGGATCCTGTCATTATCAATGACCCGACGGACACGGAAAAGGTGGGCAGGGGCGATGGAGGTGGTGATGTCGGGGTTTCGCTAGTCGGGGTCCAGGCCGGCTCTTTCGCCCTTTTCCATGACGGGAGAATAGTCCCTGACTTCGTAAGCACCCTGGATACCTTGGCTAAGCTAAGGGAGGAGTACCAGATTTTGGATAACATTACTCTCTCTCTTCCTCATCGGGGCTACGATGTCTACACCCCACCTCAAGATCGCCTGCTGATCCATAAGACGACCTTCGAATGCGGTGTTCGACTGCCACTACATCCCACACTCCGCCGGGCTCTTGTCGCACTGGAGTTAGCCCCCCTCCAGATCTCGCTGGGGTTCTGGAAGCATTTGACAGGGTTCCTGGTGCTCTGGAAGGAGTAGTGTGAGAAAGATCACATCGAGCGGGAACCGGGGTTGGATGAGCTCCGTTTCCTGTTTAACATCACCAACATGGTGCCCCGGGGTCAGTTCTACCTGAGGGCATGAAATGACTTGAAGTTCACTGTCCCGGGGGCAAATGTGAAGTACTCGTCGCCCTGGAAGGAGGAATGGCTCGTGGTGGAGGGCGAGTGGGGGCGCACTGCTTTCATTAGGGGATATGAGTACCCCGTCCCTACTCAGTTTACAGCGATGGACAAGTGGGCAAAGGGGATGCTGGCTCCTGAGTCCCGGGAGATTCTTACAAGAATCATGAAGATGGGGTACACCAATATGCAGTATCCCACTCTAGATCCCTTTGAGGGAGCCCGCCTGGAGCGGTACTTGAGGATCTCTATTGCCCTGCCTGGTAAGCTGACTGCATCCAACTCACCTACTTTTTATTTACATATTCTTCTTCTTTTTCTCATTAAGCTTCTTTCCCTCTTGCGGTATCAGCTACCCCGATGGTAGCGGGGTCTCCATCATCTTCTGGGATAGGGGGTCTGGCTCTGCCAACTCATACTTCTCCTGTTCCTTCTCATACTACAACTGCCAGGATTGTGTCGGGGTTTATCCGAGCGGGAACCAACCCCATCCCTTCTCCTGCTCCATCAAGAACAGCTGCTCCTGCTTCAGCGGGGTCTAGAGCCTAGACTCCAGCTCGCCTTCCTTCTACTCCTCCATCGCGCTCAAAGATTACGGCGATGCTGGCTAGGGCGGCTAAGGCCCGAGGTTCTGGAAGGTCGGCACAGAAGGAGGCCGCTCCTACAACAAAGACTTCTCCTGCTGCTGCTACTGCTCCTCCTCCTTATACTACAACCTCTTCTAAAGATCCTGTGAGAATCTCGGTGGAGGAGGCAGCTATCCATATCCCTGCCTCTGCTGCTGATGTGGCTTCTGGATCGGGGTCAAGGGGTGCTACCTTTGACGAGGTGGTGTCCAGATTTACGGCCTCCCATCCTGGTGGAGGCTTGACGAATATGGTCAAGCTTCCTACTGACATCCTGGTTGCTAAGGGAGCCTCTGTTTTGGCTGAGGTAAAATTCTTCTTTCTCTCTTACTAACCTTTCTTCTTTCTGTCAAGTACTAACTTTTCTCTTCTTTTGTAGGGCTTCAAGTTTGCTTTGGCCATGGAGATGCAGCTGCTTACCTTGAGGGAGGCTTACATCGGTCTCCAAGCGAAGCTAAAAGATACTCAACATGAGCTGGTTTAGGCGCAACAGAGTGTGGCCCCTTTGTTTCAGGAGGCCAGGGAATCTGAAGAAGCGAGGCAAGAGGGCTTGGTGGTTATTAGGCGCCTTGAGCGCTGCTTAGACACGGAAACCATCAAGTCTTTGCACCGTAGAGAGGAGAGGGAGCGCTTGAAAGTTGAGAAGAAGCTACTGCTTGATGAGAATCAGCTTCTGCGGGATGCCATTGCAGATCTGGAGACTCAACAATAAGGGCCTTCATTTGAGGATGGCTATTTCACAGCTTGTTACGAAGTAGCTATAGCTTTGCCCCCTCCCTTCGACCTTGAAGCAGCCTTGAACTGGGATCGGGAGCAAATAATCGCGAAGGCTGCCCTGTTAGACGGAGGGGATCAAGAAACGGAGGCTCTTTCACAGGAGGCAGCTCATCCGGGTCAGGGAGCTAACACAATTGCAGAGACCCAACTTGATGGCACTGAGGGAACTATTCAAGATCCTTCTACCCTTGAAGAACAAGTGGTGGATCCCGTGTCTACCTCAGGAGTAGTCCTGGTGGAGGAGGATGAGGGACCAGATAGACCCGGGGCCCCTGTAGTTGAGGATAGGTCTGCTGTTGTGGAGGATGACCCAACTAATCACCAGGTTCCAGTTGTTGAAGGGATCCCGCAAATTGTTGAAGCTGTCAGTACTGAAGTAGCAGCAGCCGATCAAGGGGAGCAGCTGGAGGAGGAGTAGGAAGAAAGACTTGGCCTTTTTTTTGTTTTGGTAGCCCGAATGGGGACTGGGCACCTTGATTATAAATATAACAGTTTTCGTTACTTGATTCATACTTGTGTTTTGCAAAAACTTCCTAAAGTATATGAACTTGTGGGTAACTAGACCCTGAAACTGTACTAAGACAAAACAAAACATAAGATGCTTAAATCTTGTTATTGTAAGAATCAGCGAGATCTGACTTTGGTCGTATCCTCCTTTAATCGGGCTCTCATGAACATGTAACAGTATAAAGTGTAGAGCATCCCATCGAGGAAACCTGATACTTCTTATATCTTGTTATCGTAGGAATCAGCGAGATCTGACTCTGGTCGTATCCTCCTTTAATCGGGCTCTCATGAACATGTAACAGTATAAAGTGTAGAGCATCCTGTCGAGGAAACCTGATACTTCTTATATCTTGTTATCGTAGGAATCAGCAAGATTTGACTCTGGTCGTATCCTCCTTTAATCGGGCTCTCATGAACATGTAACAGTATAAAGTGTAGAGCATCCTGTCGAGGAAACCTGATACTTGCAACAATTTGACTTGACAAAGATAAACTTCTAAGTCCCCTCTGACTGTTGATCCTCTGTCGGGGTAAACTGGTATTTATAACAATTGGACTCGATGAACTTCTAAGCCCCCTCTAACTGCAGATCCTCTGTCGGGGTAGAAAGTGGAGAAACAAAGGACGAAACATCCCGATGAGGCATCCCGATGTTACTGTAGGTCTGTCCTGGTAGGCAACTAGGACCACTTTAGCATCAAGCTTCTCGGAGGAGGGTGTTCCCCGACCAAGGTAGCAGGAGCGCCCTGAGGCTATTTCCTGGTCTTGAAATGGCGAAGTAAGGAACCAGGTACCCTGTCGGGGTAAACTGGTAAGGAACCAGGTACTCTGTCGGGGTAAACTGGTATTTATAACAATTGGACTCGATGAACTTCTAAGCCCCCTCTAACTGCAGATCCTCTGTCGGGGTAGAAAGTGGAGAAACAAAGGACGAAACATCCCGATGAGGCATCCCGATGTTACTGTAGGTCTGTCCTGGTAGGCAACTAGGACCACTTTAGCATCAAGCTTCTCGGAGGAGGGTGTTCCCCGACCAAGGTAGCAGGAGCGCCCTGAGGCTATTTCCTGGTCTTGAAATGGCGAAGTAAGGAACCAGGTACCCTGAGGCAGCCCGATTCTTACTGTAAGTCTGTCCTGGTAGGCAACTAAGGCCACTTTAGCACCAGGCTTCTTGGAGGAGGGTATTCCCCGACCAAGGCAGCAGGAGCGCCCTAGGGCTATTTCCTAGTCTTGAAATGGTGAAGTAAGGAACCAGGTACCCTGAGACAGCCCGATTCTTACTGTAAGTCTATCCTGGTAGGCAACTAAGGCCATTTTAGCACCAGGCTTCTTGGAGGAGGGTATTCCCCGACCAAGGCAGTAGAAGTGTCCTAAGGCTATTTCTTGGTCTTGAAATGGTGAAGTAAGGAACCAGGTACCTTGAGGTAGCCCGATCTTACTGTAAGTCTGTCCTGGTAGGCAACTAAGACCATTTTAGCACCAGGCTTCTTGGAGGAGGGTATTCCCCGACCAAGGCAGCAGGAGCGCCCTAGGGCTATTTCCTGGTCTTGAAATGGCGAAGTAAGGAACTAGGTACCCTGAGGCAGCCAAATCTTACTGTAAGTCTGTCCTGGTAGGCAACTAAGGCCACTTTAGCACCAGGCTTCTTGGAGGAGAGTATTCCTCGACCAAGGCAGCAGGAGCGCCCTAGGGCTATTTTCTGGTCTTGAAATGGCGAAGTAAGGAACCAGGTACCTTGAGGCAGCCCGATCTTACTGTAAGTCTGTCCTGGTAGGCAACTAAGACCACTTTAGCACCAGGCTTCTTGGAGGAGGGTATTCCCCGACCAAGGTAGCAGAAGCGCCCTAGGGCTATTTCCTGGTCTTGAAATGGCGAGTCAGTAATGGCGAAGTGCAAGTATTAAGTAGGAGATACCAGAGAATTCTAGTAGGAGACTTTGAACATTGAACACAGGAGAACCATATGGGAGAAGAAACTGTTTTTATTGAATTTCTTTAATCAGTACAATATGAAATCGGGGTGAGCTTTCCCGATGATATGACCTGAACTTCTAAGGGTAGAATTTCCTGAGGTGATCGGCGTTCCAAGTGTGATCCATTGGGTAACCCTTCAGGTCTTCCAGCTTATAAGCTCCACCCCGGAGCAATGTTTTAATCAAGTATGGACCTTCCTAGTTTGGGGCTAGCACCCAGTCAGACCTTCTTCGTGTGTTCTGAGTTACTTTCCTAAGAACCAAGTCTCCTTCTTTGAAATTCCAGATCCTTACCTTTTTGTTGAAATGTCTAGCTATCTTGCTCTGATATATAGCCACCTTCACAACGACCCTACTTTGTCTTTCCTCCAGTAAGTCCAAACTAGCTCTCAATTTAGCCTTATTGTCTTCCGGTTCATAATTTTGGACCCGGAAAGATATGAGTTTATGCTCAATGGGCAAGACCGCTTCTGTTCCAAACACCAGGGAGTAGGAAGTCTCTCCAGTTGCAGTCCGCCTGGTTGTTTTGTAGGCCCATAGTACATTGGGTAACTCTGCAACCCATAACCCTTTCTTCTGTTGGAGCTTCTTGATGGTCTTGTTGGTAGCTTCAACTAGCCCATTGGTTTGAGGATGAGCCATTGATGCAAAACGAAGATTGATGCTCCAGTCTTCATAAAATTGTCTGAAGTTGGCATTGTCAAACTGCTTTCCCAAGTCTGTTATGATGGCCATTGGGGTGCCAAATCGGCAGACAATGTTCTCCTTGACAAAGTTGGTGGTTTTTTCTTCGGTTATCCGGGTGAGGGCCTTGGCTTCTACCCACCGAGTAAAATAATCTATCGTCACCACTGCATGTTTTGCTTTGCCGGGTGCAGTGGGAAGTGGCCCGATCAAGTCTAGTCCCTAGAGCGCAAAGGGGTAAGGAGTACTGATAGATGAGAGCTTTTCTGGTGGGAGATGATGGAGGTTTGCTGTTTTCTGACAAGCATCGCAGGATAGCGTAAACTGCCTTGCATCCTAGTATATAGTCGGCTAGTAGTAACCCATCCTGATTACCTGGTAAGCCAAAGTTTCACCTGATACATGATTGCCACAATTCCCTGAGTGTACCTCTTTGAGCGCCCAACGCGCATCATCGGGATGGAGACATCTGAGTAGAGGGAGAGATTTCCCCTTACGGTATAAGTACCCTTCTATCATGTAGTATAGAGTAGCTATCCTCTTAAGCCGTCGGGCTTGTTCCGGATCTGTAGGGAGAGTGTCACTTTGGAGATAATTTGCTATTAGATCCATCCAGCATGGGGGGCGGCTCACAGGAAGGACTTCTGCTTCCTTTGCTATACTGGGGAAGGGAACCAATTGAAGGGGTACTCCTTTTGGAAAAGCATGCCCTTCTCCTGTGGCAATCTTAGCTAGGACATCTGCGCGATGGTTCTTCTCTCTGGGTACCTGTTCTATCTTTACACCCTTAAACTTCTTCATAGCTTCCTGAACTTTAGTCAAGTAGGCTACCATGTTGTCACCTTTTGCTTGGTACAAACTTGTCACCTGATTGACCACTAGCTGGGAGTCACTCTTGATTAGAAGGTACTCAGCTTCCAAGGCTCCTGCTACTTTCATTCATGCTAACAGAGCTTCATACTCCGCTTCGTTGTTGGTAGCTCTGAACTCAAACCTGAAGCAATGACTGCACTTAGCTCCAGTGGGGTCGATCAAGACCATCCCAGCTCCGTATCCCGACTGGTTCGAAGCTCCATCCGTGTAAAGAACCCAAATCCTGCTGTCTTCAGGCCATTCCGAATTGATTTGATCCGGATCTGGGTCTATTGATTTGCCCAGGTTTGGAATCGGGCTAAACTCCACTATGAAGTCCGCCAGGGCTTGGGCTTTTGAAACAAATAACACGGTGTGTTCTAATATGAATCTAGAGGGGGGGGGTGAATAGATTTTACCAAATTTAACCAATTTTCGCGTTAAGTCAAATTACGAAAATGCCCCAAACTAGTCAAAACAATAACAAGTGTAATATGGTGCGGAATTATAAAAGACACTTGATATTTACGTGGAAACCCTCACGGGAAAAACCACGGGCTGTATAGTGTGCCACACTCGAACCTCGAATCCACTAAATGTGAAATGATTACAACCTAATCCGGATCAATAATCAACACACCTACCTAATCCCGGTATAAGTGGACCTAGTCCAATTGCTTGCAATCTAAGCAACCTAATCTCGGAAGCTACATGCAAGACTTACTTCTCAATGAAGAGATTACAACCTATGTGAATATTAAATGATATTCAATGAGCAAATAAAGCTAGGTAACCTTAGATGCTTATCTAGGATAAATAGATAATAATAAATGCAATCCTAGATGTCAATAGCTAAATGACATGTCATAAAACTTAGCAAATCATAGATAAAAATAACCTAGATGTTGCTATCAAAATACATCACTCAAACATGTCAACACAACAATCTCTATTTTGTATCTAGAATATATTCTAAGAGCATACAAATAATATAAGAGATTTCTTTGATAAATAAAACACTAAGCTTAGATGAGATTAGTGAAGAACATACCAAAGCAAGTGTGTTGAACAAAACCCATGCAAGCAAGCATCCTAACTATGCTAGAAAATGCTAGATGATCTTTTGATGCATATGAGAATGGTTTTGTGTGTATAAAAATGAGTTCTTGATTTCTTTTCTCTCAAGTCTCTCTTTTTGAACTTTAGGGTTCTTTAGAATCATAGAACTAAGTTAGAGAAATGAGAAAGTATGATATATATATAGTCATCAAGAAACAGGGCATGTGAAAAGACGAGATTGCCCTTGAAACGCTCAAACGGCGGTTTCATTCTGCGGTCGGGGCCGTAGATTCTGACCCCAGAATTGAGCCCGAGAAAGAAACCGACCTAAAATATCTAATTCGGCGGTTTCATTCGGCGGCCAGGCCGCCGATAATGACCGCAGAATTCATCCCGAGAACAGGGGAGAAAACGGCGGTTTCATTCGGTGGTTTCGAAACCGCCAAGTAAACCGCAGAACACAACCCGAGAATAATAAATGCATCAGGTGTGAAATGGGGGTTTCAAATCGGCGGCCAGACAGCCGATCTAACCGCAGAATCAGACCAGAGACCTCTGGTCCAAAACGGCGGTTTCATTCGGCGGCCAGGGCCGCCGATTAAACCGCCGATTCACCAAAAGTGGTGAATCCAAGGAGAAAGCCAAGGCCTTCACCAAGAGCGGTCTTCGCGCAAAACCAAGCACAAAATCGTGCAAGCACGGACGTTTCCGAACATATTCGGGAAACGAATTACACAACACAAACAAACACACAACAAGATATAATCAAACAAAGTGCAAGTGTGTAATGTGACATGTGAAGAGTATGCACACAAATGCAAGTATGCTAAGTGTGTGTGTGCTTCTAGATCTCTTCAAAGAAAACTAAGCACAAGAATTATACCTTTGCGTGCTTGTCACCTTGAGGTCTTGAATAGGGCCTTTGATGTTGGTCTTCCATCACCTAATCTACCCTTACAATTCAAACCCCAACTTGTGGTTTGTTCACGAAATAAGCCAATCAATTATGGGAATCCTTACAGCTTTGATCGTGGTTCTTGTTTTGTAGTTGATGTCGAATTGTGTGAGCTCTAGGGCCTATAGAACCAACCTACCCGACACATCTGGCCTTTGGAGAAATTGTCTCAATGGTTGATCTGTAACAACCGCGATGGTGTGAGCTTGAAAGTAAGGCTAGAGCTTCCTGGATGTGGTCACCAAGGCGTAGGCGAGCTTCTCTAGTAGAGTATAGTTTTTCTCGGATTTAGTAAAAGCCCGGCTCACATAGTAGATTGGTCTCTGCACTCCGTCGTTGCATTCTTTCACTAGAGCTCCACTAGTAGCAACTTTAGAAACTGCTAGGTAGAGTTGGAGCTCTTCCCCCGGGGTCGGCTTTACCAGTAGTGGCGGACTTGACAAGTATTTCTTCAAAGCTTGAAAAGCCTACTCGCTTTGCTCATCCCACTTCATCTTTTTCCCCTGCTTGATGACTTTGAAAAATGGGAGACATTTATCTATATGAACCGGTTCAGGGCTGCTATTCGTCCGGTTAATCCTTGTACCTGCTTGAGTGTTATAGGGGACTCGAGATCTAGAATGGCTCTGATCTTCTCAAGATTAGCCTCAATTCCCCTTTCATGCACCATGAATCCTAGGAATTTGCCTGCTGCTACCCCGAATGCACACCTAGCGGGGTTCAACCTCATCTGGTTCTGCCTTATTACCTGGAAGGTCTAGCGTAAGTCCCCTGTATGTTGTCCTGCTTCTGGATATTTTGTGATCATGTCATCTATGTACACTTCCATGGATCTCCATATCAACTTCTTGAACAGTTTGTTCACCATACGCTGGTAGGTGGCACCTGTATTTTTGAGTCCAAATGGCATTACCTTATAGCAGTAGAGGCCTTGTCCGGTGATGAAGCTAGTTTTGTCCTGATCTGAAGGATGTATCATGATTTGATTGTATCCCGAGAAAGCATCCATGAAGCTTAGGAGCTTGTTTCCTGCAGTGGAGTCAATGAGCTGGTCTATCTTAGGCAGAGGGAAACTATCCTTGGGATAAGCCTGGTTGAGATCGGTGTAATCCACACACATTCGCCACTTCCTGTTAGACTTGGTTACCATAACTACATTGGCGATCCACTCGGGGTACCGGGATTCCCTGATGAATCCGGCCTTCAAGAGCTTGTCAACCTCTTCTTGGACTGCGGCATTCCGTTCAGCATTGAAGTGTCTTCTCTTCTGCTTAACTGGCTTGAAAGTTGCATCTACTGCCAACCTATGGGTAGCCAGGCTAAGAGGAATGCCAGACATCTCCTCATGGCTCCAAGCAAAGATGTCGTTGTACTCTCTGAGAAGCTCTACCAAATCCTTCTTAATTTCCGGGTCCAAACCTCCTCCTACTTTTACTGTCTTTATCGGATCTTCTCTCCGGATCAGGACCTCCTCTAACTGCTCTGCGGGGTGCCCACTGGTCCAACCACACTTTTTTTCTTCTAGCTCCTCCACAATTATGTCTGGCACCACTCCTTCTTCCAAGACATAATCATCCCGCTCTATCGTTCTTGGACCTGGGTCACTGGTTACCTGTGTGCATTGTTTAGCTAATGCAGCGGGGTTAGTGGACACCGTGTAACAATTGTGAGCTGCCTGCTGGTCTCCTCTTACTTCTCCTACTCCTGTTCCCACCGAAAACTTCAGCACATTATGGTAAATGGACAGCACCCCCCTGATCCTTGACAAGAAAGGCCTGCCCAATATCGCATTATATGTAGACGGGGTGTCCACTACAATGAATTATGTCATTATGTTCTGTTGTAGGGGAGCTTCTCTGACTATCACCAGCAGAATCTTCGTCCCCATCGGCATCACTGAGTCTCTTGTGAATCCATACAGAAGGGAAGTGCAACTGTTGTAGAAAGAATTCTTCAAGTTGAGCTGCTCATGAGCCCCTTTGAACAAAATATCAACACTGTTTCCAGTATCTATCAGGACGCGATGTACCAAGCAGTTGGCGATTTGTACCGTGACTACCATAGGGTCATCATGTGGTTGAACTGTATTGTAGACGTCCTCTTCCGTGAAGATGATTTTGGTGGAGCGAGATTGATCCCGAGATCCACTACTGACTTTGAGTACCTCGTGGTCAGCATCAAGTCTGGGAATCTTCCTTGCGTGGTTCTTTCTCGAATTATTGGAGGTTCCAGCTAGGGTAGGGCCTCCACTGATGGTGTGCATCACCTGGATCTGCTGCATCAGATCCTTCTCCCCATCTCTCATTCTTTCTGCTGCCTCCTGCATCCCGCTCTGAACCTGTTTCCCTTCTTTGATGCTGTCTCGTACCTGCTGTAAAAATTCAGTTAGAAGACCCCCCTTACCAATCCTTCAATCTAGTTGTGGAGGATGTAGCATTCTGAGGTATTGTGCCCTATATCCTCGTGGAAGTCGCAATACTTGTATTGATTTCTCCTGTCAACCGGGATTTTCATGGGACCCGGCTTTCTGAGTAGATCCTTATCCCAAATGGCGAGATAAATAGTTTCTCGGAAAGCATTGAGAGGGGTGTAGTGATTATAGCCTTCTTCCTCTCTTGCCACACTGGATACTTCTTTCAGGGGAATCTCTCTGGGAGGTGATCTCCTGACCGGGTACCTTTCTTGGTATGAAGGAATATGAGGCGGCTTGTAAGTAGACCGGTTCGGAGGTTGATTCTAAAATTTCCTAGCTGGTGCGGGCTTCAGAGCTTCCTTCTTAGGGCGCGGTGCTAATCGGGCTTCATCGTGCTCGATTTTGATCCGGAATTGTTCCTCAATGTCCACCTGTTTCAGAGCCCGGTTGTAGGCTTCCTGGTACGATTCTGGAGGATGCTTGGCAAGTGACCAGAATAGTCTGCCAGCCCATAAGTTCATCCTGAAGTTGGTTAGAGTCTCCTTCTCATTGAATACTCCCATCTGGACGACCTCCTTTTGGAACTTCTCCACATAAGATCTCAGAGTTTCACCCCGCTCCTAAACCACGTATTGGAGCAAGATAGGATCCTTGGGATGGGGTTTGATTCCCTAAAACTATGCACAGAAAGCTTTGGTGAGTTTAGAAAAAGAATCGACATTACCTGGTGGTAACTTTCTGAACCATGTTTTGGCACAATCAGTCAAGGTCGAAGGAAACATTCTGCACATAGCCAGCCTAGTCGCACTTTGGACTCCATCTGGTGGACAAAGCTTTCCAAATGGATGACAGGATCCTCTGTTCCGGAATACTTCTCCAAAGGCATCCTGAACTTGGGGGGCAACCCTGCCTCTCTGACTCTTTTGGAGAAAGGTGCATTCATCTCGCCCAAGGGGTTCTTTTGGATTCCTTGATGTTTTCCTTATTTAACTGCTCCAACTCCTTTGCCATCCTCGTCATCTGATCCTCTAGGCGCTGAGTCTTTTTGGTTTCGAATCGGGCTACTGAACCCTCTTCATCCGAAGACTCTGAATCAATGACTACCTCCTTTCGCTTAGCTCTCTGATGCTTCTCTTTGGAGCTCCTTCGGGATTTAACACTTCCTTCTGAATCGGGATGCAGATCCCTCTCCATTGCCCTTGGCTTTGGGGGAGACTAAATCCTCCTAGGAGGAACCTCAATTGCGGACTTCACTAGCCTGGGTCTGAGTTTCGCTTGGCAGACTGGGAGAGGTGGACCCAATCGGTCGAAAACTGGTGCCCGAACACTTGGGCCAGCATCTCTTGGGATCCCGGCTGCTTCAAAAGGGATCCCCTAGGCTATCATCCGGAGTCGGATAGCTTCTACATACACTGCAGTGTGCTGTTATAAGACTTCTCGATTGACTTCCTGCCTAGCGGGGTCTTGAGGGACAGGGCCTGAAACCGGTGGAGGCACTGGTGGAGGATTCTCGTTCTTAGTGTCCTTACCCCGCCTCTGAGCTCTTTCAGTGGAAGCAAGGGACTGGAGTCCTGATGGCTCGGGATGACCCTAGGAGGATCGGAGTCTCATTCTGAATATCACTGGCTAAGGAAATAGGCCGTTTTGAATAATGGTTGGGATACCTTCCCACAGACGGTGCCAAAAGTGTTATCTGAAAATCGTTAATGGGATGGAATTCCAAATAACAACTTTAAAATGTCCAAGATCGAGATTGATCCTGGTCGGAGGGATATCACGTAGTTTGATACCGATTATGTCCCTATTAATGCAAGTACGATATGGAATACAAGAAATCAAATAAAAATAAGCTTTTATTGATCGTCCATTTGCATTACAGATAGATGAACCATGTATTTAGGGGTTACAACAATGTATGGAGATTTGGTAAGTAATGGAGATGGTGGTGATGGTGAATCTGTGCCTGTTGATAAGTAGAACTTGAATGTGGGGTTTCTGGAGAAGATTTTCAGTCCTCTTTCTAGTGAGTAAGACGTTGTATATATAGGTCCTGTTGCTTGTCATGCACTCCTATAATTTCGGTCTAGGGTTTGGCTCGCGTAGGATCCTCCTCTTTTTAGGAGATAATCTCGGAGTTTTACGCGTGGAATCTAGTCTTTCCTTCCTAGGAGGAGTTTAATCTCGTAGCAAATATTTCCTTCCTAGAAGGACTCTAACTGAGTTGACCTACTTAGAATAGAACTCTTAGTTGGCAGAAAGGAACTCGTCTCCTTTGTACGGCAGCGTTTTGATGGGTTTCTTATAGAGCTTTCAAATTCTGATTCGAGAATCGTGCTGCCTGATATCTTCTTGCTTGGCGGAGTGGCTATGTTAGGAAGTGTAAACCAATAGGCATCCTGCTGATGGAGTAGGGGAATGTTTAGCTGGTACTATAGCGGGATGCTTAGCTGAACTCTGTGTCGGGGTACTACGGGGTTCGTACTGTAGCAGGATGCTCAGTATAACTCCATGTCGGGGTATCGCGGGGTCCATAGGAAACTGTGTCGAGGTGCTGCGGGGTCCATAGGGAACCAGGGTATGACAGGGTTGGACCCCGTTGTAGGTTCTAACGAGTATCCCGGCTTGGGACGTTGCTCAAGATGATGGCGGGGTCTTTTAAGAAGCTAAAGGGAAGGCTGAGCCAGGCCCCGCTGAAGGAGGTGCGCACTCGGACTAGTCGAGATAGCCGGATGATGTCTATACTCCTATATTCTCCTTGTGTTGAGGTGGAAAATTCTTCCTTGGTCCTTCGCCAATTTTGGTGGTTAACACTTCTTATGGCTTTAATCTGTTTTTGAACATCATCTACTTCTTCCATTGAGGATCCTAGAATGCATTTTCTAATTGCATCTATAAAACTTAAGACTGTTATATTTATTTCAAATTCATCTAATTCTTTTTGCTTTGTTTCGTCTTTTTTCATATATTCTCTCCATCCTAAATAAATCTGTTTTTCATTGTATCCTAATGTACTTTCCAGATAAACTATCTTATACTTATAATCTACTATATTATTTAATGCTTCCATAGCATGCATAATTAAATTTCCTTCCCATTTATTAAATATACGTTTCTATTCACTTGGCCTATGTCCTTGTAAACTTAAAATTAATATATCTTTTGCTTCTGGTTCTTTCCTCCAGCTTTCTAATTTAGTTTTAGCTCTATATACTCTTTTTGTGTCTTTAATGTCTCTATTTTGTTCATTTGTATCTTTTATTCCTCTATTTTCTAAGTATTCATCTATTTTAGGTTTAGGAAAACCTTCTGTATCTGGAATTTTTGTTCCACTTCCACTACTTGTTTCTAAAGTTTTAGGTTTGTCTTCCTCTCCTACAAATATTTCTTCTTCTATATAGGCTATATTTTGTAAGTCATTTCTTAAATGTTCAAAATATAATTCTTCTATTAAAATTTTATCTACATCTTGGTCTTCTAACTCTATGTTATTACAAAGTTCTTTGAATATTTCTTATTTTAGATAATTATGTGAGTTACTAAAAACTAAATCTATTATTTGTTCTCTATTAGCACTTAAGGTTTTGACTTTGTCTATGCTCTGCTCTAATCTTAACATATTGATTTCATCTTCAGAATCATCTTCTGTTATTACTATGTTACCATGCTTTTTATAATTACTAAATTTTTGAAAAGTTTCATATATATAATTTAGAAAATAATTTTCTATAGTCGAGAACGAACTTTGAATTATGGACAATTTTCAATATCATTTTCTATCTAGGGTTCAAGGAAGCGTATTTAGAGATAAAATTTTTGGGTTTCCTAATTCTTAAATTTAGGAGTGTTGTAATTGGTGTGGATTTTGCACCGCCACTCCCCACTTGATCTCTCAACTTGACTTCACCATTCAGAAATGGATGCTATAGTGATGCAAGTGGTTTAGGGGTCTTTTTTTTTTTTTTTTTTTTTGTCTGAAGACTGAGCAGTCTTGCATATTTTATTTATTTATTTTTTGTATTGTCAGCATTTTTTTAAAAAGTAAAATTATCTGAAAATAAGTAATTTTATATTTATACCCATATTAAACAATTATAAATATAATATGGAATAAAAATAATCCAAAAATAATAATTATTTATGAACACATATAATCATGATTTTCTTAGATTAAAAAAAACTTCATTTTTAATAAGAAAAGAAAATGTTTTTTTTTTTTTCAAAAAATAAAAAGGGTCTCACAAAATACTCCAAAAAAATAATATATAAATACATTATCCTAATATCATAATAAAGTATTGATATTAAATATCAATATGATAAGTGATTAGGGTTTTTTATTTTATTTTTAAAGCTATTTAAAATAAGCTATATATTAAAATAAAGATTTCTATGCCATATATAAATATATAATTATCATGAAATTGAAAATTTGTTATATATGTGGGGTTAATATCAAAAGAAAAGATTTTGGATTGCATTTAATGCAATTCAATGATTTACAATTAAGTGAAAAGTCAGGATTTTTTATTTTTTATTTTAAATTGCTTTTTGGTATTTTTAAGTTGTTTGATCACTTAAAAAAATAAAAACAAATAAAACAACTTAATAATTATTATTCAAACTTATTAAGTTTTAAGTGGAAAAAACAAACGACTCTTTAGTGCTTGCTTTTATATATATATATATATATATATATATGGGGTGAATTCATAAAGAGCCAAAAAATTTATGGGTTTATTGTTTTTAGCCACAAGTTTATTTTTTATTGTTTTTGTCAAGTTTATATATATATTGGTCTCTCCTCTCCTTTTGTAAACTAGTTAGTGAAAAAAAGGTTCAATACACATACAAAGTTAATATCCTCTCTCTCTCTCTCTCTCTCTCTCTCTCTCTCTCTCTATTCTTTATCATTTATTTATTTTATATGTTCTTCATTTTATTTACAATATGTTATCAACACGATTACATATAAGTAAAAAGGATCTCCTGATGAGTGATTTATTTACATCTCAATATTCTTGATCTATTTATTTATGCTCTTTAAATATTCGCATTTATTTATATGCAATATATAAGGTAGGCTTTGGCCCTTGACAGAACCTATATATAAGTCCCGTATTAAAGATGACTTATGCCGTCAATAAAACATAGATATAGTTCCTATTGTATGAGCTTGTGGATTTTACCACCATCTCACCATTTTCAATTGTCATCACACGTGGAGAAAAGGCTATACTTCGCTTCTAATTTAGTGATTAGTGGCAATTGTGTTTGTCCTTATGTTATTGGTTGCCAAGCCTTATAAATAGGTTTTGCCTTGTTTAGTTAATCAATTTTTTCGAATCATCAATAACAGAGAAGCAGTATAATTCTACTCCCTCTTCATTTATATCATGTTATTATTCTTTTGTTTTTATCTCATTTTTGTTTCTATTATATTATTTATTGTTTCAATTTTATTTTAACACATTATCAGCATAAGTTTATTATTTCCAGAACCTGAAGCTTTTGAATATAATTATCACTAGAACCAGAAGTTTCTAGATTTATTACCAGAACCTGAAGCTTCTGAATTTATTATTACTAGAACTTGAAGCTTTTAGATTTTTTTATTAATACCAGAATTTGTAGTTTTGGATTTATTTTCTTGCATTTTATTTACTTTTACACAATTTTTATTTAAACAGTTTGGTCACCCATCCAGAACTTGAAGTTTCTATGGATTTATTTATCATTACTGGAACCTGAAACTCTTGGATTTATTTACTTACAAATATTCCTTTATATATCTAAAAATTTAAATTCTTTGAATTTTTATCAAACTAGAAGTTCTGACTTCAATTGTGATTTTCAGATAACCAGAAGCTGTAATAATACCAAAGCTGTAATAATACCAAAGCTGTAAAATTTGAAATTTGCTGCACTAGAAGTGTCTGGGGACAACTACATGTCATGGGTTATTGACGCCAGATTACTTTTTAAATCAGAAGGCATGTTTTACACCATTGAAGATGGGGCCGAGGCAAATGAACAAGACAAATCTACTGCTATGGTTATTATCCATCGTTATTTGAATGCGGATTTGAAAGTCCAATACCTAATTGTCACAGAACTAGAAGTTATATGGCAAGAGCTACAAGATTGGTATGACGACCAACTCGATGTTGCATTACCAATTACTAGATATCAATGGCAACATCTACGATTTCAAGACTATAGATTAGTCTCTGAATATAACTCTGTTTTGTTCAGAATCACCACACAATTGAAAATAGGTGGTGAAGAGGTAACATAAAAAGATATGTTGGAGAAAACGTTTACAACTTTTCATGTCTTGAATATGATATTACAATGGCAATATCAAAAACGTCGATTCTCAAAATATTCAGAGGTAATCTCATGTCTCTTGGTTGCAAAGAAAAATAACGAGCTCTTAATAAATAAAAAATCATGAATCACGCCCGACCGACTTTATAGCATTCCTAAAAGTGAATGCTAATACTGTTGGAGGACATAAATGCGGTCGTGGTCGTGGTTGTGGTCGCGGTCCTTACCATGAACAAGATGGCGGAAGAGCATATGGTTATTTTGGTCCGGGTGGTTATAATCAAAATAGTGAAAACATTCCTTAGAAATGGAATGTTAACAAGGCTAGATCAGATAAAGGGAAAAATATTCAAAAAGGGCCTAAGAATGATTATGACATTTATTTCAGGTGTGGCAGTCATAATCATTGGTCACGTACATGCCGCACACCTAAACATTTGATTGAGCTTTATCAAGCACCGATCAAAGAAAGAGAAAGGGGAAGAATCCTAAAACCAACTTCATGGAGGATTCAAATTTTATGGATATCACCCGGTTTAATGGTTTTGATTTCCTTGATGACCCGAATGATAAAGTGACCACTTCAATTGGTGATGGAAATGTCCATACCAATTAAGTACTGCTTGTAATATTTTTTGTTATTATGTGAAATACTTATGTAAAATATTCCTAATGTAATATATACTTTTGATCACTCTATCCAATATGTGTTTTATTCTTCATTGTGAATAGATATGTCTTTAAACGGTAAATTGAGTTATATTGAAAAGCAAGATATATGAGATATATGTCTAGCCGATAGTGCAACGACACATGATTCTGCGAAATCAGAAATATTTTCTGAATTTAACCTTGCTTAAAGTAAATGTTATTACAATATCAGGTCTAGCAGATCTGATACAATATTGTTACCAAACAATATTAAAATATGTATCAATAATGCTTTATATTCAAGTATATCTAGAAGAAATCTACTTATTTTCAAAGATATGCGGTGTAATGGATATCACATAGAAACTATAAATGATGGGAATATTGAGTATCTGTGCATTACTTCTCATGATTCCGGCCAGAAACTCATTATAGAAAAGCTGTGTGCTTTATCATTTGGATTATATTACACTCTCATAAGAGGTGTAGAAGTTTATGCAGTTATGAACCAGAAGTTCTCAGACCCAAAAATATTTATGCTTTGGCATGACTGTCTTGGTCACCTAGGATTTACAATGATGTGTAGAATCATTGAAAATTCTCATGGACATCCATTAAAGAACTAAAAGATTCTTTTATCCCATGAAAATTTATGTACTGCATGTTCACAAGGGAAATTAGTAATAAAACCATCTCATTCTAAGATTGGTTTTGAATCCCCATCATTCCTATAAAGGATTTAAGGGGACATATATGGACCTATTCATCCACCAAGTGGACCGTTCTGCTATTTTATGGTCCTAGTTGATGCATCTATCAGATGGTCACATGTTTTCTTATTATTAACACATAATGTTGCTTTTGCAAAATTACTTGCATAGATTATCAGGCTGCAGGCACATTTTCCCGATCATCCGATTAAGTCAATACGCCTTGATAATGTTGGTGAATTTACTTTCAAGACATTTGATGAATATTGCAGATCAGTTGGGATTGATGTTGGACATCCAGTTCCACATGTTCATACTTAGAATGGATTAGTAGAATCACTTATCAAGCGTCTCCAGGTAATTCAAGAACTTTATTATTGCGAACACAATTACCAATTTCTATTTGGGGATATGCTATTTTACATGTTACTGAATTAATTTGTTTTCGTCCCATAGCTTATCTTCAATATTCACCAATACAACTTGTATTTGGCCATCAACCGGATATTTCTCATCTGCGTACCTTTGGTTGTGCAATATATGTCCCAATTGCACCTACATATAGAGCTAAAATGAGACCCCAACGGCGTTTAGGAATATATGTTGGTCTAGATTCTCCATCAATTATTAGGTATCTGAAACCTTTGACTAGTGATATTTTTACTACACGATTTGCTGATTGTCATTTTGATGAGAGAAATTTTCAATCATTAGGGGAAAGAAAAACTTCTCCTAAAGAAAAGCATGAACTTTCTTGGAAAGTTCATAGTCTAATTCATTTTTGACCCATACACATCTCAATGTGAGAATAAGGTACGCAAGATAGTTAATCTTCAAACAATAGCAAATCAATTACCAGATGCATTTACAGATGCTACTAAGGTAACAAAATCATATATCCCAAATGTTAATATACCAGCACAGGTGATTGTTCTAGAAGAACGATCTACTGTACGCCAAAAGTGTGGTAGACCACATGGTTCGAAAGATATTATTCCCTGGAGGAAGAAAACAAAATATCAGGATCATATTCCTGAAATTATAAATAAATTCACTTTCTCTAAATTAACTCTACAAGAGTTAGATGTCCCTGAAAGGACATAAGAAACTCCTGTAAGAGAAGGAATCTTTGAAGAGATATAAGAACATAGAAATAAGGAAATTTCTATAAATTATACAAGAGTGTGGAATCTTAAAGAAACAATCTTCGATGATATATTTTCGTACACAGTGGCTACTAAAATTTTAAATAATGATTATGAACTTCATAACCTCAATAATTGTAGGCAAAAGTCTGATTGGCCTAAATGGAAAGAAACAATTCAAACATAATTGACTTCATTAGTCAAACGTAAAGTATTTGGATCCATAATCTAGACGTCTGAAGACGTCAAACTTGATGGATACAAATGGGTTTTTATACGGAAACGTAATGAGAAAAATGAGATGGTGTGATATAAGGCATGACTCGTAACACAGGGTTTCTCATAGAAACCTGGTATTGATTTTGATGAAACGTATTCACCAGTGATGGATACAATTACGTTTCAATTTCTGATAAGTTTGCCTATCTTAGAAAGACTTGAAATATGTCTTATGGACATAGTAACTACCTATCTATATGACTCACTCGATTCAGATATTTATATGAAAATCCCTTAAAGATTTAGAATGCCGGAAGCATACAACTCGAGACCTCGTAATTTATATTCGATTAAATTACAAAGGTCCTTGTATGGATTAAAGCAATCTGGGTGCATGTGGTATAACTGCCTCAATGAATATTTGATAAAATAAGGATACATTAATAATCCTATATGCCCATGTATCTTTATAAAGAAATCAGAATCTGGATTTGCTATTATAGTAGTTTATGTTGATGATGTGAATTTAATTGGAACTCCTGGAGAGCTCCTAAAAACTGCTGAATATTTGAAAACGAAATTTGAAATGAAAGACCTGGAAAAGATAAAATATTATCTCGACTTGGAGATTAAGCATAAACCAAACGGAATACTTATCCATCAATCAACATATGTTGAAAAGATTCTGAAAAGATTTCATATGGACAATGGTCATCCATTAAGTACTCTTATGATTGTTAGAATTCTTAATCGTTAGAACTCTAGATCCTAAGAAAGATCCATTATGACCAATTGAAGATGGTGAAAAGATACTTGGTCCTAAAATACCATATCTTAATGCAATTGGTGTTTTATTATATCTAACTCAATGTACTAGACTAGATATTGCATTTTCAGTGAATTTGCTTGCTAGATTCAGTTCAATACTAACCCGAAGACATTATAATGAGATTAAACATCTTTTTCATTATCTTTGTAGAACAAAAGACCTAGAATTATATTATTTAAAATCTAACAACTTTTCAGGTTTACTTGGTTATGTTGATGCCGGGTATCTATGTAATCCCCATAAAGCTCGTTCACAAACGAGATATGTTTTTACCTATAATAG
Organism: Acer campestre; assembly: GCA_954870605.1. Classification (NCBI taxonomy): domain Eukaryota; kingdom Viridiplantae; phylum Streptophyta; class Magnoliopsida; order Sapindales; family Sapindaceae; genus Acer; species Acer campestre. Next base: position 19,918,852 of record OX940807.1, on the reverse strand, counting down.
CACATCAATCTCTTGGCGCTTCACAAAGCAAACTCTTGTTGCTACATCCTCTAATCATTCAGAGATCCTTGCACTTCATGAAACAAGTCAATAATGTGTTTGGCTAAGGTCAGTTATTCATCATATTCAAAAGACATGTGGATTCTCATTATCTACAGAAATGCCGACATCGATATTTGAAGATAATACGACTTGTATTGCTCAAGTTAGAGGGGGATATATCAAAAGAGATAGAACCAAACATATTTCCCCCAAATTCTTCTATACTCATGAACTTCAATAGAGTCGACAGATCGATGTTAAACAAATACGGTCTGTAGATAATCTTGCAGGTCTGTATACCAAAACATTGCCTACATCAACTTTTGAGAAGCTAATATAAGGAATTGGCATGCATCAGCTCCTTAAATTACAAGATTGATGTTGAAGTTCAATCAGGGGGAGCAAATTTTGAACATGACATATGTGTACTGCACTCTTTTTCCTACTACCGGATTTTGTATCACTGGGTTTTACCGGAAAAGTTTTAATGAGACAGTTTTGAACACATCCACACTATTTGATCCAGAAGATCATTGTATATACTTTTGCAAAGGTTTTTGTCCTACTGGGTTTTTCCTAGCAAACTAAGATACAAATGGTGAAGATACAAATGGTGAAAATCCAAGAAAGAGTATTGTAGAAGCTTGTGGATTTTACCACCATCTTACCATTTTCAGTTGTGATCACACGTGGAGGAAAGGCAATACTTGGCTTCTAATTTAGTGATCAGTGGCAATTGTGTTTGTCCTTTTGTTATTGGTTGCCAAGCCTTATAAATAGGTTTTGCCTTGTTTAGTTAATAAATTTTTTCGAATCATCAATAACAAAGAAACGGTACAATTCTACTTTATCTTCATTTATCTCATGTTATTATTCTCTCATTTTTATCTCATTTTTGTTTCTATTATATTATCTATTGTTTCAATTATATTATCTATTGTTTCAATTTTATTTTAACATTTCCGGATTTATTTATTATGTTTTTTCAATATTTGCATTTAATTATTCGCAATATATAAGACTCGTTACGGCTGTGTCGATGGAACCTATATATAGTTCTGGATTTATTTTTTTATGTTTTTTTTAATATTCATATTTAATTATTCACAGTGGTGGCATCGGGCTAAAACAAGGCATGTTGGGTGACATTGCCTTGGGACAGCGAATGTGCTGTGTGTTAGCTTGGAATGGCTGATAGTGGGCAACAACAAGAGCGTTTGGCTAAGGCATATGCACAAGGCAACGAGGGTGTGCGATGTGTGCTGAAAACAAGCATGGTTTAGAGAAATCAGCTTGGTGTGTTGGAAACAAGGTTGGCAGGATGAAAAGCAATGCTGGATGTGTGCAAGGCATCTGAGTGGCACATGCATCTTTGACACATGTGGGGGAAACATGTGTGGGCAACATGTGTAGATCAGTTATTGTTTGATGTGTAATTGTCTTGTGGAAAATGCTTACTGCTGACTAGGGTGACAGTTACCTTGCAGTTACCATGCAATTTCTTGACAGTTACTTCACTTACTTGCTGTAACCTTTGTAATGTTGTATCATATGAATACTCAGATTGTTGAGTATTCTAGAAGAGAAATCAGTGTGTGCATGTCATCAACATAAATGGCAACAATAGCAAATCCAGATTCTGATTTATTTATGAAAACACATAGGCATATAAGATTATTAATATACCATTCTTTTATCAGATATTCACTGAGACGGTTATACCACCACATCCGTCCAGTTTGTTTTAATACATATAAGAACCTTTGTAATTTTTTCGAATACAAATTACGAGATCTCGAGTTACATTTTCTAGTATTTTAAATCCTTCCAAGATTTTCATGTAAATATCTAAATCCACTGAACCACATAGATAAGCAGTCACTACGTCCATCAGACATATTTCAATTCTTTTCAAGAGTCATCTTATCAGAAATCGAAATATAATTGTATCCATCGTTGATGAATATGATTCACCAAAATCGATATCAGGTCTCTACGAGAAACCATATGCTACGAGTCATGCCTTATATCTCATGACCTCGTTTTTCTCATTATGTTTCTGTATAAAAACCCATTTATATCCAATAGGTTTGACGTCTTCAGGCGTCAGGATTATAGGTCCAAATACTTTACGCTTGGCTAATGAAGTCAATTCTGTTTGGATTACTTCTTTCCATTAAGGCCAATCAGACCTCTGTCTACAATCATCGAGATTATGAGGTTCATAATCATCATTTATAATTTCAGTTGCCACTGTGTATGAAAATACATCATCGATGATTGTTTTTTCAAGATTCCACAATTCTCTGGTATAATTTATAGAAATTCCCTCATTTCTACATTCTTGTATCTCTATCTCCTCTGAGATTCCTTCCCTTACAGGGACTTTTGTCACTCTAGTGACCTATGTCTCTTCAGAGATATTTAACTTTTCTCGAGTTAATTTAGAGGAAGTGGAATGGTCTACCATGCTTCTAGCGTGCAATAGATGATTACTTTTCTATCATTTGTTTAGATTGTTTTTCTAGAATAATCACCTGTGCTGGTACATTAACAGTTGGGATGTATGATTTTGTTACTCTAGTAACATCTGTAAATGCATCTGGTAACTAATTCGATATTGTTTAAAGATGTACTATCTTATATATTTCATTTTCACATTGAGATGTGCATAGGTCTAAATGAATTAGACTAGGAATTTTCCAGGAAAGTTCACACTTCTCTTTAGAGGGAGTCTTTCTTTCCCCTAATGATGGGAAATTTGTCTCATCAAAATGAAAATCCGTAAATTGTGCAGAAAAAAGATCACCAGTCAAAGGATCTAGATATCTAATAATTGATGGTGAATCATGACCAACATATATTCTCAAATGCCTTTAGAGTCCCATTTTTTTTTTTTTTGGGTACAATCAGGACATATACTGCACATCCAAAAGTATGTAAATGAGATATCTCTGGTTGATGGCCAAATATGAGTTGTACTGGTGAATACTGATGATAAGCAGTGGATCGAAACCGGATTAATGCAGAAGTATATAAAATAGTATGCCCCCATACAGAAATCGGTAATTGTGTTCGTTATAATAAAGTCCTTACAATTATTTGGAAACATTTAATAAGTGATTCTGCTAATCCATTGAGTATTAACATGTGGAACTGGATGTTCAACATAAATCCCAGTCACTTTGCAATATTCATCAAATGCCTTGGAAGTAAATTCACCAACATTATCAAGGCATATGGACTTAATTGAATAATCGGGAAAATGTGCCCGAAGCCTGATAATCTGTGCAAGTAATCTTGCAAAAACAACATTAAGTATTGATAATAAACAAACAAGTGATTATCTAACAGATGCATCAACCAGAACCATAAAATAGAGAAATGGTCAACTTGGTGGATAAATAACTCCACATATGTCCCCTTGAATTCTTTGTAAGAATGATGTGGATTCAAAACCAATTTTAGAATAAGATGATTTTTTTGTTAATTTCCCTTGGAAACATGCAGTACATAAATTATCATGTGATAAAATAATCTTCTAGTTCTTTAATGGATGTCCATAAGAATTTTCAATGATTCTACGCATCATTATAGATCCTGGGTGACCGAGACAGTCATGCCAAAGTACAAACATTTTTAGATATGAGAAGTTTTGATTCATAACTGCATAAACTTCTACACTTTTGATAATAGTGTAATATAATCCAGAAATGAAGCACACGACTTTTCTATAATAAGTTTATGACCTGAATCATGAGAAGTAATGCACAGATATTCAATATTCTCATTATTTATAGTTTCAATATGATATCCATTTCATCGTATATCTTTGAAACTAAGCAGATTCCTTCTAGATCTGTTTGAATATAATATATCATTGATACATAATTTATTATTGTTTGGTAACAATATCATGGCTATTTCAAAGCCTACTATTAGATATGTTGGACCTGATACAATATTAATATTTGCTCTAAGCAAAGTTAAATTCATAAAATATTTAACTCCGCAGAATTGTATAAGTCGTTGCACTATCAACTAGACATATATCACCTGCTTCTAGCTTTTCAATAACCCCCAATAAAATCGTTTAGATTCATTTTGTATGCTTCATAAAGAAAAATAAAATGCGTATCAGACAAAGTGATCAAAAAGTATATATTACATTGGGATATATTTTACAAGAACATAATAACAAAGCAATACTACTGCAAGTAGTATTTAGACGTATTTTACGTACTAACAAAATAATACTACTTCAAATAGTATTTAATTGGTATGGACATATCCATCACCAATTGAAGCATTCAGCTTATCTTTCAAGTCATTAAAAAAATCTGTATCATTGAGATGTGTGATATCCCTATGCTATGAATATTTAATGAAATGAGCTTTAGAATGCTTTCCTTTTCCTTTGACTGATACTTATACATATCCACCAGATATTTAGGTGTATTACATTCATTTGACAAATGATTATAACAACCACACCTAAATCAAATACTCTCATTTGCATTAGGCCTATTTTGAATATCTTCTTTTATACTGTTTGGCCTCATAAACATTCCATTTCTACTGAGTGTTTTGATTATAACAACCTCATATAGAATAACCAAGTCCTCTTTTGAATCTAAAACCACAGCCCTGACCAAGATTACGACCATAACCACGGCCGTGATTAGAATTACAACCATACACACGATCTCGATCAAAATTACGATCATACCCACGGTCTCGATCCAACGGTATTAGCATTCACTTATGGGAATACTGTAAAACCAGTCAGGTGTGATCCGTAATTTTTTATTAGTAGCTATTTTTTCTGATACTAAAAGGCATGAGATAAGTTCCGAATATTTTGAAAATCTGCGTTCTCGATATTGCTGTTGCAATATTATGTTTGAGGTATGTAAAGTTGTGAATGTCTTTACCAACATATCTTCGAGAGCATCAAACTTTAAATTCGCAAGTTTAGGCATGCTTACGGCTTCTTTTTCTGTAAATTACAAATTAAATAAGTGTGAATATATTAAAAAGCATAATATATTGTATATTGGTGGATTTCCACATGTCACTATGCATGTGTTCCTTTGCTTTTCATGTGTCAAATTTAGATGGATAATTGCAATAAACACCCCTCATGATATTGCCTATATATTTGGCTTTGTTGTAATCGGTATAGTTGTTGAAAAAACTGAAACCTTCATTCAATACAATAAAGGCAATGTATTCTTACTTTTCTCTCTCGCCTATCTCTATTTCTCTTCATCTCTTCATCTCACTTCTATTCTTATATTTTGTTTTATTTGTTTATTATAATTATTTACTTTAATTTATTATTACTCTCTCATTTTTGTTTTATTATATTATATGTTACTTCTATTTAATTTACAACACGTTATTAGCACGAATGCTGTTATTCCCAGAACCTGAAGTTCTGAATTTATTACTACTGGGACTTGAAGTTCCTAGATTTATTACCAGAACCTGAAGTTCTGAATTTATTAATACCAGAACCTGCAGTTCTGAATTTACTTTCTCGCACTTTACTTTTATGCAATTTATTTTACTGCATTTTATTTACTTTTAAGCAATTTACTTTCCCGCATTTATTTATTTATATGCTTTTATGATATTGGCCATGCCAACCTACCAGAACCTACAATTCTGGATTTATTTATTTTTTCGCATTTATTATTGCGCATTTTACTTTACGCAATTTTTATTTAAACAATTTGGTTACCCATCAAGAACCTGAAGTTTATGAATTTATTTATCATTACCGGAACCTGAAGCTTCTAGATTTATTTATTTACAAATATTCGTTTATATATCTGAAGGTATAAATTTCTCGGATTTTTGTTAGACCAGAAGTTTTGACTCCGATTGTGATTTTCGGATAACCAGAAGTTATAATAATGTCAAAGCTTGTAAATTTGAAATTTGCTGCACTGAAAGTGTCTGGGGACAATTACGATCTGAAAGCCCAATACCTAACGGCCACAGAACCAGAAGTTCTATGGCAAGAACTAAAAAGACCGATTTAATAACCAACCAGAAGTTGCATTACCAAATGCTAGGTATCAGTGGCAATGTTTATGTTTTCAAGACTTTGGATCAGTCTCTAAGTATAATACTGTTTTATTCAAAATCACTACACAATTGAAATTGTGTGGTCAGGATGTAATCCGAAATCATTAATAAAAATAGTAAATTTTCTCCCCTATTCATTTTACCTCATTATTCTTCTTCATCTTATTTCTGGTATATCATCTATTATTTTAATTTTATGCATCTATTTAATTTTATGCAATTTATGTATCTGAATATGCCAACTAACCAGAACCTGAAGTTTCTGGAATTGTATAAATTATGTGTTGAGCCTAACTAGGTCAATCGTTAAGTTTCTGGAAATTAAACCAAGCTCAGCTAGACCAACTAACCAGAATCTGAAGTTTCTGGATTTATCATTATAATATTTAAGTTGGCGCAGTTTTACAAACCGATCAGAATCTGAAGTTCTAATTTTGAATACGAAGTATTGAATTTGAACTTGAAGTTCGTAAATTTTGAACATGAGATTCTAATCAGACTTGAAGCTTTGAATTCAATTTAAATTGTGATGTTAAAACTTTTATGTCAAAGCTACCTATATGGCTCACTCGATTCAGATATTTATATGAAAATCCCAGAAGGATTTAGAATGCCAGAAGTATACAACTCGAGACCTCGCAATTTATACTCGATTAAATTACAAAGGTCCTTATATGGATTAAAGCAATCTGAGCGCATGTGGTACAACCGCCTCAGTGAATATTTGATTAAAGAGGGATATATCAATAATCCCATATGCCCATGTGTTTTCATAAAGAAATCAGAATCAGAATCAGAATCAGAATTTGCTATTATAGCAGTTTACGTTGATGATATGAATTTGATTGGAACTCCTGGAGAGCTCCTGAAAACTGCTGAATATTTGAAAAAGGAATTTGAAATGAAAGACCTCGGAAAGACAAAATATTGTCTTGGTCTGGAGATTGAGCATAAATCAGACGGAATACTTATCCATCAATCAGCTTATATTGAAAAGATTCTGAAAAGATTTCATATGGATAATGCTCACCCATTAAGTACTCCTATGATTGTTAGAACCCTTGATCCTAAAAAAAGATCCATTCCGACCACTGGAAGATGGTGAAAAGATACTTGGTCCTGAAGTACCATATCTTAATGCAATTGATGCTTTATTATATCTGGCTCAATGTACTCGACCAGATATCGCATTTTCAGTAAATTTGCTTGATAGATTCAGTTCAGCACCAACTCGAAGACATTGGAATGAGATAAAACATCTTTTTCGTTATCTTCGTGGAACAAAAGATTTAGGGTTATATTTTTCAAAATCTAACAATTTTTCAGGTTTATTTGGTTATGCTGATGCTGGATCAGATCCCCATAAAGCTCGTTCACAAACAGGGTATGTTTTTACTTATAACGGTAAAGCAATCTCCTGGCGCTCCACAAAGCAAACTATTGTTGCTACATCATCTAATCATTTTGAGATCCTTGCACTTCATGAAGCAAGCAGAGAATGCGTGTGGCTAAGGTCAGTAATTTCTCATATTCAAAATACATGTGGATTTTCATTATCTACAGGAATGCTGACACCGATATTTGAAGATAATGCGGCTTGTATTGCTCAAGTTAGAGGTGGATATATCAAAGGAGACAGAACCAAACATATTTCTCCCAAATTCTTCTATACTCATGAGCTTCAGCAGAGCTGACAGATTGATGTTAAACAAATACGGTCTACAGTTAATCTTGCAGATCTGTTTACCAAAACATTGCCTATATCAACTTTTGAGAAATTGGTATATGGGATTGGCATGCGTCGACTCTGCAAATTACAAGATCGATATTGAAGTTTCAATCAGGGGGAGCGTTCAATCAGGGGGAGCAAAAATTTTGAATGAATGTATGTGTACTGTACTCTTTTTCCTTCTACCGGATTTTGTCCCACTGGGTTTTACCGGGAAGGTTTTAATGAGGCAGTTCTAAACATACCCCCACCACTTGATCCTGAAGATCATTGTATATATTTTGCTGAGGTTTTTATCCCATTGGGTTTTTCCTATCAAATTAAAATGCAAATGATGGAAATCCAATGGGGAGTATTGTATATTGGTGGATTTCCACATGTCACTATGCATGTGTTCCTTTGCTTTTCATGTGTCAAATTTAGATGGATAATTGCAATAAACACCCTCATGATATTGTCTATATATTTGGCTTTGTTGTAATCGGTATGGTTGTTGAAAAAACTGAAACCTTCATTTAATACAATAAAGGCAATGTATTCTTACTTTTCTCTCTCGCCTATCTCTATTTCTCTTCATCTCTTCATCTCTTCATCTCACTTCTATTCTTATATTTTGTTTTATTTGTTTATTATAATTATTTACTTTAATTTATTATTACTCTCTCATTTTTGTTTTATTATATTATATGTTACTTCTATTTAATTTACAACATAATAAATAAATCCATAATTATAGGTTCTAAGGACATAGCATAAGCCAGATTCATATATTGCGTATAATTAAATGCGAATATTGAAAAAGCATAATAATAAATCCAGAACTATATATAGGTTCTATGGACAGCCATAGCCAGTCTTATCATTTTTGGGTCTGTAACAAACCACCCGCATTTGAAGAAGTCGACACCCTCGTCAGGAGGCTTTTCAAGTATTGTTGGATCACATCTTCAAATTGCCATAAAGTTGCCCTTTTCTCCCAAGTGGCATCTGAAACACTTTCCCCTTTCCACTGAATTAGAAAATCCGTTCTTCTGTTCAGTTTGCTTTCTCCCACTGTCTTGTGGTCATGAACTTTCTGTACTACCTTGTCAAACTCCTTCTGAATAGCAGGAGGCGCCCTCCTCTATTGCACCCTACTCTGGTCATCAATTTCTTGATGGTAGGGCTTTAAGAAACTTACATGAAAAGTTAGATGTATCTTCAACCTATCTGGTAAAGCCAACCTGTACGCCACATTCCCTACTATATCCCTGATCACGAATGGCCCATCATACCTCTGAATCAAGCCTTTGTGATACCTTCAGTCAGTTACTATCTTCCATATATGTGGAGTAAGTTTCAGCAAAACCTTGTCATTTACATTGAACTCTAATGCACGACGATTCTGATCAGCATATTTCTTCATTCTCCTCGCAGCTTTAGCCAAAATCTCAATGGCCCATTCAATTAGCTCAGTTTTCTCTCGAGCAAACCTGTATGCTGGTAGACATAAACCTTGATCCTTCTGCTGTGTTACCTCCAATGGAGTTAGGGGTTGAAACCTCATACACAACTCTGCTGGACTCAAACCAGTAGATGAAGATTTGTGCAAATTGTAGCAAAACTGTGATAGATCTAGCAATTCCAACCAGTTCTTTTGACTTGCAGTCACGTAGTGTCTCAAGTACTCTTCCACAAGAGCATTAATCCTTTCTGTCTGACCATCCGTTAGAAGATGGTTCGCTGTAGAAAACTTCAATTCTGAACCCATCAAATTGAACAAGTATGTCTAAAATTTCCCTGTGAACCGAGCATCCCTATCACTCACGATATCAACTGGCACTTTAAAATGCTTCACCACATTCTTGAAAAACAGCTCTGCTGCCTTTCTACTAGACACACATTTAGGGCTGCAATGAAGATTGCATACTTCGAAAATCTGTCAACCACCACCAAAACTAATCTCATCCTATTTACTTCAAAAAATCCCACAACGAAATCCAACGAGATCGAAACCCATGACTTTTCTAGTATAGGCAGTGGCTGCAGCAAACCAACATGTTTCTTTCACTCAATTTTGTCAAGCTGATAAACCAAGCATGTCTTGACATACATCTCTACATCATCACGCATCTTAGGCCATTAGTAGCTCCCGGACAGCAGTGCTACCATTCTCTCAACCCTTGGATGTCCCATCCACTGCGGATCATGTGTCTCCTTCAATAATTCTTATTTTAGCCCACCCCCACTTGGAACAAACAGCCCACTGCCTTTGGCATACAGCAGGTTGTTTTCCACCCAATATCTTTGCACCAGGCCATCCAACACTTCTTGCCTCAGTTTGGTGTAAGTAGCATCACTCTCAGCTTGCTGCTTCAATCGATCCAAAAGTTAGATTACAAAGAAGCTATAGCAGAAACATACCCGGGTATTTCCTTCTGGCTTAAAACATCAGCCACTTGATTCTGACAGCCAGGATGATGCACCCACACAAAGTCAAATTCAGCCAGGTATTCTTGCCAATGTGCCTGCTTTGGAGTCAGCTTCTTTGTGTCTTAAAATAACTATTCGCCACATTATCAGTCACCACCATGAACTTGGTTCCCAACTAGTATTGCCTCAAAATATCAAGACAATGAATCACCGTTGCCATCTCCTTCTCATGGGCTGAATACCTCTGTTCTGCTTCTTTTAACTTTCTACTCTCAAAATCAATTGGATGCCCCTCTTGAACTAGAACTCCCCCAAGAGCTCTATCTGATACATCAGTATACAGTTCAAAAGGCTTCTCAAAATCTGGTAAGCACAGTACGGGCTCTGAAGACACCGCTAATTTCAGCTTGTCAAATGCACTCTTACATGCTTCAGACCACATCCATTTCCTGTCCTTCTTCAATAAATCAGTCAAAGAACTTACTTTCTTCAAGTATCCCTCAATAAAACGTCTATAGTAATTTGCCAGGCCTAAGAAAGACCTTAAATCAACAATTTTAGGAGAAGCTGACCAGTTTCTGATGGCTTCAACCTTTCTCTCATCCATCTGAATTCTCCCTTTACCAACCCATTACCCCAAGAACATGACTTCTTACCGAAGGAATTCACATTTCTCCTTCTTTACATACTACTTGTGCTCCCTTAGTCGAGAGAACACTTTCCTCAAATGAGCCACATGCTTAACCAAAAACTCGCTATATATCACAATATCATCCAGATTTACAACAACAAACTTATCCAAAAACTCATATAAGACATCATTCATCAAGTTGCAAAATGTAACAGGGGCATTTGTTAAACCAAAAGGCATGACTAGAAACTCAAAAGAGCCATACCTTGTCACACATATAGTCTTTGCCTCATCACCTTCAGCCACTCTAACTTGCTAATAACCAGACCTGAGATCTAGCTTGGTGAAGTAAGAAGCCCTTGACAATCTATCGAACAAATCTGCTGCATTCGGCACCGTGTACTTGTTCTTTATTGTGACTTTGTTCAACGCCCTATAGTCCATACACATTCGTAACGAGCCATCTTGCTTCATTTGAAACAGCATAGGGGCACTATAAGAGGCCTTAGATGGTTGCACCAGACCTACTTCTAGTAGTCCATCCAACTGTTTACTCAATCCTGCCAATTCATAGGGTGCCATCTTATAAGGTGCTTGTGCTGGTGGTTTGGCATCTGCCTCTAGATCAATCTGATGGTCTGCGGTCCTTCTTGGTGGAAGCTCTACTGGCATAACATCCGAAAATTCATTAAGTACTGCACCAGCTTCGTTAGGTACCTCAACCATTACATCAGGCTTGATCTGCACCAACGTAGCCATATAAGTCATCTGGCCTTTTTTTAATCCTTTGTCCACTTGTTTAGCAAAATAACAGTCCCTTTGTTTTTCCCCTGTTTGATATCTTGAATTTCCCCACATGCTTGTACAAAGGAGGGATTTTCCTCATCCCCAATAAGAATCCCATGAAGGTAAGGCATCAGCATTGCCTTAGCCTTGACGAAAAACTCAACGCCAAGTATGAAATTGAAATCATTAAGAGGTACCACCATTAGACTACATTTGCCCTGCTAAGATCCCACTTTCAGTGTTTTTTCTACCACACCACAAACTGACATTGCCCCAGAGTTCACTGCCTTAATCCTGCTTGTGCTTTCTAACATATTCAAACCCAATCTATCTGCCTCTCGCTGTGCCACAAAATTGTTGGTTGCTCCAGTATCCAACATAGCCTGAATTGCATGCCCATTCACCTCAATGTTTACTTGTGTAACATTGGTATCAAAGCCTGGTTGAGGCGATCTCTTCTTTAATTCTGGTGTGAAAATGACTCTGGCGGATATAAAGAAACGTGTGACTCGATTGGAGAAGATTCTTGGTGATCCCCCTTGAAGGTTTTAACGAAGTCGTTGCTGTTCTGGATTAGTTGGTTGAACACAGGGAACGGTCCCTCTTGATGCAACAAGCCCATATTGATCTAATAAAGGATCTGGAGGCAAAGTTTGATAAGGTTCAATCAAATTAGACTGTTCTAACAGATAGCATAGCTGCTAAGGTGAAACTGTTGGAGGATGAGATTACAGTGCCAAGTAGGGCGTTGAACAACCCCAACACATCTGAGGAAGGCCCAATGTCGAAGATAAAGGTTCTAGAAATGAAGAATTCAATGGTAGTTGGAATACCAAAGAATTAGATAATTTTCTGTGGAACATGGAGCAATACTTCAACGCTGTAAGAATACCTGATAGAGAGCAGGTGAGCATCACTAACATGTATCTTAGTGGTGATGCTAAGCTATAGTGGCGCACAAGGATGGCAGATGATCTGAGTGCTGGCAGGCCTAATATTGTGGTGTGAGAATCACTGAAGAAGGAACTGAAGGATCAGTTCTTGCCTTCTAACACTTTCTGGTTGGCAAGGGAGAATCTCAAGAAATTGAAACAGACATGGTCTGTGATGGACTATTTGAAAGAGTTTAGTTCTTTAATGCTAGATATTTCAAACATGTCTAAGGAAGACAAGTTGTTTAATTTCATGTCCGGGTTATAGACTTGGGCACAGACAGAATTAAGGATACAAGGTGTGAAGGATATTCTATCAGCCATGGCTATTGCTGAAGGCTTGGTGGATTTTCGGATGAACAGTTCAACCTCTTTAAACACTTAAAAAGAGAAATCAGTGGATGGCAAGAAGGGGAAGAATAAGGACTGGAAAAAGAATTTTGAGGGAAAAAAGAAAGAAGTTAGTACTACCAAAGGAAAAGAGCAACAACATAATAAGGGGAAAGCACAAACACAGAGGTGTTTCATTTGTGGCGGCCTCCATTTTGCAAGAGAATGCCCGAAGAAGGAAAATGTCAATGCAATAATCAGTTAGGATGATGATTCATGTGACACTTCTTGTGCTGGTCCATCTCGTGTCAATCCACTACAACTATTAAATGCAATCAGTGTAGAGAGGTAGCAAAGCTACAGAGGTCTGATGTATGTGAACATTGAGGTGAATGGGCGTGCTATTTAGGATATGTTGGATACTGGAGCAACCAACAATTTTGTGGCACAGCGAGAGGTAGATAGATTAGGTTTGAATCTATTGAAAAGCACAAGCAGAATCAAGGCAGTGAACTCTAGGCAATACCAGTTCATGGTGTGGTAGAAACAACACTGAAGGTGGGATCTTGGCAAGGCAACTGTAGTCTGATGGTGGTATCTCTTGATGATTTCGATTTAATACTTGACGCTGAGTTTTACGTCAAGGATAAGGCAATGTTGATGCCTTACCTTTGTGGGATTCTTATTGGGGATGAGGAAAATCCTTGCTTTGTACAAGCATGTGGGGGAACTCAGGATATCAAATAGGGGAAAGACAATGAGACTGTTATTTCTACTAAACAAGTGGAAAAAGGATTAATAAAAGGCCAGATGACCTATATGGCTGCGTTAGTGCAGATCAAGCCTGATGTAATAGTTAAGGTACCTGACGAAGTTGGTGCAGTACTTGATGAATTTTCGGAAGTTATGCTAGTAGAGCTACCAAGAGAGTTGCCACTAAAAAGGGCCACAGACCATCAGATTGATATGTAGGCAGGGGCCAAACCACCAGCACAAGCACCTTATAGGATAACACCTTATGAATTGACAGAATTGAGGAAACAGTTGGATGGACTACTGGAAGCAGGTCTGGTGCAACCATCTAAGGCCCCTTATGGTGCTCATGTGATGTTTCAAAGGAAGCAAGATGGCTCGTTGCGAATGTGTGTGGACCATAGGGTGTTGAACAAAGTCACAATAAAGAACAAGTACCCGGTGCCGAATGCAATAGATTTGTTCGATAGATTCTCAAGGGCTTCGTACTTCACCAAGCTATATCTCAGGTCTGGTTATTAGCAAGTTAGAGTGGCCGAAAGTGATGAGGCAAAGACTACATGTGTGACAAGTTATGGCTCTTTTAAGTTTCTGTTCATGCCTTTTGGTTTAACAAATGCCTCTGTTACATTTTGCAACTTGATGAATGATGTCTTATATGAGTTTTTGGATAAGTTTATTATTGTATATCTGGGTGATATTGTGATATATAACGAGTCTTTGGTTAAGCATGTGGCTCATTTGAGGAGAGTGTTCTCTTGGCTAAAGGATGTAAAGAAAGAGAAATATGAATTCTGCTAGAAAGAAGTCATGTTCTTGGGGCATTAGGTCGGTAAGAGGAGAATTCAGATGGATGAGAGAAAGGTCGAAGCCATCAGAAATTGGCCAGCTTCTTCTAAAATTGTTGATTTAAGGTCTCTCTTAGGCCTAAAAAATTACTACAGACGTTTTATTGAGGGATACTCGAAGAAAGTAAGTCATTTGACTGATTTATTGAAGAAAGATAGGAAATGAATGTGGTCTGAAGCATATCAGAGTGCATTTGACAAGCTGAAAATGGTGGTGTCTTTAGAGCCCATACTATGCCTACTAGATTTTGAGAAGCCTTTTGAAGTGCATACTGATGCATCAGATAGGGCTTTTGGGGGAGTTCTAGTTCAAGAGGGGCATCCAATTGCTTTTGAGAGTAGAAAGTTAAAAGAAGCAGAATAGAGGTATTCAACCCATGAGAAGGAGATGGCAGTGGTGATTCATTGTCTTGATACTTTGAGGCACTACCTATTGGGAACCAAGTTCACGGTGGTGACTGATAATGTGGCGAACACTTATTTTAAGATACAAAAGAAGCTAACTCCAAAGCAAGCACATTGGCAAAAATACCTGGTTGAATTTCACTTTGTGTGGGTGCATCATCCTAGTCGTCAGAATCAAGTGGCTGATGCTTTAAGCCCAAAGGAAATACACGAATATGTTTCTACTTTAACTTCTTTGCAATCTAACTTTTTGGATCGATTGAAGCAACAAGCTGAGAGTGATACTACTTACACCAAACTGAGGCAAGAGGTGTTGGATGGCCTGGTGCGAAGATATTAGGTGGAAAACAACATGTTGTATGCCAAAGGTAGTAGGCTGTTTGTTCCAAGTGGGGGTGGGCTAAAACAAGAATTGTTGAAGGAGACACATGATCCGCAGTAGGCGGGACATCCAAGGGTTGAAAGAATGGTCTGTCTAGGAGCTACTATTTGCCCAAGATGTGTGATGATGTAGAGATGTATGTCAAGACATGCTTGGTTTGTCAGCTTGATAAAACTGAGCGAAAGAAACAGGCTGGTTTGTTGCAGCCACTGCCTATACCAGAAAAGCCATGGGTTTCGATCTCGTTGGATTTTGTTGTGGGATTTCCTGAAGTAAATGGGATGAGATCAGTTTTTGTGGTGGTTGACAGATTTTCAAAATATGCAATCTTTATTGCAACCCCAAATGCATGTCCAGCAGAAAAGGTAGCGGAGCTGTTTTTCAAGAATGTGGTGAATCATTTTGGAGTGCCAGCTGATATCATGAGTGACAGGGATGCTCGGTTCATAGGGAAATTTTGGACATACTTGTTTAATTTGATGGGTTCAGAATTGAAGTTTTCTACAGCGAACCATCCTCAAATCGATGGTCAGAGAAAAAAGATTAATGCTCTTATGGAAGAGTACTTGAGACACTACGTGACTGCAAGTCAAAAGAACTGGTTGGAATTGCTATATGTGGCACAATTTTGCTACAATTTGCACAAGTCTTCATCTACTGGTTTGAGTCCAGCAGAGTTGTGTATGGGGTTTCAACCCCTAACTCTATTAGAGGTAACACAGCAGAAGGATCAAGGTTTATGTCCAGCAGCATACAGGTTTGCTCGAGAGAAAACTGAGCTAATTGAAGGGGCCATTGAGAGTTTAGCTAAAGCTACAAGAAGAATGAAGAAATACACTGATCAGAATCGTCGTGCATTAGAGTTCAATGTAGGTGACAAGGTTTTGCTGAAACTTACTCCACATATATGGAAGATAGTCACTGACCGAAGGTATCACAAAGGCTTGATTCAGAGGTATGATGGATCATTCGTGATCAGAGAGAGAGAAGGGAATGTGGCGTACAGGTTGGCTTTACCAAATAGGTTGAAGATACATCCAACTTTTCATGTAAGTTTCTTAAAGCTCTACCATGAAGAAATTGATGACCAGAGTAGGGTGCAACAGAGGAGGGCACCTCCTGTTATTTGGAAGGAGTTTGACAAGGCAGTACAGAAAGTTCTTTACCATAAGACAATGGAAGAAAGCAAACTGAATAGAAGAACGGATTTTCTGATTCAGTGGAAAGGGGAAAGTGTTTCAGATGCCATTTGGGAGAAAGGGGCAACTTTATAGCAATTTTATAGCAATTTGAAGATGTGATCCAACAATACTTGGAAAGCCTCCCGACGAGGCCGTCGACTTTTTGAAATACAGGTGGTTTGTTACATACCCAAAAATGAGCATAGGCACAAAGGGCTTGGTGTGGGAGGCATCAAGCCAAAACAAGGCATGTTGGGTGGACATGGCTTTGGGACAGTGAATGTGCTGTGTGTTAGCTTGGAATGGCTGACAGCGGGCAACAACAAAGGCGTTTGGCTAAGGCGTATGCCTAATTGGAACTCTTGAAGAGATCCTAAAAATTACTGAATATTTAAAAAAGGAATTCGAAATGAATGATCTGGGAAAGACAAGATATTGTCTCGGTCTCGAGATAGAACATAGATCAAATGGAATACTTATCCATCAATCAGTATATATTGAAAAGATTTTAAAGAGATTCAATATGGATAATGCTCATCCATTAAGTACTTCTATGGCTGTTAGAACTCTTGATCTTAAAAATGATCCATTTCGTCCATTAGCAAATGGTGAAAAAAATACTTGGTCATGAAGTACCTTATCTTAATGCAATATGTGCTTTATTATATCTGGCTTAATATACTAGACCATATATTGCATTCTCTGTGAATGTACTTGCTCGATTCAGTTTAGCACCAACTCGAGGACATTGGAATGTGATCAAACATCTTTTTCGTTACCTTAGTAGAAGGAAAGATTTAAGATTATTTTATATAAAATCTAACAATTTTTCAGGTTTACTTGGTTATGTCAATGTCGGGTATCTGTCTGATCTCCGTAATGCTTGTTCGTAAACGGAATATGTTTTTACATATAATGGCACATAAATATCATGGCACTCTGCAAAACAGACTTTGGTTTCTACAT
Source organism: Acer campestre (assembly GCA_954870605.1). NCBI lineage: Eukaryota > Viridiplantae > Streptophyta > Magnoliopsida > Sapindales > Sapindaceae > Acer > Acer campestre. Next base: position 19,901,359 of record OX940807.1, on the reverse strand, counting down.
CCTATAATCATTCTGAGATCATCGCATTTTACGAAGCAAGTCGAGAATGTGTTTGGCTAAGGTCAGTTATTCATTATATTCAAAATACTTGTGGACTTTTATTATCTACAGAAATGCCAACACCGATATTTAAAGATAATGCGGTTTGCATTGCTCAAATTAGAGGGTTATATATCAAAGGAGATAGAACCAAACAAATTTCTCCTAAATTCTTCTATACTCATGAGCTTCAACAAAACCGACAAATTGATGTTAATCAAATACGGTCTACAGATAATCTTGCAGGTTTACCAAAACATTGCCTACATCAACTTTTGAGAAGATGGTACAAGATTAATGTTGAAGTTTTTACCCGGGGGTGCATTCAATCAGGGGGAGCAAAATTTTGAATAGACATACATACATTGTACTTGTTTTCCTTCTTCTGGATTTTGTCCCACTGGGTTTTTCAGGAAAGGTTTTAATGAGACAGTTTTAAGAATATCCAACCCCATTAGATTCAGAAGATCATTGTATATATTTTGTCTAAGTTTTGTCCCATTGGGTTTTTCTTTGAAAATAACAATACAAGTGGTGAAAATCCAAAGAGGAGTGTTGTAATTGATGTGGATTTTCATCTCTCCACTTGAGTTCAACATTAAGAAATGGATGCAATAGTGATGCAAGTGGCTTAGTGTTTGCCTATATATATTGGTCTCTCCCTTTGTAAACTAGTTAGTGAAAAAAAGGTTCAATACATATAAAAAGTTAATATCCTCCTTCTCTCTCATCTCTCTTATTTCATTTGGTTACTGATCTCTCGTCTCTCTCTCTCTCTCACTTTATTCTTTATCACTTATTTATTTCATATGTTCTTCGTTTTATTTACAATAAGGATGTATCTCAACTACTACCAAATTACTACCATATAGCAAAAGTCTCTAATTATACTAATAGTAATTTGGAGGTGATAAAGATCATACCTTAGTGGACATGTTTCGGTATCAATTTGTAGATGTGGTGCAGGGGAAATATATTAGCTAAAATTAATGCTTCTCTTTTTTGTGATTCTCATTTCAACCTAGAATCTCAACTACTACCAAACGAAAATAGTTTTTGTAGAGGTAAGAATGAGCATGCTTTTGAGGAAATTTTTCAATACGAGCTTGTACATGTAGGAAGGAAACATAGCTATAGCTAATGAATTTTTTCTTAAATTCTTTTGTTATTTTACTTCAGCCGGAATCTCAGCCACTACCAAACGGTCATATGGCCATATGATGAGTATGCAGGAAAACATTTATATAGAGGTGAGAAGAACATACCTTGTGCATATTATGAACCTGCCTTGTGCAACTTGTTGCACACTTGTTTTAAGAGAAACATACCTAAAGCTAATACTTTTTCTTCTTTTAAAGTCGGTCTTGGGTGATTTACTTACATCTCAATCATATTTATTTATTTATACGCAATATATGAGACTGGCTAATGCCTTCAACATAATATATATATAGTTCTGGATTTATTTATTATATTCTTTAAATACTTGTATTTATTTATTTATACGCAATATATGATACTGGTTAATGTCGTCAACAGAACACATATATAGTTCTGAATTTATTTATTATGCTCTTTAAATAATTGTATTTATTTATTTATACGCAATATATGAGGTTGACTAATGCCACCAACAAAATTCATAGTTGTTGATTTATTTATTATGCTATTTATTTATTCATATTTATTTTATTAGACCAGAAGCTCTGATTCTAATTTTGATTTAAAAAATAAAAAATAAATAAAATAAAAAAGCTATAAACATGCCGAAACTAGCAAATTTGAAATTTGATGCACTTGAAGTTTCTGGAGACAATTACATATCATAGGTTATTGATGCTGGATTATATTTAAAATCTCAAGGCCTATACTATACCATTGATGATAGGAGTCAAGCAAATGACCAGGGTAAATCCACAGCTATGGTCATAATTCGCCATTATTTAAATGAGAACTTGAAAGTCCAATATCTTACTGTCACAAAATCTGAAGATCTATGGTAAGAACTAAAGGATCGTTATGACCACAAGCCAGATGTTACATTGCCAAGTGGCAAATGCTATATATGATTGGCAGCATTTACGGTTTTAAAGAAAACATATTTCTTGTGTGTTTTAATGTATGTCATCACTTTGGTACATGTTGTTTAAAGAAAACATATCTAGAACTGATTTTTGATTTTTGATTTTTTTTTTATTTATTTTTTTTTTTTTTCAATCGGAAGCTCAGCTACTATCAAATCAAGCAATTTCTTCTAATTGAGAAGATGTTGAAAAATTATATCTTCCAAGGTAAGAAAGATCAATGTCAGCACTATGAGGAGAAACATATATATAGAATACTAATTATTGCTTGTTTTGTCTTTGATTACTGCTTCAGAAATGATCTCAGCTACAACCAAATCTATATTCTCTTCTAAAAAATAATTTTTTTCATAGGTGAGAAAGCATATATGCCGTTTTCAATTAAATATTATGTGACAGAAACATATATAGAACTTACTTGTTAATTTGTCTATGATTCTTTCTTCAGGTTGAACATCTGGTTCCTGCAGAGTGGGATGATGCACTCATCGGTTACTATGAGTTACAGTACTCACCACTTTCTAGTGGAGACTTGAATGTGTGGAATGCGCTGTTAGAAAGTGAACAGGAAGATGACTTTTGGAATCCGAAATGGGATATCCAGGATGAATTCTTTGGTGAAGAAACAAGACACCCTCTTGATTCTTCCTCCTGATGTAAACTCATAAAAGACAGTCACAGAAGGTCAACTTAATTGCAATGTGTCAAGTATCAACTAATGTTATATCTCGCAGTGAATGAAAATATATTACCAGTACAAATGGTAGAGTTGTTTGAGTTGTAATTTGTAAACTAATGCGTGTGAAATTAAATTATTAATGTAAACTGCATACTGTATTTTTGTTTTAATTGCAAATTCATGGAAGCCTGTCCTTTAATAAAGAAAGAGAATTTAATACAAGTAAAATTACTTCTGTATTACAAATGGTTATTATGAACTCCGACCCTCAATTGGATACTTCATCAAAAACTCACTTGGTATATACGGGTTTTTTTTTTTCTTTCTAAGGATTCAAGGTCAGTGACTCACTATGGCTTGTGTAGTTGAAATCTTATAAGATTGGGTTTTTAGTAAAAACGCTATCTTATAAGATTTCAAGTTTTCAACTACACAACGCTCTATATTTTAGGGGACCAAATGTAAATGTGTTCTAAAATCAAAATCAATTGCAAAACTACCCCCTTTTTTTTTTTTCCAAAATGCAATTGATTAGCCTTATTTAGTACTTTTACCAACTAACTTATCAAACAAATGAACTAAACACTATCTAACCATTTTCTTACTCTACAACACTTTGTTCCCTACAATTTAAGGTTTTGTAAACATTGAAGAATATTATATAAAGTAATTTGAAAGTAAGTATTACATTTTAAATTTATTTTTTCAACTTCATAATCCTTATTTCGAAGGAATTCACATATATCCTTGAATTTTTATTTTTATTTTTTTAAATTCCAATGGAGATTGAATCACCGTGAAAAATGAGCGTCGCTACAGGGTGAAGGTCACCTTATCTTGAAGCTTTTTTTATCCCAAATTTCTTTAACTTTGTTCAAATTTCAAACAATTTCCACGATAATTCTTCTCAATCATACTAATCTAACTCAAAAACTAAAAACCTATTAATCAATTCCAACTCATAAACCTAAATGTTATGGTTCAAATTAAAACTCAAATTTATATATATGATCAAGGAGGCCCGGTGATTTCCATCTCTTTCTAATATATACAATATTGTATTTGTGAATTAATGTGATCATATCATCTCTATTAACTATTATCACTTTGATTGATTTGTCAGATCATCAAACAAGATGGTGCACATTTTTGTTGTCATAAAAAACAAACAAGTTTGATTGATTTTAAGATTTTAATTGCTCTATCACAAAAACAGTGCATCAATCATGAATCATAATAAATATTCATATGTTTCCCTAACCATTTATTTTCATAAAATGTCCTATCTTCTTTTATTCTATACTTTCATTATCAACTTAGAGTCTATATTTATTCAAGTAAGAACCCAAATCATGTTAGGCTATCTTATTGGTAACAATTGGTTGTGAATTATTTCATTTTCATTACTTTTCTGTTATAAACTTCTAGTCAAATATTGTAAACTACTAAACTTAAATAAACTCATCAGAATATTTTTTTAAACAAATTCAACATGCACTCTCTCAATTGAGATAATTAGGTTGCATTAACATAAATAGCTTTTCTGTTACCAAAATGTTGCAAAGTCTCTCAAGGACATACTTTTTTCAAAATGTGCAATAATCTTTCAAGAGCTGTCTGGCAAGATCAACAGCTCCACTCTTTTTGTAGATCAAGTGCAAATTATATGCTGCCTCTCTCCGGAGATCACAGTAACCAGATTCCTGTTTCCCCGCAAGGTCAGGATTCTTATTGGTATGTCTCGGGATGGGGTAATCCTTCTCCTTCGTCGCAAGCACCTTTTCGTAATATGTTGCTGCTAGAGACACCATTCCAACATGATGACATGCCCGAGCAATGTTGTACAGAGCCTCCTAAATAATAAGATTTATAGAGCATAATCAATTAACATTGAGCAAGATCGGAAAAGGGAGGACATGAATATAATACACGTGAGAAGGAGAAAATCTTCGGTACAACCACTTAAATTATCTTATGTGACATAGAACACATTTGATTGGTAATCCATGTCACGTGACATGATATCTTTGGATAAAAAATGCATGCAACAGGGTGTATTGAAAGTTTTTTCAATGAGAAGACAAGAGTGAGACACAGTTCTAACAATATAATTCTGCATTTTTTTTAATCACTTATATGGCAAGGATCCAAACTAATGGCTTGTAATTAAGCCGACAAGAATTAGTTCAAAGCTTGAATGAAAAATGTCAGCCATCACTTGGCACGCTACATGGGTGTGCATTTTACGGTATGTAGACCACTATTTCAGTTGAAAAATGGCACACTATCTATCTGTGAATTGGAACCAAAGAATTCTAAACCAAAATGAAAAAAGAATGCCTATACATGGGGTCGAGAGAAGGAACATCTATTTTAGTATAATTCATTATCTTGGAAGAACCGATCAACTATAAGAATATTGTTTTGACAGTGTCACCAAAAACAACATGGTAACATTTTAATCAAGGTGGTCCACCGAATGAAAACCTAATAATGTAAGCTTAATCTTCTGGTTTCCTTTTTTTGTCCTAACAAATAAAATGTTATAGTAGTGTGATTAAAATGCTTGGAAGAAAGCCATGTGTGCAACAAATCCATGCCAGGACCGATAATAAAATCCCTTGATCATTACAATAAAAGAATAATGCATTTCACAAAGAATCATTCCAAAAAAGAAAGAAAATACGAGAAATAGAAGCGAACCTGACTATTTTCACAAAGCTGCAAATTATTGTAGAGGAAAGCTAATCCCTGTGCAATACACTGATGCTTGTTCTGAAGTCTAAATCCGAGGGCTAAGTTGATCAAGGCAGTTCCTGCCAGGGAAAAAATATATATCAATGTATGTGTTCTTTAAATTTTATCATCAAATCGATTCAGCAATTTTATAAATAAATATACAATCCCTAAAACTAGAGGAAAGAGGAACATACCCACACAGAGATTAACCAATGGATCATCAGGCAATAATCTGTAGGCTTCTAGGTAATCTCTCGCAGCATCCTGATGATGGCTAGCCACGGTAAACTGGTGCCCAGCAATGATGATGGGTGGTACGCAATCTTTGTGTTTGGCTCGAATATGACGTGAAAACTTATAATGCTTAGAATTGCTTTTTCCTAATCTACGCCATCAAAAGAAACCATTAATAAAGTATAAAAGAAGAGAGTATCAAAATCAATACTCCTACAGATATTTTCAATCAGCTAGCTAAATAATGAACATTTAATATGAATAAAAATACAATGTTTGTGATTGTCCATAATATCCCAACATAAAATGCCAATATCGCATACCTGGAGATTACTTTGTAATAGCAGTTCCAAGCAGCAAGACTGTATGGATGCTGGTGAAGAATGTATCTTGCAGAATCAAACCCATGTTTAGGATCTGTGCTGTCATATGCCATTTCTGTCCAACCACAGACAAATTAAGATATATTAACTTATTAACAAACAAAGGTCCTCCACTTTAATTCTTTATTAACGACAATGAAGAAGCAAAAATTAAACTTTCTTATAAGTAGGTGTGCGAAAGGTAAACTGATACAACAAGTTTTTAAAAGAGTTTCACAGCTTACGAGCTCCAAGTGCCCGAAGCTGTTCCTTCTTCTCCAAAGGCAGCTTGATGTAAGCTAATCTCAGAGAAAGGTCAATAATGTCTGATGCTTCCTCATATCTTTGCAGGGATATTAATGCCTTGCAAACCTATTAACCATGTAATTATGGAGACAGAAGAAACAAAAAGTAATTAAGTAAAAAATGCCAACAAAAATAATTCAATAACAGAACATGAGAAAATTAAGTATTATTCACACATCAAGGAAGGACAAATGCATAATAACTTAATAAGATTAAAAAATTACAAAAATTAGATAAAAAGAATTGCAAGAAAAATTACTGACATCTATAATGACATATTGATGGTCTTCATCTTTCAAGAGATTTGGCAGGGGAGGGTCAAAGCGTACATCTTGCTGAGGACATCCCGAGAAAAAAAAATTAATATGCTGATCAGTTGGGCCCAGATGTCAAAGAATTTAAAACATAGAGGGAAAGCAAGGCACAACATATCATTGTAAATTTACCGGAGGTTCATCGACTGAATCATCACTATGCCAATCAACTCCAGCAGCATCAGCCAAAGCTTTCTTTTCTTCCTTCAATTTATCCTTCTTTTCAAGTAACTTTTTTGCTCTAGAATGTTTCAACCTAATTAAAAGGAGCAACCATGAATCAGCTGATAATATTACAATAGGGAAAACAAGTGATGCAGGACTGGAAAGGTTAAAAGGCAGAGAAAAACTGGATTTGGGAGAAGAACAAATCAAAATTTGGAAAGGTAAAAATCAGAACTAGGAGTAGAGAAAAATAAGAGAAAATGAGAGGGTTTCAAATTTCAATTTCTTTATTCCAGCATTCCCAAACACATAACATAGGGCCTATATACGGTTCCAATGATAATTTCAACATAATAAAATAATAATAAGCTAAAGCAACTTGAAAGATTAATCAACTAAAACCCAATTGACTTAAAATTCTACAACAATAAACCAAAACTCATTAACTAGAAATCACTAAATTTGATAACAATTTATTCTCCATCTACAAGAAGAATAATAAGGAAAGTTTCGGACGCAAAACTACACGTTTACAGCAACTGCAAAGAGGGGTATTTGAAAAATTATGGACACAATTAATTAACAAAAAAAGAAATAAGCCTCAATACAAGAATGCTAATGAAGTTAGTCTTCACACAATAAGAACTATTAACCATTCTCTTAAATGGGTATTTACATTTAAAAAACAACATAGATAATCTGAATTGGTAAGGGCAGAAGCATTATCTTTGTATAATGAGTCAATGACATCACTCAGCTACTCCTAAGATTGATCCTAATAATAGCAAATGAAACAATAAATGAAATTTTAAGAAGTCAAAACCACAAAATAGTTGAAAGCTAAGGGAATTAACATGCAAGAAACAGCATGGTAAAATTTATTATTTAGTACTCACTGATCTGATTTAGAAGCTATTGGTCTAATTCCACACAGTATGCTATCGGTTTTTGTATTACAAATGTCGACTCTTATATTTAGAATGCTACGCGTAAGCCTCTTTTTCACCTTAACCTGATAAATCAATCAATCAATCAATCAATCAAAGATTACCATAACAATGACTAGAATTCACAAAAGAAAAATGAGATTCAGCATAAAAATTGAACGTAGCTCAAGTATATAAAGAACAGCATTAACTCACCTTTTGCCGAAGAGCTTCAGCACAAAGGGATTCACGAACCAAGGGAAAGATTGTATCAATGAAGTCCTCTGGCATCCCTTTGGCTCTATAGATGTGGCAAAGCTTCATAATTATTTTCTCATTAAGCCACCATGGACTAGATTTATCAGAACTTTGATCAACAGAATCTAAACATAGTCCAGGAAACATAGAAAACAAAAGTTAGACATTATACATGCATACCAATGCTGTATGTAGGGTGAAAATTTTATTTGAGAAGGAAAAAGCTATACTTAAACTTTTTGGAGGAGACAGCAAAGCGATCGCTTCATCTTCTTTAGCATCTTCAAGCAGGAGGGATGCCAAAGTTAAGCGTGCATCGATGTTATTCTCAAATGTATGCAAAGCTGAAATGAAGTGCAATCAGTCATAGAATCCGGAGATCTTTACAAGGATGCAAATTAGGGATGCAAAGAGGAAGTTGTTTAGTTAATGCCCGATCAATCAGCCTTTTCAAAATGTCAATATCCATATTATGTGAAATATCATCTCAAATTGAACTGGTCAAATAAGCATACAACTTCTGTCGAGTATCAGAACAACTCCATAGATAGCAAAAGAACACAAAAGCACTCATCAAGTTATAATAGTCTAAAGAACAAGAGCATCTCAGCATTCCAAAACATTACCAGATAAAATAAATAAGAAACTAGTGCACAGAACAAATGAATATTGTTCGATGAACCGCAACTAATTTAACACAGCATGTTGTATTGGTGTCCACCTTTTATTTTCTATTTTTCTCTTTGTTTCAATCAGTGTTTAATTTTGATAATTTGTTTCCATTAAGGGTGCAAGTGTAACACAAGTTTAAGAATAATTATATTTTATCTAACTTGATCTTCATAGTAAAATATTTCTAGAGTAAATTTTTTTTTCTCAAAAACAAGGATATATTCCTCGGTCCTCACTTTTCTATAAATTGGTAAAAAGATCCAGCAAAACCCTAAGATTCTTTCTTTTCTTTTCTTTGTTTGACAAGTGAAGAGTTCATTAAAAGATGGTGAAAAGGGGCCAAACCTATCAGGAAAGTATTAAATACTACCACAACCACCAACAATGACCCCAACATCAACACACAGATTTAAGGTTGTATAACAATATATTAACACAACTGCTATCCTATCCCACTTGAGTAATAAATTTTGATTAATTTATTAACCAAAGAGATACATTTATACTAGTATTAATTAGATTTCCTCTTTTCTAACTTCGTATAAGGAACATATGCAAGCAGATTTTACAGACCCCTTGGACATTCTACTGTGGATATTGGCCATGCCTTCCCACAATGATACCATGAATATGATGATTGATGATACTCTATTTATTTGGTTAGTTGCAAACTCATGTAACAACTAAACTCATTAGAAGTCTTGATCTCAGGAGTGAAAATTACCCTTGTTGAAGAACTTAATAGCTTGTCCTCTTTCTTTCGAGGATAAGTAACACTGAGCCATTTTGAGATGTAGATAACCCTGTACGAGAATAATTTGACATTTATCAGCTATCAGTTACATCAAAGCTTGTCTTGGCATGTAGAAATACTCACACATCAGAAGAAAGGAAAAATTCAGTAGCATAAACAAAAAAACAACTATAGGCATAAATTTATAGTCTAGTTGCTAGTGCACAGATAATATAAACCACTATAAATTTGATGAACCTTTGCATGGATAAAACATGAATCTCAAGACCAGCACTCGATAAATTACATAATCCAACCATTCACAATCAAAGCTGATTTAATCCTCAATAAATAAATCAAAAGCTTATAAACCAGTTTAGTCACCATTGCTTCCAGAACAACCATTACTACGAAAATCCAGCAGCTCAAGACAATTTCATATTGAGGTTAAATGAACTTTACATCCAAAGATGTGTGCAAACATTCTATGGTATACAGTATACTCCATCTGTCCCAAATTCTATAAACATGTATACTTTCTGTTGTTGCTGCTTTTTTCTTTTTCTGTCGTTTAGAAAAAAAATTAATTAAAAAAAAATTTACAGTTTCCCTTACAGAGTCAGATCCAGCATTTGCCTCCAACACGCAATAATACTTCAGAGCGGAATTATAATGCTCAAGACTCATAAATGAATCAGCAACTTCAGTAAACAGATCAGCACAGTCATTCACCTTCTCCCGTTGCAAAACAGCAAAATAAATCTAGAGATCATGCGAGAAAAAAATTAGTATATTAGAGTAAATCAAGGATAATAAATTATTAACTGCATTTAAGCTCTAATGAGACAGAAATTCATTGAGTTATTCAGAAATGATTATGACAAAAGAGATTACCATCATTTTTTTAAAACAAAAAATATACAGATAAATTGACATCAATATCAAAAACAATAATCACAGATATGGAAAACAACATGGGTTACCAAAATAACTTTGGAAACGGCTATGAGTAAGATGTTGGTTCATAATTAGGAGTCAGGAAAAGAAGCTAGAGTTTAAAATTGTGCAATTTCCATTAAATGAGTCAAATTTAAGGATGGGCAATGTAAATAGATTTCTGCAAGAGACCTCAGCCTTCTCCATATTTCCGAGGCAAAGGTAGCAAATTCCTGCTTTAATTTTTAATTTCAGAGGCAGTTCTACTCCTGAAAAATAGACCATGTGTGCACGCTCAATATGATGCAGAGCTTTCTCATGTGCATTATTCTGCATGAGTATGGCAAGCAGCAGATCAAGCACACTCAAATCAGCTTCTGATGGATGACCGTTAAGATATTCCTCCAATATACCCACGGAGTGTTCAAGCTGACTGCATTTTAGGTATAACTGCAAAATAATTATAATTCTCAAGACATACTTTAAAAGAAAAAGTACAAACCTGGTAAAATATGATTTGAACTTGAATTAAAAGAAAGTAAAAAAGCATTATCAAATCAGAGGTACATAATTGACAAAGATGAAGGTAAAACCTTTGCCCCTGTTTTGATTGCTTCAACATCTTCAGGACACAGCTTTTGTATTTTTTTATATGACTCAGCAGCTCTCTGATAATCTCCAAGCTCTTCATAAAATGATGCAAGAATAGATCTCAAACTAACATCTTTAGGATCTGCTCCGACTGCTTTACAAAGGCAATACTTGGCTTGAGCTGTGTCACCCTTTTCTCTGCAATAAGCAAATGTTATTGATCCCTTGATTATAAAGAAAAAAAAAAGGTTCCAAATGCACAAACTTGATGAAACAATAACATCATTTAAGGCACGAGAAAACTTACACACACCAGGCAAAAAGCTGTTTCCACAAAGATGAATCGGTTCGTGTAAGAACAGCGGCAATCACGTGGTAGTCAAAAGTTTTCCTATTATCACCAAGTTCTTTATAAACAAGACCAAGCGTTTTATATGAATCAGGCGTGTTAGGGGATACTCTAATAACTTCATTCAGAACAGATATGGCCTATAATCAGAAAACGGAAAACATATTCCATAAGAATCAACTCATCCTTCAATTGAATTGTAAAACGAAAAGGAAAACAAAAACGAAAAAAACCTGTTCGAAACGACCATGAGCATAGTGAAGAGTAGCTTCACCAAGCAGCCGCGTAACTTGAGGGTTAAGTTTATTCTTCGTCCCCTTCCGCCTTCCTCTTGTGTTATTAAGCTGCAAAAAGCACACAATTAACAATAAATTCCATTCATTTATTCATTCACTTGGATAATGAAACAAAAAAATGTCATACCTTTCTTGATTTTCGACGAAAACCACCGTAATCGATGGCCTCCATGAACTCGTACATGCTCTTCGAAGCCACATCTTCTTCACTAATTATAAAATTTACAAAAACAATCAGTTCGCTTTCGATAAGAAAAAAACTGAGATTTAAAAATAAATGAGTAAAATTTAAGAGAAATACCTGCGAGTGGCGGCGATTGCTTTGCGTTTGCGGCTGGCGAGAGCCTCGTACTCGAGACGCTCGAACTGCTGGTAAACCTGGAGGCCTGAGGCTTTGTTCTCCGTCAAATCTAACGGATTCACTCCGCTTTTGAATCTAAACACGTACTCGTCGTCCTCTTCGTCGACGACAACATCTTCTTCGCCGTTTTCTTCTTCAAAATCTTCATCGTATTCGAAATCCATCGTTTCTTCCATTCTTGTTCAAACGACGGCGTTTCTGCTTCGTCGACTGTCGGGACTCGGGAATGAGAAGCGATATGTATTTTTTTGGAGGGGCTTTTACGATTTGGGTCCTATACTCCTATCTAATTGGAAACATCAGTTTTAGAGTGGCTCACTGGACTGTTTATACCCACTTTTTATTTATTTTTATTGAGAAAATCTTATACAAAGTAAAACTAATAGAACCCTATTATTTCAAAACCCTAATGACAAAAGTTTTGATAACATTGATTATTTCAATGTTTACTATTTTTGTTTATATTTTCTTTTAGATCTCGATCTCATATTTATCATGTTTAATATTTATTGATTTATTATTATTTTTATTTTTATTTTCTTTCAAATCTCGATCTCATGTTTATTATGTTTAGTATTTATTGATTTTATTTTTTCACATGTTTGATTTTTTTTTTCTCACGGTTTATTTTCTTTCAGATCTTTCAAGTATACTATAATTTATATCAATTCTTTTGTAGATTTTATTCCAGATCTTCCAAAGTTATTTTAATGTTATTTTTTTAAAAAAAAAAAAGCCAACAACAACAACAACAACAACAAAATCACACCAGAATTGCAATCAAGAAAACCTAATCTTTGATAAAATGAAACCACACCAAAACTCTAACCCAATCGCTCAAAAAAAAAAATAAATCAGATGATTAATATCACATTCACAAACTACCACCAACAATCCAATCAACTATAGAGGAAAAAAAAAATCTATATGTTCTACCATGAAATAAGAAGAAAAAACAAATCCTGCGAATGGATGTGAGAAAACTATATATAAATATTAGATATGCGAATGGATGTGAGAAAACTATATATAAAGATTAGAGATGAAGTGTATTTTTATTTTTATTTTTATTTTTTTGAAAAAGATATAGGGTGTATTAAATTTGAAAAATAAGTAAAAGGGTAGTCCTGGAAATAAATCAAAAAAACTAATAAAACCATTTGATTTATTAATTTATATAATTAAATCAAAATTTTAAAAAGTGAGGTATTAAAAAGTTCGGTAGTGGGGGTGCCAATAACACCACTCATTTTTTTAATTGTTAATTTATTTTTCATCAGACCGGTACTTATATAATTAAAATTTAAAATAGCACATTTAAGTCCATTCAACTATATTTTGAAAGGAGAAATGATGTTTACACTCCATTTCAATTATTATTTTTTATTAATGACAATTTTAACCTATATTAAAATTACTAAACAGGACAAGAAAGTTCTAAAGACACTCCAGATATTTTTCGTTGGAAAATAAATTTCTTAACCGTAAAAAAAGACAAGGGTTCAAAGAAGAATTTTTCATCCATACCAGGATTATTTGAAGTAGGAGGACACTACAAGAAGCTAGACTGGCATGTCCGGGTATACATTCTATGAATCAAGATCAGGATCGAGGTCATCTAGGTCCCCCAAGTACCAGGAGGCATGAAAGTCAGGGTCCTAACTACCCCGCTACTGCATTGTCCATTACCCTGGTAGCCCGATGCCTAGGATATACTAACAACATGATATGGTAAAGACACAGGGTACCTCGATACCCCGATCCCTCCTAGAATCGGTCTAACAAGCAACAAGAAGGATGTTTTTTAATACATCAGAAGATGACTGGTACATCAAGGAACCATAACCATGTTACAAGAAAGACAGTATATGCCAACATTTGAATACAAGGAAAGTTGACTTCTCCCGCCATCTGTAAACTTCATTTAAAAATGAAAAAGTCAACTTTGTCAGTTCTGCCAAGAGGAGAATCACTTGATTTCTGGGATGAATCCCACAATCCTCTCAAAAACGCCATCAACGTCCCTTTGATTGCTTAACTAATTGATTGACTACTAGAGTGATGAGCAAGAAAAAGGACCTATAAATACTACAAGACTCTCAAAAGAAGGGAATCTAATTTTGAATCCACATCCCTACAGATTTTTCACTTATCGACTAGCACGAGATCGCCATCGCCAACTGTGTCAGAAATCTCCTACCTAAACCTCACAAAACCCTCATTGTAACAAAACTTGGTATTATTGCCATTGTATCATGCATTGTATTTTGAATGATCAATAAAACAGTATTATTACATTGTCTCGATAAATACATTGTGTTAATTGGAATTTGACTCCTTTTACATTTTCTTGCTAACAAATTTTTTTCCTCTTTTGTGTTTTTATTTTCCTGTTTTACAAACCCTAAATTATCTTCTTCTTCTTTTCAAAATAATTTTTTTTTCTCACACACCATCAAACCCTTCATCATTATCATCGCCAAATATATATATAAGTTTTATTTTCCCGTATATATATATAAGTTTTATTTTCCCGTTCAACCAATTTTGAAATCATTTTTTTTCTCAAATACCACCCACGTTCAATCATCATCATCACTAGAAAAAATATATTAAAAAATTATTTTTCTAGAAAAATATAATTAAAATTAATTTTTTACTTAATGTAATTTTTTTTACTCATTTTAAAATCCAAAAGAGAAAAACAAATATTAATTTCCTATTTGCATAGTTTGATCTCCAAAATAGTTTTTTGTTGATGGTGATTTTTTGTCAACTGAGATTATGATTAATTAAAAAGGGTGTGGTTCGCGATTTAATGATGATGAGAGATATGAGAATACAAGAAAGACCACAAGATTTACGTGGAAAACCCAACGAAGGGAAAAAACCACGGGTGTCGATACCGGCTAAAGAATATTTCACTATGAAGATGAATGACTACAAAACTATTCTCTCTCTCTCTCTCTCTCTCTCTCTCTCTCTCTCTCTTGTTATCACTCTCTATGCGATTTTCTTCGTCCCTTTACAATGAAAAAATGAGTAGTATATATATCTATGCAACCCTAGACCTAGGGTACAAGTAGTTGATTCATAGAATCTTGCTACGATTCTCCTTCATCAGATCTACGTGATTATCTTAATCTCCCGTAACGGATGTAGATAACTGTTTGACTTGGCTTTTAATTCTAATTAGAGAAGATGTAGTTGTTTCCCGTTTGGAGTGTAATTGTTGACCCCCATATGCCAGCATGATTTACTGTCTTTTAATGAGTCTTAACGAATTCCTTATTGGTTGGGTGACCCTTACACTTTGAGGTACTCGAGCTAATCGTTTTTCCTGAGTGTCTCTGCTTGGTCGCCTGGCGAGGGAACTATCCGGACAAGGGTTTGGACGATTCTTTGAGGACATGATACGAACAACTTGTTTGCGTAAGTTTGTTTGGTTGATACATCACCCAGGCAAAATTTATCCACAATAATACCCCCTTTTGAATTTTTTTTAGTTGAGGGAGGATGCTTAATCTGTATCTGTCGCATGTTCTAGTCAGTCAGGCCCAATCCGTCCATGTCGAGAGATTCAAAACATTCTTGTCATTTTTCTCCTTAATGCCATTTTAATGCTCTTAATTCCTTACTCATTAAGCCTTCAATGCTAGCCACAAGTTGTTTCACCATCGTGATGATTAGACTATTGAAGGTGTTGTTTTCACAAGCTAGAAATCCTCTCTCTCTACCATGCGTCATTTCCCCAGGGGGTGTGATTGGTGTTGGTACGCACAATCATTTTGATTACGTCACCCACATCCTTTGAATTTTCCCGCGCGTGCTGTGATGTCAGCCATATGAGGGTTTTTCTAACCTATAAAACCAGGAGCCTCTTCTTCCATGTAAAAATGTTGTTTTTAAGAGTTTTAAGATGAAGAAAACCGGGTTTCGAGTTTTGATCACGTTTCGGGCTTCTTTTTTCTGTAGGTTGCTTTTGCATTTGCTAGCCATCTTTATTTACTTCTTTCGACTTATTCCTCTTTTTCGGTGAGTCTCCATGGATTACAGTACTCAACACTAACTTTTATATCGTATGATGAGAGCCATCGAACTCAAGGATGCGGCGAAGGTGGAGATGCTTGAGAAATTGATGTTGAGTCCTTTTCTAGACCAGCCTTCCTTTTTCTATTTATGACAAGGGCTAAATCAGTTAGTGCGCATTGGAGGGATTAGGTTCCAAGAGTTTCGACACTGCCGTAGGATATCAGGATTGGCTGTTAAACGGTCATTGACTCGGACGTCGAAGTTGAACACAGGGAGGCTCGCATTAGATAGACCCATGTATTAACGCAAGTAATTCACACCGACCCAAAACAAGCCAAAAGAGAAACTCATCACTTAGCCCTAGGTTCTTAGCTAACAGCCTAGGTTGTAGTTTATCTAACTTGTCCAGAAATTCAATCACAGAGGACGTTTAATTGAATCTTTGAAACTCCCCCACCACATCGTCTTGCTCTAAGTCTAGAAACCTCACCAAGAGTGACTCGGTGAACTTATCCAAGCCTATATCCCCCCTTAATGCATAGAAAGACTAAAACCATACTTCAGCTTTATTTTCAAAATATTTGGAGGTCACTAACACCTTTTTTTTAGGGCAACAAGGTGAATAAGGAAAAACCTCTTACATTTTCTGATCCAAGTCTTTGGATTTGTTCCATCAAACTTAGGGAAATTTAATTTTGGAGGTTTAAATTGTGTTTCCGTGGTTACCTTTGTTACAAGTTGGTGATGGCCATGTTGCCTTTGAGTTCCAGTTGATCTGCTCGATCCAGCTGGAGTAAAGCCAATGATGCTCTTCTTACTACCTTCCTCTAGGTCTGCTCGATTGAATTTGGTGGAGAGCAGCTCATGAATTTTGGTGTTCATATGTAACCTCTCCCCGATAGTGGGAGTAGTATTTTGGGCCGTGCTTGTAGAGTCTTAATCTCACCAGGTCCCGACAGTAGTTGTATTTCAAAAAAATAAAAAAAAATTGTTACTTTCTAGGCATTGTGACTCTTATTAAATAAATAATAAATGTCATAAACTCTTGGATTTTTTTATTTCACTATAAAAGAGATTCTTGCATACAAAGATCCTAAATTTTTATTCACCTTCATTTCTCTTTCTAACATTTTTTTTCACAATTTTCACATTATATTCGTGGTTTTCATTTTTTTTTGTTAAGAAAAAAGCTCATTTATTATTATTTTTCTTCTATTTTTTTTTTTCAGGTTGAAGATCCATATTCTCAATATCTATATGTGGGTAAGTTCTTTAAATAAATGTGTTATTGATCTTTTCATTGTCTTATTGTTGTGTTATAGTTTTTTGGATTGTCATGATATATTGACGGTCACCCATTCGCATGGTTGATGACGTTGTGTCTATTCATGATCATGTGAATTTTTTGTTTCTGCTTTAAAGATGTTGAGATAGCGGTATTAGCATAGTTGTGTTTTGAATAATTATGCACACTATGCTGCTTGATCTTGGTTTTTCATCTGATACGATTTCTCTTTTAACATGCATGTTTGCTTTCTTTAGATTCAGGAGAGCTATTTTTGGACATAACTTTTGAGGCTTTAATCAGGCTAGCAGCAAAGCCAGGGATGAGTTATCTTGGTTGGATTGTAGCCGTCTTTTATTTGAAAACTATTTCTTTATAATCGAATTCAATTAAATTCAATTCAATTGTATTCAATGGTTTATTTCAGTTGCCGCTGAAATAAATAATTGATTTTTTTTTTTTTTTTTTTTTTTTGGAATCGCAAGGGCAGATGATTGCACATTTGGAATAGATTGTGCATTTTTTTACTACACAACTTATTTTAAATAATATAAAAATAGCTATTTCTCTTGAGGAAGCTCCACGTAGCATATATTTAATGTTGATAATAATTGTTTATTTTTTTTCATCTATTCAATATTCATATCATATTATATAATATGATATATAATGTCTTTATAATAATCTCTTTGAAAAAAAATTAATAAAAATTAATATAATAATCTTACTTAATCATTTATGGACAAATAAAATTTAAGGATTCAAAAAAATAGAGTATGGCCTGTAAAATGTTGCTCTCCCCTTATTTACTTGGATTTGAAGAAAAAATTAATAATAAATTCTAGCTTCCAATAACCTTAATTAGTCATTTATAGACAAATAAAATTAGGGGATAAAAGAGAGCATGGCATTCTTCAAAAAAAAAAAAAAAAGCATGGCATGTAAAACGTTTACTCTTCCTTATTTACTTTGATTTGAAGTTTTCAATATAATAAAGAAAATTAATATAATAATCTTATTTAATATATTAAAGAAAATTAATAAAAATTGAAAATAATCCCAAAAATTAAACAAATACAAACATATAAAATAATGACTAAAAATATTTCTGAATTAAGGTCTCCATTACAGAGGTGTAATAAGGGCAGAGCATATCTCAGCAGCTACTCGTGTTTGGCATGATGACTTGTAACTAAGGTCCTGTTTGATTTTTTATCTGAAGACTTAACAGTGTTTAATGTTAATGAAGACTAAATAGTGACTGAAAATTGAAAAACATGTTTGTTTTTTTCACTGAAAACTGAATATAATTGATAAGCTGTTTGTTTTTTTAAGTTACAAATATCTGGAAATTAATACTTTTACATCTATATCCTTCTAACTATTATTTGTTATATATTTACATTTTAATATATTAAGGATAACTATAACAAGTAATTTAATAATTGTAAAACAAAATTATTTAGTTATTAATAATATTTTAAATTTATATAAATAATTAAAAAAATTATATGAATTTTTATTTTTTGTTTTAGTGAAATCTCATTTACACGCTTTAAGTATTGTAATCTTTATATATATATCAGTGCCAATGCCGCCTTGTCTACTATATGAAAATTACCTAACATTTGTAACACTAATTTTCAAAATAAGTAAAACAAATGTATAGACAAGTTGAACATCAATTATTTCCTCTCTCCCTTTTGTTTTATATTTCTTGAGTGACACTAAAATCTAAATGTACTAAAAAAAATTGATCTCAAATCCCTAATATAATCGTAATTTAGTTATATTGAAGAACTGATTACAATGGAACTATGGAAGTATAAGAACAAACCGGTATAAATAACAAGTGTAATAAAAAATGCTATTACACTTTAAGCCTAATTCACAAATGCAGTATATATACGTACAAATGAATTGGAATTCTCTTGCTTTAAGGCCAATTCAATTATATAGTAATAGATCGTTTCCTATATACATCACTTTTTTTTTGCTTATTAATTAAAATTAACATCTCAAAACCCACCAAAAAAAAAATCATAACAAAATCATCATGAAAACCATTCTCTAGTTATTAATTTGCTTTGGTCTAAATAAACCCATATAATTTCCAAAACAAGTAAATGAGATGCAATCAAACACTAAAATAAAATTAATGAAACTAATTATCAAATTATGAAAAAAAAAAAAAAAAAAAAGGAGTCCTTACCGGAATCCGGAATATACTAGGAAAAACCAGTCTCTAGTTGTTTGAGTTTTAAAGCAACTAGGTTTTGTGATGCTATAGTTGTTTATGGTGAGAAGAAAAAAATATATTAATATGAATAGCATTTTGACAGAAGATAAAATTGAAAATAAATTAGATTGGTAAGGATAGTTTTCGAAGTAAAAAAATTGCATTAAATTCTAGTGGATTTTTGTTAAGTGAAAAGTGAAAAATTTTCACTTTTCTAAACAAGTGGTTTTAAGGGTTCTTTAAGTGATTTTATTGTTTAAAAAAAAACAAACAAAATAACTTAATAGAGTACATTAGGTGCTATTAAGTATTAAGTGAAAAAATCAAACAGGGCCTAAGTGATATTCCTAAATGAGACCAGTAGACCACACACTTCCGATTATACTCCAATTAGAGTGATGAGGTTTGGATGTCTAAGCTTACTCAAAAACATGAACCCGAAATTTGTTATCGGAGTTGAAATTATCATCTCTACAAATCTATAACAAATATATATATACAGATTTTTTATTGTTAGTTCGTTATGATAATAAATATATCAAGACGAAGAATGTGGACCACTAGATTTACATACTTTAACTCAAAATGTATGCACTTATCAAAACTTCTTCATAATCTATGGTCCACATTCTTCGTCATAATATATGTATTGTCAGGACGAACTGACAATAGAAAGACTATGTGTGTGTGTGTGTGTGTGTGTGTGTGTGTATATATATAAGATGGTTCTCCTATCAAGACGACCAACTACGGCCAATATGTTTTAATAAGTCCTGAAATTATAATTTCAGAACGACCAACCATAGCCACATGTTTTAATAAATTCAAAAGTTTGTTAAAAAAAAAAAAAAAATCAGTCTTTTATTAAAACATGTAGTTATGGTTGACCACTTGATAAGAGAACTATTATATATATATATATGTGTGTGTGAGAGAGAGAGAGAGACTTTCCAAATATTCGACTCATGCATACATGATAAATAAGAATATATAAAACTTAAATTGATGGATGTAACAAATGTGAATATATATCGGTAAAATCATTTTACCACTTGAAATTCTCGCTATTAAGAGCAAATGGATTGAAAAACAAAATACATGATATAACTTTCTATTAGATAAAAAAATTTGTAATACTAAAATCTCAAACTCAAAGAAACATTACAATCTATTGTCTTATAAAGTCAATTACGCAGGTTCACAATTAATTAAAAATCTTTATATAATCATTACCAAACTAACAACTCTACTTAAAAAGAAAAAAAAAAAAAAAAAACCAACCTTCATCTTCATCTTCCCAAACCCAGTGGATCGCCAAACCCACCATATTCATCTTCCTAAACCTAGTTGTATTAGTAATTTTGACAAGATGATTTTTTTTTCTTCATTTTTTTTTTCCGAAAACCAGAAACATCCACACCACATCCACGCCCAAACCAAAATCAGCACCCAAACCACCACCACATCCACACCAAACCACCACCCAATCCACCCAAATCACCACCCAATCCACACCCAAACCACCACCAAATCACCACCAAACCGCACCCAAACCATCATAGTCCACACACATCAGAAGAGAGGAAGAGAGAGAGAAAAAGACGAAGGTTGCGGCGGCGAAAGGAGAAGAAGATGAAGGCCGTGGCGGCTGAAGGAGACGAAGACGAAGGCCGGTGCGGCGGAAGGAGAAGAAGGCGAAGGCCGTGGCAGCGGAAGGAGAGGCCGGTGCGGTGGTGGTGAGAGGAGAGAAGGAGAGGCGATGGTGGGTTTGGTGATGTGAGAGAAGAAGATAAGTTAAAGAGAGGGAATTCAAGTGGTGTTGTCCAGATAAGAGATAAGACTTCAAAAAAAAAATAATAAAAAATAATTTATTGATGCAAACAAAAAAAAAATGAGGAAAAAAAATTGGAGTTGAATTATTTGGTCATGAAATCTATTAATACAGTCTAAAACGAAATCACATCCAAACATTGTAGAACTTAATACAGTCTAATATAAAATATCACCAAACATAAGATTGTATAATAATAATACAGTCCAATGCAATACTATCCAATCCAATTTAATCCAATACAATTCAATACAATACAATACAATACAGAGTGCCAAACGAGCCCTTAATGTAAAAAGACTCAAATCTCTATATAAAGATAAATAAAGTTAAAACGAAAATATCTATCCAGAGTATATACTATTTCATATCTACATTTGGAAAATACTGTTTGCTACTACCTTTTTCAATTTTCCTCTAAATGCCCAACAACTAAACAGGTTAGGAAGGGAAAAAAAACGAAAAATAAATAACGAATGTATATATAAACATGGGGAGATCATGCATGAATTTGAGGTGATCAATGCCCTGGCATTCGTAATCGGTGAAAGTTTGATTGGCTTTGGCTGCTCATCAAGGTCTAGTTCTCAATAAGGTGCAAGATGTCTTATCCCGAAGGGGTTCTCCGCTTTGATACTCGTGTTCTCCGAGGAAACCATATACATCTCTTATTTCCCTGTAATTTCTAAGCAACCAAAAAAGTCTCTATATTAATGGAATTAAAAAAAAAAAAAAAAATCAATGAAAATATTGGCAGTGAATCGACAAGCCTTTTCCGGAAAAATTAAAGATTGAATCGCAATAGCTCTAAAGTATATAGAAAGCACTATAAACTTAGTGAGAGAATATAAAATACGAAGGAGAGAAAATTTCTAACTTGCCCAAAGGTCATTGCAAGCACGTTTTGGGGACACCATCCTGGACATGGAAGCTATGAAAAGAAGGGTTTTTGAGGGGGGGAGAGATTATTTGGAGAGAAGTGGTAGGGAATGAAGGAACACAAAATGGATTCCAAAGGCTGGAATTTGATTTGGTTGCTAATTGATATTATGGAGAATTTAGGGCCTGTCCTGCAGCTTGTTTTCAGCCTGTTTTTGTTTTTGTTTTTAAAAAATGATTTCGAATTCGCGTCCGGTAACCGTTTTTCATTTTATTTTCAAAATACAAAAACAAAATGAAAAACAAAACCAGTGTTAAAATTGGAAAATTTGAAAGAAAAAAAAAATTGTTTTTCTTGAATTTGTTTTTATTTTTCAAATGAGGTGGGCCCATATCAATAAATAAGTGGGTCCATATCATTAATAATTTTTTTCTTCTTTCTTCCACCTAACACGCAGCTCTTCTCCTTCTTCCTCTTCTCCTTCTTCCTCTTTCCTCCTCCTCCTCCGCTTGCTGCACCGATCGCCGCCGTCTTCTTCTTCTTCTTCCTCTTCCTCCTTCTCTGATCGCTTCTGCGTCTGGCGACCGTCTTCTTCTTCTTCTTCCTCTTCCTCTTCCTCCTCCTTCGCTCACCGCCGATCGGCTCTGCGTTGCCTCTCACCGCCGATCGCCACTCGCCGCCGCCGATCTGCTCTACTGAGTCGCCGATCTAGTATTCTTCTTCTTCTTCGTCTTCTTCTTCTTCCTCTTCCTCTTCAGTTGATAACTTTTGTTTAATTTAAAAATTACATTTCAATTTTTTAAGTTAATTATTTAATCAATTTGTTTATAATTGTTATAATATTAAACAAAATGTAAAAATTGATATTTCAATTTTCGAAAGTTTTCGGTTATCCTACCAGACGCGTTTTTCCCGTTTTTGTTTTCAAAATACGGATTCCAGTAAATGCTACCAGACGAGATTTCGGAATTAAAAAATGAAACCAAAAACACTGTTTTCATTTTCATTTTTCTTTTCGAAAAACAAAAACAGAAAATAGCTTACAGGACGGGCCCTTAAATTTATAGAGAATGGATTGGAAAGTGTCAGGTTGGAAAATTTAACTTTATTATATAAAACTAGTTTATCAACCCGTCGGGCTTTATTAAAAAATATATTTAAAATTTGCTTTTACTTTTCTTATTTTCTATCTTAATTTCTCATTTCATAATATAATTTAGGGGTGAATTCAAAATGAGCTAAAAAGTTTATGGACTTATTGTTTTTAGCCACAAGTTTATTTTTTATTGTTTTTGTCGCTTTTTACCACTTTTGAACAAAAATACTCTTAAATTTGAAATTTAAAAAAAAAAAGACAAAACAAAACTGTCTGTTAGTGGGTGGGTGGTAAAAACAAGGCATCTTATTAGGGTGGGAACCACCCATCAGTAAAACAATCAAAACTTAAAAGTAAAAAAGAGAAAAGAGAGAGAAGGGAAGAGAGAGAGAGAGAGAGAGATCACCGTCGCCGTGAAACCGCTGTCATCGTTGCTGCCGGTCGCCGTCGCTGCAGAGAGAGATAGGAAGAGAAGAGATCGCGTAGCTGTCGCTACCGTCGCCGTCGCCGTCGCCTCGAACCTCTATCGCCACGCATCTAATTCTCAGGTTTGCTTTGGATTGATTTTTAATTGTTTTTAATTTTTAATTGGATTGATTTTTAATTCTAGGCATCTAATTGTTCTTAATTTTTAATTGGATTGGTTTTTAATTGACAAAGAAATCCTTTTTAGGTTTGTTGGCTTTATTTTCTTCACTTGTTTCCCACTGCTTTCTCTTCATTACTGAACATACCCAGGATATTATCTTTTCTTTGTCAATATATTTTGAAATATAAAATGTTTTATGACTTGTTGAATCGCCAGTTGAAAGTCCAGGCTTTGTCAATTGGTTATTTAAGTAGCACTTGTTCTTTGGTATTAGAGAATTTGTGCTGCTAAGTGAGCTAACCTATTATTGGGTACTTCTAGATACTTTTTATATGAATTAACATTGATATAGTATCCAGATAATTTGTGCTGTTAAGTGAGCTAACCTATTATTGACTTTGATATATGAATTAACACTGATATATGAGCTTTTAGAGAGATCTCCATCCTAAACCCTGATTTAGATTAAGCAATTATGGAGTTCTGGACATAACTTCATAATATCTCAAATAGAGTAGTATCTGATGGTAAGTGCATCAGTAGATTGTTTGACTGCTAACTGATTGAAGCTTTTTAATCCTCGCATGTTAACTGTAACTAAGCATAAGCTTAGGGGTCGTTTGTTTTTTTCACTTAAGACTTAATGGGTCTGAATCATAATTATTAAGTTGTTTTGTTTGTTTTTTTAAGTGGTCAAACAACTTTAAAATACCAAAAAACAACTTAAAATAAAAAGTAAAAAATCCTGACTTTTCACTTAATTGTAAATCACTTAATAGCATTAAATGTAATCTAAAATCTTTTCTTCCGACACTATCCTCCATATATAACATATTTCCAATTTCATCATAATTATATATTGTATAGAAATATTTATTTTAATATATTGCTTATTTTAAATAGCTTTAAAAATAAAAAAAAGAACCATAATCACTTCTCATATTAGTATTTAATATTAATACTTTATTATGATATTAGGGTGATGTATTTATATATTAATTTTTTTAGAGTGTTTTGTATGAGTTTTCCTGCTCCCCTTTTATTTTTTTATTTAAAAAATAAAAAATAAAAAATAAAAACCTTTTCTTTTCTTAATAAAAATAAAGTTTGTTTGTAATCGAAGAAGAAGATCATGATCATATGTGTTCATACATAATTATTATTTTTGGATTGTTTTTATTCTATATTATATGTATAATTGTTTAACATGGGTATAAATGTAAAATTACTTCTTTTCAGACAATTTTATTTGTAAAAAACAAGCATGTTGACAGTATATTCAGATGTGAGGAAAAAAAAAAAAAAAAAAAACATGTCATTCAGATTCAGGTTTCAGTCACTATTCAGTCTTCAGTAAAATTCAGGACTATTCAGTCTTCAGACAAAAAAACAAACGACCCCTTAGTAGACTTCTTTTTTTGTTTTGTTTTGAATAATTAACATTAACATTAGGTTGACAACAACCCACACATCACATGGGATTATAGGAATGGACTGATCAAGCTAGCTGTTGTCTTATAAATATCTAGTTAGTACCACTAATCCCATCATTTATTGGATTAAGTAAACAAACAAAAATTTGACATTATAACTGCCAATGACCATAACCTTTTTTCTTTTTCTTTTTTTTCTTTTTTTTGTTGTTGTTGTTGTTGTTGTTGTTGTTGTGGATTTGATCTCCTTTCTCCACCCAATTAAGTACCAGCACAAGAAAAAAAAAATATAATTAAAGCAACCATAGCGACATTCTAGATATTTTTCCAGTTTTATAAAGTCAGCCATAGAAAGATGATGATGCTTCATCTACTATGAATTTAAATAAAGAAAATTTGTGAAGCTTGTTGTTGGAAGGGGTATGTAATTAATGTCCAAAATGCAGATACTGTTTATTCATTAATGTTATGTAATATAATTCTTGATTGGAATGTAGGTGTGTTTTAGTGAGACTGTCTTCTTAATTACTTTATCCCGTCTGTCCTTGTGATTTTGTCATGCATATATTTTTCTTGTATTTCTTTCATTGAACATGAATGCACTACAAGTTCCTTGGAAATAAAGTATATACTTTATGTGTTGTCTATAGTTGGGGAAAAAGGGCCAAATTCACACAAAGTTATCTCTCTATTTTAACTGCTTTGTTGTCTATAGTTGTGCTACCTATATGTCTGCAGATTTGCAGTCCTTATTATGAGAATAGATGGTATTTAAACAGGGGCCGAGAACATTATAACTTATAAGGTTTAGTCAAATAGTACATGTCTCCGTAGAGTTGTTTTTTTGTGTGATGCATTTCTTACCAGTTAAAGATCCACATCTTGAATCAGTACCAAGTCCAAAGATCAAAGCTAGGTATCGATGTTTAACGAGCTTGTAATCTAGGCTTGTCTATAGTTTGCCCTTCGCTCTTGTATATTCCCTACCCGCCTCCAGGATCATTTTGGTTGATTTCACCTGATATGTCTTCTATATTGATTTTGTGTTACTACGGGATGAAATGGATCGGAGAATACGAGAATTGACAATAGAGCTCAACAATGACAGACAGCAAAGTAAACGTCAATGTGCAGCAACTTGAAGATAGAGTCCAGGTTATAGTCAAGAACATAAGAGAACTTGAAGATGAGCAACCACTCGAGGATTCAGATGGTGGATATGTTTAGTTGTTTTTGCTAGGATTTAATTAGTAGGTTTAGAAAACTGTACATTTCTCTTTATCGCTTTGTTTGATGTCCTTCCCATGTCAAATTCTTGATTCAAAAGGAAACAAGAAGCATGTTTTTTTATCTTCTCATTTCAATTCTAGTAAAAACCTATTAAATTGGCATACTTGGTAGAACTCATACTATGATGTTTCACATTTGGATGTATAAACATAGTATTATATTTTTCTTTATTTTTCTCTGATGGTCATGGTAGGTTATTGATTTGTTTGTGACCCTGTTTGTCAGGTCAAACAACACTGGCATGTAATACTGGAATGTTATCTTCAAATCATTCTTTGAAATATGGAATTGACATGTAACATTTAACTGGCATGTAACTTCATAAATAATTGTCATGTAACAATACTGGAATTTTATCTTCAAAATAAAGTCATTCAATACTGCAGCGTACATCACAAACATGAATTCATTCAATACTGGAATTCAAATTGAACTGGCATGTAACTTCAGAACCAACACTGACATGTAACAATACTGGAATTTTTTATTTTTTTTGGAATCAATGTCTTTCAACCGTGAAACTCAATATGAACTAGCATGTAACTTCAGAACCAACTGGCATGTAACTTAAATTTAAACTGTCATGTAAGTTAAATTTAAACTGGTAGGTAAGTTCATAACCACTTGGCATGTAACAATACTGGAATTTGATCAGTGAACCAAATTCATTCAATACTAGAATTTGGTATTTCACAATACCAAATTCATTCAATAAAGTCTACAATACAAAATATTGTATTTCACCCATACATATAAGAATTAAAACATCATTGCTAATACCTAAGTTGTACCACCAACTTTCAGTGCCAATGGACATTTCTGTGAATTGTGGTCTTCTTCTCCACATTTCCTACACCTGTAAGGTCTACGTGGTAGCTTCGATGTTGCAAATGTTGCAGATGGACATGGTTGAGGAGCTTGACATGGTAGAGCATTCTTACAATTCTGTCGATTGTGATCAGATTTCTTACAAATCATACAATTTCTGCTCTTTCCATTTCCATGTTCCCTGATAGATTTAAATATCTTCTTTTTTGGTCTTCCAGCTTGCACATGAAAATGAGGCGAATGAACAACCTTTGATCGCACATCTTTAGGAATATTCCATTCACTATGATGCCCAACCGGGAAAATGTTCTTGGAATATGCTTCAAGCCGACTAGTAGTTCTGTAGCAATCCCCACAAAAATCTGGAAAATGCTTCTTCGTGTACCTACAAAATTAAAGATTATGAGTAATTAAATAAATCACATTTGGTAAGAAAGTAAGATACAATGGAACAAGAGGATAATAACATGTAACTTAGAAATAAACTAGCATGTAAAGTCTACAATAACATGCATGTAACTTTAAAACAAGCCGACATGTAATCTTGGAACAAAAAATTACAATAGTTGACATGTAACTTCGAAATAAACTAGCATGTAAAGTCTACAATAACATGCATGTAACTTTAAAAAATAAATTACAATAGCTGGTTTTCACTCTAAATCAAAATTACCGTGTGACATGTAACTTAGAAATAAACTAGTATGTAATGTCAAATTGAATTGGCATGTAAATTTAAAATAAATTAGCATGTAACTTGGGAACAAAAAATTACAGCACGTGGATTTCACTCTAAATCGAAGCGAATCTCTTATTCTTCATATCAAGCATAATGATTCTTGTAAAAAGCAACTGGAAAAGGGATACATGCCTTCTAGAAGGTTGTTCGGCTCCGGATCTACTTCAAGAGAGAGAAGATACCACAAAATGTTGCTGGGTTTTAGATCTACGTCATCACATAGCGAGAGAGACACAAAATGTTGCTAGGTTTCGGTCCGTCGTTGACGAAATGGGTTTCGATTTTGGTGGAAGAAACGAAATGGGGTGGAAGAGACGAGTTGGAGGTCGACGAAATGAAGAGAAACGGAATGGGTTTCTGGGTTCAACTTGAAATTTGTTATCAAGGAGAGAGAGAGAGAGATTCTGATTATGAAAACTTTGGAAGCCATAATTTTTGTTTGTATCAGGTGAAGAGAGGCAACCATAATTTTTGTTTGTATCAAGTGAAGAGAGGCAAATTTTGGGAGGGAAAAATTGGTGCAAGTAAAACAAAATTCAGGGCAATTTTGGCAATTCAAGCCCAAAGATGACAAGAATAATAAAAAGTAAAGTGTTGGCTAAAAACAATAAGTCCATAAAATTTTTGATCATTTCTTGCAATTTCCTCTATAATTTAACTATTTAGGCTAAATTAATATGTTAAGTGTATTGAATGACGTAGTAAAGCAACATAATTACCGAAATGGTGGCTCAATTGCAATCTAACAAATTTCTCCCTTAATTAGTAATTAATAAGAATATAATTACAAATAGTGTGACTCTTTAACTTTTTAAATTTTCCGAAAACGTTTTTGGTAGTTATATTTAACATAATTATAAAGGTTGTGGCTCTCTAACTATTTAGCCATGAAAAAATACATTATTACATTAATTAGTAATTAATAAGAATATAATTACAAATATTGTAACTCATTAACTTTTTAAATTTTCTGATAACGATATTCACTTGATTTAATTTATTATTGTTGTTGTAAAGGAAACAGTGAAATTAGCCTTTTTCTTTTTAATCCATATTGTTATAATTATTTGTTTACTCATATTGTTTTGATTTTTTGAATACTTTTTTTATTTTTCCAGATTTTAAAAAAAAAAAAAAAATCTGAAAACTTATTTTTTTTACACATTGTTTTAATTTTGTGATTATATTTTTTATTCCAAATTTGTTTAAACTTTCCAATTTTAAATAATATATTAGATACATAGAAGATAAAATATGGGTTATAAATGGATGGAGACAATTCACAAAAAATAATAATAATAATGGCTAGAAACAAAAAAGTAAGAAAACTTTAACAACACACCATATGAATTAGGAATTTAACTAAATTAGTAGCGGGTAAAAAAATTGGTTAAAAATATATGAATGAATTCTAAAAGATTATATATATATACATATATATAGAGAGAGAGAGAGAAATTTACAATCACGATTAAGGTTCGAATATTGCACATTTTAAGTGATAACAATATTTATAGTAAAAACCATAGAAATCTCCTAAAAAACACAAGGGGAATTAAACAAAATTAGTGGTACATATATAAAAAGATGTATGTACACATGAAATTCGTGATCGAATGAAAGAAACAATCATTTAAAATAAACACGAACATTTTACAAATATAAAAAATCTAGATTCTGAATATAAAAGATTAAAAAAAAAAAGGGTTGTACTTGAGATGTTTAAACATGGAAAAATTTTAGAGAGATAGACCACACAAAATAACAGAAAAAGTGTTTACAGTGATCTAATTTGAGAGATTGGATCGAGGGTTACATACTTACATGTATATATATAGATGTAGAGTTGGTAAATTTTTTGGAGGAATGTCAAAAGAATTTTAAATATTTAATAAAAATATATTTAATTATATATTCAATTGATTTAATAGGAAGAATACCAAAAGATAAATATTTATTAATTATATTCTTAAATATATTTAATCATTTATTAAATAGATTTAATTGAAAGAATTTCAAAAGATAAATAAATAGTAATAATATTTAAAAAAAATATATAAAGACAATAACAACTCATGAATAAGGAGATGAGTAGAGGAATATAACTAGTTACTAAAAACTCATAGTAATTATAAGGAGATGAATGATTAACGTATTGAATCAGTAACAATTCATAATTATGATGTTGATGATTAAGACATTTATTGATATTATCATTGAATATTATATATTTTTTTAAAAGGCATTTATGATGGTGAGAAGTATCTATTTTTATTATTATATATAATAAAAATAATACTTAATAAGAATATAAGTAATCTATTCATCTTGCTTTGCTATTAAAGTATTATATTTTAACTATATTTAATATAAAACTTCTCTCACTATGACATATGACATTGTGAAACTCTATTATATATATATATATAATTATTCATTATTCATTTATCCCATTGATGATTTTCAATACAATAAATTAGTTAAGTTCATATCGATGATAAGATTGTCTTTTCATTATCTCATTAATGATTAGATATAGATACAAAAATTTAAAACATTTCGATTCACTATATTATTAGTATAACCCTTTGATTCATTATATTATTATTGCACCCATTTAATAATAATAATAATAACAATAGGAAAAGAATAGGAAAAGAATGTAATACCGTTAGATTTATTATATTAGTATTGCATCCATTTAATAATAATCATAATGATAATAATAATAATAATAAATGAATAGGAAAAATAGAAATAAATAAATATAATTTAATTCCAAATCTCCCACTCAATGACACATGTTGTCTTTAGGGTTCTTTTTGACTATATTATATAAATATAAGCTAGTGTGTCAACTCATGTGATGCATAGACTTTGTTAATTTTTTAAATAAGTTATTTGCTTAAAAAAAAATGCATAACCTATTCCATTGTTGATTTATTTGACATACAGTACGGAAGAAATTTAAATTTAAATATTGCATACTATTTTTTATTGTTGTTGAAATATTACAATAATTTAGTGTTTTTAGAGGATGGGGAGAGACTCGAACTCGTAACATTGTGATGTAGGTGTGAGGAGCATACCATCTAACCAACATCATCTTGTTATATTGTGTACTATTTATAATATATATAATATGATAGGAACAATTTATATTGCATATGTTTATTTATAATAAATATTAATTTATATTATTTTTCAATAGATATATAGTAAATAAGGTTTATATATTTATATTTATAATAAATAGGAACACTTCTAATGATAATAAATAATAAGGACACTTGTCGCCTCTTGCCAATGTAGTGTGACTCTTCAATAGGAGACTTCACCACCACGGTTCAATGTCCGACATGTTTGTATATATATACATATTATTTCATTGTCCCACTTTAAGTGTGGTTGCCCTCTCCTCATTTGTGGGAGTAGTTGTCCAGGCTGGGTACCCTCTCCCCATTTGTGGGAGTAGTTGTCCAGGCTGTGCTAATAGAGTCCAATCCTCGTAGGGTCCCAACAGTTGTTGTAATTTCAAAAATAATAATAATAATGACACTTCATATTCCATGTTTATTTACAATAAATAAGGGTAATATTTATATTTATAATAAATAGGACACTTCATATTATATATTTATTTTTATATATTAAATAGGTTAAATGGGACGAATACCAAAAGAATGATAGGATAATAATTAACATTAATAAATATTAAATGTAGGAGAATTAATGGACGGAATAATGGAGAATTTTACTTTTACATTATTGATTTTTTTTGGGCATATTTTTATTCTTTTTATTGTTATCGATCTATCACAAACATTAATTACTAAATAATGGTAAAAATTAACATCAACAAATCAAAATGAGTAAAAAAAAAAAAAAAAAAAAAAAAAAACATATAATTGATCCTAAATCACCAATGACCTCTTGTCTTGCTGGTTGGAATCTCCCAAGTGAGTTTCCACCACCAAGGTTCAAGCTATTGTCCCACCTTTGCTATTAAATCCTAAAGTGTGGGGAGCTCTCTAGATGTTTGAGTTGTAATCCATTTGTAACCTCATCTTTAAAATCTCATCTTTAAAATTAATAATAATAAAATCTCATCTTTGTACTTCAAAGCTACAATAGATGTATCAATCATGTATTGATACCTATACAAAATTTAATTAAAAAGTAAATTACTTGTAAATCTTAGCTTTACTGTACAAAGAAAAAAAAAATAGTTTTATTGAAAGTTGTAATGAGCAAAGCTTAGAAGACTGTTTTTTGATTGGTTCGATTCCATTAACTGCACACAGATTACAATAAAAAAAAAATTAAACGAATGATTTAAATCTGGAAAAAGAGAGATAATTAAAATGAAAACTTTAAGTCTGAGTTAGATGTTTACCATCAAGTCAACTTTCAACCGTATGTCTTCAACATAATGAGTCTTCTTGGTGATCTTAAGTAAGTGGTCGAATATCTGGGTTGCACAAGCAAGCGTAATCAACTCGTCAATTTTAACATCAAAAGCATCTTCCTACTAAAGCTTGGTGAGTTGTTGAAACTTTGACAAAACATCCATTATCAACAAA
This sequence comes from Acer campestre, assembly GCA_954870605.1. Lineage (NCBI taxonomy): Eukaryota > Viridiplantae > Streptophyta > Magnoliopsida > Sapindales > Sapindaceae > Acer > Acer campestre. The sequence continues at coordinate 19,868,490 of OX940807.1, read as the reverse complement.
TTAACACAAAATACAAAATAATCTTGAGAGTGAATTGGTGTAAGAAATGCACAAAATGTTGTAGGGCACTATTTATATAAAACATATAGTTTTTAACATCTATTTTATTATAAAACATCCATCATATTTAAATACTCATCCATCTAAACATTAGATAAAACATCTATATGTATAATATAGATGGGGGCATGCAACGTCCCACCACATGTGTGTCTCTACTGCTCTGAGTGGCTACTTGAGGCTGGGCATGGACTCTTTTATAGCTTGGCTGCACAACAAACTAACACAATTGTAACAACAATAATACATCTATATATGTTTGGTTTATGAAAAGAAAAAATTGAAATCAACTCGAAGTCCTTTCGCAGAAAGTTTACATTACTATCCTTCTCGCATCCCTTCAAGCAATCACTTAAACAGATATTCTAAACATTATGATTGAGATAATTATTGTAAAGATTGATTGATGGATTGATATGTGAAAAATTAGGTGAAGCTAAAGTATATATAGAGATTTGACATCATGATTGATTTGTATCCTCATATAAACGTTACATGTCATGCATGAGTATTAAAGATATTTAAAATTAATTGATATAATTATGGGAAGTTAATATTTAAATACTCATCAATTCATATACAATAATATTACATTGAATATTTAAACATCCATTAATGGCATGAAATTAACAACCAACCTTTGACATCCCAAGCATGCATCTGTGTATATTGTACATTGAAGGTGCATTTGGCATGCGTTTGGCACGGACATGGGATACGACAAGTTGTTCTGTATTGTGTTTAGAAGGCCTAAGATAAAACTATGGACTATAATATTATGCGTTTGGTATGGCTGAGACAGGACAGGACAATAGGTTCAAATGATCAAAGTGCCACTCATGTCCTTTCCAATGTTTATAACAATTTTATTAAGTTTGAATTTTTTTTTTGAAAAATATCAAATATTATTGAATTAAAATTAATTAAAAATCATACAAAATTAACATTTTCTTTCATTTTCTCACCTCCCAAACACTAATTTCAGATTTCAAAATCATATTTCATCATCCAACACATCATCCAACTTCATCTTCATCATCCATATCACCGATCTTCATCAGTTTTTTTTTTTTTGGCAAGCAAAGCACAAACCAAAAAGGTTCACAACAAAGCCAAATAGGGGACCGTACCCATACAATACCTAGCAGACACATCAGAAATAACACAAAACACAAAACAACATAGAAAACATTGAAGACAAAAGCAAAAATGACCCAAACATGAATTTTTCTCCAGATTTGAATCTTTCCAGATTTTCTAGGTTTTTGTTGGATCAACTTCTCTTGATTTTGAATCTTTTCTAGATTTTTATTTTTATTTTTTTTTTCTTTCCAATTTTTTTTTTTCCTTTTCATTCTCTTTCCAAATCAAAAACCCAAATTTTCTTTTCAAATCCTAAAGATGAAGAAGAAGAAGACCTAGATTTTCTTTCCAAATCGAAAACCCAATTAAGAGAATAACATGAATAAGAAGAACAAGAAGCAGCTGACGATTTTGCACAAGAACAAGAAGATATCGCGATTTTGTACAAGAACAACAAGAACAATAAGAGATCGCGACCATGGAGAATCATTTTTCTCATAACAGTTATTGTCAATCATGTTGTTGTTATGGATCTCCTTGTTGATTTGCATGAAAGAAATATAAAACATTTGAGTCGCGAGAATAAGATGTACTCCATCTCTTTAGAAAGAAAAAAAAAATTAATAGATTTAATATGGATTAATAAATGGTCATTTATTGCATAAAAGAAATTATGAGAAAGAGAGGCTCTCCTTATCTTTAGAAAAAATATATATCATATATTATTACAATTAATAGCTAATTAATAAATATCATATAGATTATGGAAGGTTATTTATTATATGAAAGAAAAAGCATTTGAGTCGGGAGACGAAGAGACTTTTCATCTTCTTAATATATATATCATTACAATTAATAGCTAATTAATAGATATTTTAACAATTATGATATGATATGTTATAAAAAAATTGATGGTGATTGTAAGGAGATGAAGCAATTAGTGCATTGAAATATGTCAAAGTCATGTAGGTACAATGGTTCTTTAAAATAAAATATGTTTTTCCTAAATTAATTAGGAAAATTGTTTACAACAAATTAAATTTGACCAATTTAATTCCACTTAATATTTTTATTCATTTTCTAAGGTATCATAATATGATGCAATCATCACATCACCTAGCAAGAAACTAAATCAGCAATATTAAAATAGATTAGAAAAAAAAAAAAAAGTAAGCAATAACATTTTATATAAATTGAAAGCAAGTAGAACAAAAATATTAAGGATACATCAAAATTGATAATCAAACAAATTAAACGTTTAAGTTCAGTTCATCTTTCATTCTCTATTTTGTTGTGTTGAGAACAAAAAAATTTCATAAATTTATCTTTGGGCTTTAAATCATTTTTCTTTCATCCTTCATCAAAAGTCAAAGCTCATGTAAATTATAAATTAAAATTAATAAATTTAATAGAATAAAATCAGTTTAATATAAGGTAATTAAAAAAATACATAATCTAATTTAAAGAAAATATTTCATACAAATTTTAAGAAATTATTGGACATTTAAGAAATCATCGATTAATAAAATATATAATAAATAAAATGTGAAAATTAACTTCCTATGAATATTCAAATTAATTATAAAAAAAAAAATGAATACAACAATCCTTTTTTTTTTTTTTTAAATATTATATATGTTGAGATGAGATAGATGATAAGAATGCTAAGGAGATGACAACTTAGCATCGATTTCCTGATATATTTATTGATTCCGATTTCCAACTACTTTATAAAAATAAAATAAAAAATTACAACCAATGAAGAACGATATAACTATGAATAAGTTATCTCTACTGAAAAAACAAATTATGTTTGAATAAGTCCTCTATGTTGTTCTTCTACTCAAAAATCAAAGAATTCCTGACAAAAGGAAAATAATAATAAATAAATAATTTTTAAGAAATCTACCCTAATTGTCACAAATATTGGAGAATTTTAATCAATCTCAACTTCCTTATATATTTTTCCATCGACCTTTAAAATTAAATGAACATTATATTAAAAAAAAAAGTACCTGCTGGCAGTTGTAAAAAAAATAATAATAATTAAAGCTATATTTTTATTCACATTGGTGTGCTCTATGGTGTTACAATAGACTTACCACACTGATAAAAAAGAAAAAATAAAATTGACATGCCAGACTGCCAGTTGCCATCTTGCAAGTTTGCAACATATCGTTTAAAACCCTAAATTTATCTCATTATTTTTCTCCCCTTTTGCTACCTCCCTTTATCTTCTCCCAACTATTTACTTTAATGTCTACCACAAATTGCTTTCATCATCTTCTCCACCGCATCTACCCGCACTCTTCACATCTTTTCATCTTGTTTTAATCTTTACCCTTCACTTTCCACATTATATGAATTTTTTTCTAAAGGTTAACTAAAACAGCATTTGGAAAAACACTTGAAAACAAAAATAGGGAAAAAGAAGAGCAGTACCTTGAAGGAAGTAGAGATTTTGCTAAACTTGAAGCTCTTAGATTCAAATCCTATACAATAAAAAAAACAGAGAGAAATCGAGAGAAAAATGGTGAAATTAAAATAAAAAAAAAAAAATTGCAGAAAGAGCCACAATAGCAAACATGACTTACTTGAAAATAAAAATGATTGTTGTGAGCATTAATAGATGATCACAAAGTTTACATTTAAATATGGCAAGAAACAACAACGTTTTACATCCCAATAGCCAAGAGCCATTCATTCATCATTGCACATAAAATGAATTAATATGGTACGAAAGAACCAAAATTTTATATCCAAGAGTCATGCATGCTTCTTTATAAATGAATGAATTAATATAGATTTTCTGTTATCATTATAGGGAAGAGGAAGAGTCTATAGAGATAAGAGATAATAAATTAAGAAGAATTAATGGACATAGAGGGTTAATTTTTTTTATAGGTCCAATAACGGTGAATTAAATGCTACAATCAGTCCAAAAACAAAGAAATAACAAAATAAAAGCCAAATCACTTTTTTTTTTTTTTTTAAAAAAAAGAGCCAGATAAATTTAATTAATTGCCAAACCTTCTCACAATTTCGAATTAATAACAATTTTAATATGAATAATTAATTAATTAATGTATAGAATTGAATACTAAAGCTCCCTCATAGTGACATATGGTGCTGGTGAAACTCTATTATTATATATATATATGATATAAAATATAATATGAGGTGTCCTTATTATTATTTACTATCATTAGAACTTAGAAGTGTTACTATTTATTATAAATATAAATATATAACCCTTATTTACTATATCATATATATATACATATATATATATATATAATATAATCATATATCATATATATATATATATAATAATAGAGTTTCACTAGTGCCATATGTTGCCGTATAAGGGCTTTGGAATTAAATGTAATCATATATTCCTAATATTTTCTATTATTAAGCTTTGAATTTAAATTGGCTATTCATCTTATTATTATTGATTGCTATTATTCTATATTAATAATCATATATATTATTAATATCTTCTATTATTAAATGCTTTTTTCATTTCTTCAAAATAATAAAGAAATAAATGCTACAGTTAAATCAATTTAGTAAATAATAATAATAATAATAATAATAATAAAAGCAAATAAATAATAACCCTTTCCTATACAACTTTAACGTGGAATATTTAGGATTCTTAAACTGCTAAGCTAAATTCAAGGAATTAAAACAATGATTTTTATTTGATTAATGACAGTTGTGGTTTTGTAGACTCAATTATTTAAACCATCCTCTCTCTCTCTCTAAACCATTTATGCCCTCTCATCTCCCTCAATTTTCTCTATAAAAACCATCCAAAATCTCATATTTTTTTTCCATCTCATTCCATTGACTTTCTCAACAAACTCAAAACAAGCAGTGGAGAATTGGATGCCATTGGGTGGTAAGAGGAATTTCTATAGATTTTTTTTTTTTTTTTTAATATTTGATTGAATAATTTTAATCCTTTAGTTTTAGTTTTAGTTATTTTGTTTTAATATTTGATTGAATATATATATATATATATATTTTTTGTAGGCAACGCTTTAGTAGTTAAAAGGGTCATTTTGGCAGTCTTGGATTTTTAATTAGCTGTCAACTGAAGTGTTTGTTATGGAACCTTCCAGTAAGGCTAGCATCTTACTCATAACCACCAATGCTGAAAATCAATGAACTGGTCGAGACTTATGATGTGCTTTGTACTTATGAACGATGGATTCAATAGACATACTATTACTATAGATAAATATTACGGTTATATTCTTGGTTCTAACTGTAACACTATATAGTCTCTTATAAAAAAAATACTGTATCTACTCCAGTTTTTGGGAATCAAATACCTGATTTTTCCCTGGATTTTTTTAAGGTAATTTATACATTTTTTGGCAGTTTTTTTTTTTTCTTTATATACATACATATATATATATATATAACCTTTTTGCTCTCTTTTCTTTTTGGTTTTTTAGAATGTATTAATTATGCATTGAATACAAGATTATTATTCCAAAAATAACTGTTAGAATTTTAATTATCCATATAAATGATAATAAATAAATATTTTTCAAAACATCAATTGTAATACCAAATTAATAGTAATCCGTTTTTTTTTTATAGAATTAATGATAAATTCTAAAAACTTATTAATTGTAAGATATTAATGATATTATGATAACATAACAAATAATTAAAATAATAGGTTCAAAAAAATTAAAATAATAGTTTTTGATCAATTATTAATGGTAACACATTATAAACATTAATTATTATATTCAATTAAATAGATTCATTTTCTAAATATATGAAATTCACTCTTAATTTTACATACATATATATATATATAGTAATAAATAACAAATAACTCCTACTACTATTTATATCTCCATAAAATTCTTCACCATTTATTTATTTTTATTGAATCATCTATGAGAAGGTTGTTTGAAAAAAAATCTAATCAAGAATTTATTAAAAAAAAAATAGAATGTTTTAGAAAAAAATTGTGGAAAAATAAATTAATTTATCACTTGATTTAATAATATCCTCAAAAGCGTTTTTATTTTTTATTTTTTATTTTTATTTTTATTTAATTAATACTTCTACAAGTGTTTCTAGAATGAAAGTTTTTGTAATATATATATATATATAATATTTTCAAGTAAATTGGGGTGTATTTAGAGGTTTAAAAATTTTAATTTATTAAAATGAAATGTCTTAAGAAAATAAATGTGAAAAAAAATGGATTGTAAATAGCTAATCTCAATAGTTATTTAACTTTATATAATTATAAATATTTATATATTTTTTTTCTATTTTTTACCTTTTTGTTTTCTTTTCTTTTAGATTGTTTAGAATGTATTAACTATGCATTAAATACAATATGATTATTTCTAAAAATAAAAGTTTTTGAATTTTAATTATTCTTATAAATGACAATAAATAAATATTTTATAAAGAAAATTAAAATAGTAATTGCATTACCAAATCAATGGTAATCTGTTTGTTTTTTTTTTTATTTTATTTTTTTTTATTTTTATGGAGTTAATGGTAAATTTTAAAAGCATATCAATGGAAATATATTAATGATAACATAACAAAAATTAATAATTTGTCATTATATATATATATATATATTGCTAAAGAGATATATAGAGAGCTTTTCAATTAATACAAAAAAATAATTTTTAATTAACCTATATAATAAATTAAATAATCCTTAAGAAATTTGTTCATCTAAACTGGAATAATGTAGAGTCTCTATTTATTAATGAGATTGGAGACCTAAGAGTTTCCTTAACGGATTATTAGAGACAATGACCATTATTATAATTGACAATTATTTAATTAAATCAGATTTAACTACTTAAGAATCGGTTCATCTTGCGTTATTGTTTTATAATTATTTTTTTTATCAAAATATAATTTGTTATTTATTAATAATATCAATAATTCAATCATTAATGAATTTAACATTACAATTCAATGAACATTATTTGTTGGGAAAGTCAATAGACATGTCAACTTCTCTGATAAACAAATAATTTTTTTTTAACATTTCTCCTTAATTTGAGGATCTATGTATATCATCAATGTTGGTGTGTTCATTAAGTTTAAACATGTTTGCATCAAAAATTTCGGTATAAACGACACAATGTTTTAAAAACAATTTTTTATTCAAAGCCCGTGTAACGCTCGGGTTGAAAAACTAGTAATAATAATAATAGAGTTTCACAACGCCACATGTCGCCGTATGAGGGCTTTAGAATTAAATGTAATCATATATTCCTAATTTTGAGCTTTGGATTTAAATGCTACACAAATGTTTGGCCTTTAAAAAAACAAAATTAATTTACTTGGTAAGTTCAAAGAACATTGACATTAATTATAATATATAAAATTTGTACCGTCATTTTGAAGTTATTGAGGTGTAAGCTGAATTTAGGGGATAGTTTAATTTATCTATTAAATAGATGAAATGTATGATTTGAGCTGTCTATTAAAGAACCAATCCCATAATTATTTATTATTAATTAAATATTTATAGACAATAAATGGACCAACATTAATATAAGAAAATATATCAACTAATATTAATAATATTAATGGTGTACCAAGTTCAATTGTTTTTAAGATTCATTAATATCACATAATAAATATTTAATTTTTCATATTCTTATTATATTATTAAAAAATATATTTAATAATATTTAATTGTTATATTCTTTTAGTCTGTGTTTGTTTGATGGGATGAGATTGGGATTGAACTATTTTTAGTCTCTTTCCCATGTTTGGCTTGGTAGTGGGATGGGATAAATTAGTCCCGTTTGACTTTTTTTATCCCACTAACTTGGGATAATATAGTCCGGTCCAAAATGGTGGGATAATATAGTCCGGTCCATCTCTTCTTCTCTCATCTAACATTATCGTCTTCTTCAGCAACCAAAACAGAGAACAAAAAAATTATTCACAATCACAAAATCAAAACCTTCACAAAATCAAAACCTTCGATCACACAATCACAAAAGCAAAACCTTCTTCAGATCAACTACTTCTTCATCTGGTTTGTGTTGAGTGGAAAGCATTTCCATTTCAAAGAAAAAAAACGCAAATATACTTGTTGATTTGAGCAATGGCCCCATCGAAGAAGATAGTGGAGGTGTCGTAGAGCCCTTTAAGAGCATACTCTGTCGCCAGCTTCAAGTGATCTTGCAAACCCACCAGTGAATTTGTCCCTATCATTTCTGTATCACACTAAATTAAAAAATCCCCAAAATCTAGGATTCCATTAGCTATAAATAATTAGAAATTTTAAATTTATTGTGTGGATCTGATTTGTGGAAGCTGTGAAAGAGCAGTTGAGGAAATCAGAGAGGAAGAAGAGAAGATGAGGAAGGAAAAAATAAAAAATCGATGGTTTTGGTTAAAGTCGAATCTTTCACAGATATATGTTTTTCTTTTTCTTTTTTTAAATTTGATTTTTAAATTTTTTTAATTAAGTTTATGTAATTTACAACTCAATTTTAATCTTATTCCATGACATACCAAACACGGTATAGCATTATTTTTAGTCCAATCTCATGTTGCACTAAACACGAGAAACACTATAATTAATCCAATCCAGTTCAATCCAATCCAATCAAATCCCATGTCTTGAAAATAATCCAATCTTATCCCGCGCAACAAACGCAGCCTTAGCATTCCTTCTATTTATATAATATTATCATCGTTATATACACTCTCTTAATGGTTATTATTATAATCAATAATAGAACACCAAGGCCATGTTTGGCACGCAAGTTTGGCTTGGGATTGGACTATTTTAGTCCCAATCCCATGTTTGGTGCTGTTCTGGAAAATGGGATTGTTAGTCTCAATAGCAAAATAATCCCATGACTGTCCAACCCCATCTCTATGGGTGCATTTGGTACGCGGGACGGGACGGGACAGCATGGGACAACTTTTTATTGTCCCACGTTTGGTGCGCTATTAGCATGGGACGGGACGGGACAACATGAGACTAAATTCACCAAAAATTGTCCCACCTCAGACCCTAGGCCAAATCTGTCTCAGGCATGGGACAAGGCTCAAAAAGACAATATTGCCCTCAAAACTTCAAAATATTACAAAAATATAAAATATAAAATAAAAAACCAAGGTTGAAATCAGGTTTTCATCATCATCATCAGCCGTTCCTCTCTCTCTCCCTCACACCCTACAGCCGCAGATCCATCATCGTCAATTCATCTTCGTCGGGGTCGCTTGTCGCCGCCAGCAGCAGTTTTTGTCTTCTTTCTTCAAAGCCAGGTGAGTGTAGAACTCAAATTTTGTATTATGTCTTTTTGATTTTCGTATCTCTCTTGTATGTGCTTGAACCATGCCTTCTTACCATCAATTTTGGTTGGGTTTGTGTTGAATAGAAGTATTTTCTTTTATTACAGTAGTAATTTGTTTCCTGGGAAGTTTCCTGATGTTTTTTTGGGGTTGTTGTTGTTTGGTGGGGTTCTGTTGCCCATGTTCTTGGTTTCATTTGTTGCTTCTTTTGTGTTTTGGCTGTGTTTTTGTGCCTTGTTGTAGTGCTTCTTTTAGTAGTTGTCTGATGGGGTTTTATCTCTATTTTGTAAGCCAAAATCTCTGGTTCTAAATTGCTAAAATTTGAACCATTGATGAGATTGTCTTGCTAGCAAAAAACTTGAAGTGAAGTAAGGTTTGCAAGTTGTGGGGGGATACTACTAGTAAGTCTATTTGAGTTCAAGAAAAGGAATTGAAGAAGTGATAGGTGGCCTAGCTCTTGGGGTATTGGACCTGTGAGTGAGTTTGAGGAGAGGTCTAAGAGGTGTAAGTGAGTGAGTTCACCAAAAGAAGGAGGGATGGTGCCTGAAATGTTGGTTGAGGAGAGATTTAGGAGTTGAAGAGAAGAGAGAGAGGAGAGTCGTGGGGGTAGAGAAGAGAGATTATCAACACACATTTGGAAGAGACAGAGAGATTTAGTAATTTTAATATAAATAAAATTTTAATATATACACATACATCAGCTTGCAAACAGATAACACGGTACAATTAATTATTGTTAATTTTTTAATCATATTTTAAGTGACCAAAAATTATAGATTAATGACTATAAATAGTTGAATAAATCAAATAGAAAACTGTGTGTTTTTGTCCTTAATTTCCACATGCAATGTACATGTTTTTGTTTTTTAATTTTATTTTTACAAGTATTGAAAACTGTGTGTTTTTGTCCTTAATTTTCACATACAATGTACATGTTTTTGTTTTTTAATTTTATTGTTACCAGTTCTACTTGGCTACTTGTGAGAAGATGATCAGAAGAGGTAACGATGATGTGATCTATTAATTATTATTATTATTATTATTATTATTATTATTAAAAGAAATCTAGAGAACTCTTCTATATCAGTTATACATCATGTTTGCTGATGTATGTGTATATATTAAAATTTTATTTAATATCAATTATTGTTGTATAATATTGACCAAACGTTGAATATATATACTTTATACTCTATAGTAGTGGTAATTATTTTATTAAGTTGTGATTTTCTACTATGGATTTAATTTTTTGTTTAGACTAAGTGTGCGAAGTTGTATTGTGCTTATATATTAGGTATTTTATTGAATGTAATTAGTTACAGCTGATTTGATTAAAATTATGACACTCCTTGTATTCTTGATTTAGCTGGTTTCACTGAGCCTTTGTCAACTCCATCAAATGTTGCCTCTGCTTCCTCTGATCAAAATACAGGAGAAACGTCAAAGCGGAAGAGAAAGAGGAATGTCAGTTCAACAGCAGCAGACATCACTAAGGTCTTTGAAAAAAGCATGGAAAGGGCATCCGCAGATATTGCTAAGTTGACTGAGGCTATTACAGGAGGGGATGCAATGACCCGTTTAGGTGTTAAACTAGAGGGTATGGGTCTTGATCGTTGATACGAGTTGCTATGTATTTTGGAAATAAGCCAAACCAGTTGCTCATTTGGAATTGCTTGAATGACTCCTACAAGCCAGATTTCGTGAAGGCAATTCTAGAGGAGTGAATATGTTTGATTTTGTGAACATGTTTGAAACTTGTATTTTGTTGGAATTGTGAACATATTTATAACTTATATTTTGTTGGAGTTGTGAACATGTTTGTGTCATGTATTATGTTATTATGTTCGTGAACATTTATGTTACATTAACTTTTTTTGTTGGATTATGTTATTAAGTATTATCAATAATTTACTATTATGCAAAAAGAAAAGATGTGTGGTTGAATAATTAAAACTTGAAATTGTAGGTCATGAATATGATTTACATGTAATTAGTAATTACATGTGACTAAAATTTATTTGTCTTTTCCATTATTCACAATTACGAGCATGTAAAATTTAATAATAATTTTATTTTAAAAAAATTGAGGGAATGACCATAATAATATTATTATTATTTTCAATTAAAAATTATTAATTAAATTATTTTTCAATTACAATACTATTATTTTTGTTAAATATAATATATAAAAACATTTATTTAATAAAATAAAATAAATACTGTCCTGTCCTGTCCCATATATCACTAATATGTGGTAACAAACATTGGACAAGACAAGAAGGGCACTCTGGTCATTTGAACCTCTTGTCCCGTCCTGTCCCAGGCATACCAAACGCAATACAGAACAGCCAGTCCCGTCCCGTCCAGTCCCGTCCCGTCCCGTCCCGTCCAGTCCCGTCCTGTCCCATATCTGTACCAAACGCACCCTATTTGTCCTAGGATTATATTACATATGAACCCCACCCATCATCTCAACCGTTTCTTTCGTTAGACTCTTATCTCTCATCACTTTCTTTGCCAAAAAAATATCAGCAAATTCTTTCTCCTTCGATCAAATATTTTCTTCTCTCCCTCTTCAACCAATAAGCCTTCATGTCCTCATTCTTGGAACAATTTTTTTTTTTTTTTTCAATAATCTGGTTTCCAAAACTCCTAATCAAAGAAGGAAGACGAACAGTTCTTTCATTTATTTTATTATTATTATTATTATTATTATTATTATTATTATTTTGTGATTGGTTACCAAGAAAATGAAAATAAATAAATTATAAAATTTAAATTTATTTAAAATCAATATAACTTTGTAATCAAAAAATCAATATCCCAAACAAAAGAAAACAAACCAAAACAATCGAAAAATTGATTTAGCAATTAGGCAAGTAATTGGGCATTTAGGTTATTGCCTTCCATCAAACAGATCTGACATGGAGTTGACAATAATTTCCAGATCACTTCTAAAATTTATCATTTTTTTTGCTCATTGTCGATACCCATCTGCGATGGAATGGCTTCATCTAGAGAAGATCAATCTATCTAAATCCACACCAAATTAACCACCACCAAATCCACACCCAAACCATCACAAAATCCATTTTAGTCAACACGCATATCAGAAGAGAGGGAGAGAGAGAGAGAGAAAATCGCAACTAGGGGTGGTCACGGCAAGGAAGACGAAGGTTGGTGCGGTGGCGACACTACATGACGAAGGGTCGAAGCTCTGGTTTTTGGTGGTGATAGGTTTGATGGCAAAGATGATGATGGGGTTTGATTCCAAATCTGGAAAATTATTATTAAGGCTGATTTATTTACTTGGCTTTAAAAAAATTGGGGTTGATGTTTCTGGGTTTAGGTTTAAGAGGAGAGAAAGATGAAGGGAATTTTTTTTATTTTTTTTATTTTTTTATTTTTTGATACAACCAGAACAGCAAACAAGAAGATAAACACGAAAAACAACAAAACACAAGGCAAAAGTAAAAATAAAGAAAAAAGCAAAAGCACGGGCATATGATATTTGATATGATATCTGCCTCGACCTCCTTAGTGATTTTTTTTTTTTTTTTTTTTTTTGATACAACCAAAACAGCAAACAACAAGATAAACACGAAAAACAACAAAACACAAGGCAAAAGTAAAAATAAAGAAAAAAGCAAAAGCACAGGCATATGATATTTGATATCTGCCTCCACCTCCTTAGTATTTTTTTTTTAAATTGATTTTTTTTAATTAAAATATATTTTTAAAAAAAGTTTTCATTTAAAAAAAAATATATATTTAGTCCAATCTCATGTTTCACCAAACAAAACATGATATTAATTCAATTCAGTTCCACGTTTCTCCAAACACAACATATTATTAATTTAGTCCAGTTCAATCCAATCCAATCCAATCTAATCCCAGTCTCATCTTAATCCAATCCAATCCAATCCTGTGCACCAGACGGGGCCTAAAGACTCATCATATTCTCTTACTCTAAAGCTTTTTCCTATTTCTCAATTTTCTCTATAAAAACCACTTACAATCTCACATTTCTTATTTTCTATTTGTCAATTCTTTTTTTATTTTTGTTATTTTTGTTATTTTTTATTCCTGTTTCTCAAATAATAGCTCGATTTGTCACATGTTTTACATATTCATTAATATTTTTCTTTTGTTGGTTTTTTGTAATATGTATTTCAAGATAAGAAGGTGGTCATTTTGGACTCCACGTAAGCTTATCTTTTTTCTTCAACACTTCAATATAACTTATTAGCAATAAATTATTTTATTTGTTAGATTAATTTATTTTTTGTTGAATACATTTGATAAATAGTGAGTTATATATGTTTGGTAAACATTGTTCATATTCAATTTAAACTAAACAGATTTATTTGTTTATATGATCCTTAGTATGTATCTGATGTGGGGTTTGTGCTCAAAAAGATAATCCATTCCCCTGCCAATTGTTTTAGAAATTAATAATTTGGTGTATAAAAGCTACAATATTATTAGAAATCTAAATAGTGCGGACTCTAGAAACTTATGCATGATATATATATATATATTGATTAACCATTATTTTTTTTTGAAAATATTGATTTACCAATTTTAATTTTCTATAAAATAAACAATAGAGAAAAGAAGAAGAGAAAGAAAGGAAATAAACCAGTTCTATAAGCAATGGCTGCATCCAAAAGCATACACTCTTAAATGACATGGATGATAAGAATAGTTGGTATCAATTTGGATTCTGTAACCACAGAGAGAGAGAGGCGCAAACAAAATCATGAACACACTCAAAAGAAGCCATCAAACTAAGAAGTACAATTTAATAAAAGAAATAAAAACTATGATGTAATTACTTCCCAGCAAATAACCCCTTTTTTTAAAGAAAAAATTGGAAATTTTGATGATATTTTTATGCATCATATATGTTTGAATTAATACTTCAAAAAAAAAAAAATATATTATTGAATTAAGAAAAAATTACATCTTAGTTCAATTGGATGCTAACAGCCCATGTTTAAGGTGTAAAATACACAATATGTAACTTATTTGCATGCACACCACAACTTCATATCCGTTTTAATGTTTTAAAATACATTGATTAATAATTAATTAATTAATCATATTTGATTAGTTTTATTATATAAAGGCATCACTTCTTTGCTCCTGAAGACACCAAGTCTATCATATTCATCTTTAAGACACAAGAGGCACTTCATATCTTAGAAGAAATAATTGTAGTTAGCATATGAATTGAACACATGATGAGAACCATTTTTGAATATCTCAAGTGTAAAAAAATAGTAGGCTTTTGCATTATAATTGGTGATGGGATTTTATCATTTGATCTTCCAAGTATATCATCTCATTAAGGGTTTTTTTTTTTTTTTTTTTCTTTTCATTTCATTTCATTCATCCAGTCTCACAAAATCAATCAATTTATACTATAAATTGGAAATGAAAATATCAAAAACTGTAATAATCCAGGTTGAAAAGGTTGATATGAGTGACAATTATGTTATATTTTACAATGCCCGCACATCGGGCGGGATGCAAACTAGTATATATATATATAACTAATATAAATATATAATTATTATAAATATAAACATGTAATATGAAGTGTCCCTATCATATTATATATTATAATTTGTCCATAATATTTATATTTAAATTTAAATTTGTTTCACATTGTTTGCGAGATAAATTGCTGGTGGAATAGGTTGTGCATTTTTTATTACACAACTTCTTATATATAATTTTTTAATAAAGCCTAATTAAAAAAATTAATAAAGCCGGCACACTAGTGTGTAAATATATATATATATGTTGGTTCTCTTATAAGGGATCCTTTATTTTAATTTCGGTAAGGATCTTAATGAAATTACGTCGATTTCTTTGAATTTTGATATGAATTTTTATTTTTATTTTTATTTTTTATTTTTTTATGGATGATAAATTCAATGAAATCAACCAATCAAAAAAATTTAAGAATTTTTCAAACACTACAACTATATATCTCGATTTTGTAAAATATGAAAGCATTGGAAAATAGGTGAAATATAGGAAAATTCAAGAAAAATAGTTTTAGTTCTTGAAAAATTCTCAAATTTTATTCATACGTAGATTTCATTGAATATATCATCCACGAAAAAATTCAAATCAAAATTCATAAAAATGGATATGATTTCATCGAAGTCCTTACCGAAATTAAAATAAGGGATCCTTTATGAGAGAACCACTATATATATTATATATCTTGATTTTGTTAAATATGAAAGCATTGGAAAATGGGCAAAATATAGGAAAATTCAAGAAAAATAGTTTTAGTTCTTGAAAAATTCTCAAATTTTATTTATAGGTAGATTTCATTGAGCATATCATCCACAAAAAAATTCAGATCAAAATTCATAAAAATGGATATGATTTCATCAAAGTCCTTACCGAAATTAAAATAAGGGATCCCTTATGAGAGAACCACTATATATATATATAGAGAGAGAGAGAGAGAGAGAGAAATTTTCCAATGATGATTTTTTACCATGCATACTTTAAACACTTTTTATTAGATTGCATGAAATATATTGAAAATTGATTTGATTTTTCGTATAAATAGTGAAAACATTGAAATACATTTACGGAAAAAAAATTAAAAAAAATTCAGGTGCAGGCACTAATTTTTTCCGATTTTTTTGAAGATTAAACATTTAAAAATAGTTCTTAAATCCAAAAAATTTTCAGATCCTTACCAAACATGTATTTTAATTTTCTTAGGATGTATACAAAAAATCTCATCGAAAAAACATTTAATTACATGCAATTTCATCAAAGGTGCTTAAAATGTGCATTGTAAAAGTCCCAATTGGAAAATCTCTCTCTCTCTCTCTCTCTCTCTCTCTCTCTCTCTCTCTCTCTGTATATATATATAGTAATTTTCTAATGAGAAATTTTTACGATGCACACTTTAAGTACCTTTGATGAAATTGCATTGAATATATTGAATATTGATTTGATTTGATTTTTAGTATGGATGCTTAAAACATTGAAATAAATTTATGTAAATTTTTCTTAAAAAAATTTGGTTGCAAGAACTAATTTTTTCAAATTTTTTTGAAGATAAAACATTTATAATAGGGAAATATAAGAAAAAATAGTTCTCAAATCTAAAAAATTTCCAAATTTTTACCAAACATGTATTTTAATTTTCTTAGGATGCATATAAAAAATCTCATTGAAAAACATTTGATTACATGCAATTTCCTCAAAGGTGCTTAAAGTATACATTGTAAAAGTCTTCATTGGAAAATTACTCTATATATATAGTGTTCTTCCCTCAACTTTGAACTATTTTTGGATGTATAGTTACAAATGCTTTTATATTAGAAACCTCCTCTATGGACTAACACCATTAACATTCTGTTTGTGTTGATTGAGTTTGACCGTTAAAAAGACTAAAATGTTTCTATTTAAGGTTCAGTTGTATGAATTGACCTTTATACTCTCATACTTCTATCAATTAAATTAATAAAATGATATAAATGGCGGGAATGTTAACTTGCAAATGAGAAGTTATTTTGTGGATAATTTTATCCCTAAAAATAACAAAACTGCAAATGAACCAAAAGTAAATAAATACATATTCTGATTTATTTTCAATGTTTTTGGTTCATTTATAATTTTATTATTTTTAGGGATAAAATTGTCAATAAAATAACTTTCCTTTGCAAGTTAACATTCCCGCAATTTGTATCATTTTATTAATTTATTTGATAAAGTATGAGAGTATAATGATCAATTCATATAATTGAAGCTTAAATAGAAACATTTTAGACTTTTAACGGTCAAACTTAAGCAACACAAACAGAATACTAACGGTGTTAGTTCATAGGGGAGGTTTCTAAAATAAAAGCATTTGTAACTATACATCCAATAATAGTTCAAAGGTGAGGGGAGTGTTTAATATTAACCCTTGTATGTATCGACGTGGCAAAGTGAGCCCACTTGTTTGCGGCAAAATTGTCTGGCATTAAACCTTGAAAAACCCTAGCATGCGTTGAAGAAGAGACAGCACAGCAACAACAACCACAGTAAAAATGTCGATAGTAGAAGAAAAACCGTTGGCTGTGAATGAAGCCGAAGAAGAACAAGTATTGGCCGTGAATAAAGCCGAAAAAGAAGTAGTATTGACTGTGAATAAGGCCGCCGAAGAAGAACAAGTAGAAAACGAAGACGAAGAAGAAGAGTTGTCGTGGTCGTCGGAGTCTGAAATTGGAGAGGCATTAGATTATTTGGATTCTAAAGACGACGATGCAGCGGTTGATGGGGCTTTTATGCTCAAATCGTGGCGTCCAAATGCGCATGGAGGGTTTCACACTCGCCCCAATTCGTCTACTCTTCAACCTATTTCGAATAAGAACCAAAGATTCACCAATCACATTCGAGCTTCTCCTTTAGAGGTATTTGTAGTGTTTATATACAAATCTTGTTCTTCCATGATGTGCGTGTGTGGTTGTTTTAAGCCAAAGTGACGATGTTGCAGGAATGGGAGGGGAGGATGGATGTTGGCATGTCAAATTCTGTAACAACCGCCATTCGTGGAAGTGTTAGAGACATGGCTATTGGAAAAACTAGAACTACTGAGAAAGCAGATCGTGCAACTGTTGAACAGGTCAAAAATTTCTTTTTTTTTTTCAGATTTTCGGCTGCTGGATGTGCCTTTTCATGTGTTAAACTGTATTCATATCAACTAATTTGTTACGTTGTTTGTTCTTTTGTCTTTGTTCGTCTCAGGCCATTGATCCTAGAACTCGTATGGTTCTATTCAAAATGTTAAATCGGGGTGTATTTCATGACATTAATGGCTGCATTTCAACTGGAAAAGAAGTATGTAGTGCAACATCTCTTTGAATTTTGCATTCATAGTCTTAAATTCCATCTATTAAACATTCTAATTTCATGGCTACTACTAGCACCAATTTCAGCTGTCATGAAATCTGCATATATGGCTAATGTACCCTCTGCATCTGATCTTTAACCTCAATTTGACAGGCAAATGTTTATCATGCTACAAAATCTAATGGTCAAGAACTAGCAATCAAAGTATACAAGACTTCTGTTCTGGTTTTTAAGTAAGTTACTTTTCATTTCTGGTTTATAAGTAAAGTTATGTGCTAATTAGTATTTAGTATATGTTTGTTCTATAAATTTCTTAAGATTACTTTTGAAGAATTTAAGGAGATGTAGTCCTTAGGATAATCAACATGGACTGCCCTTTATTTTCACTTGACAATAATATAGAGTTTGTTAGAATTCCATGTGTTGGGTTTGAACAGGGTATGGATAATTTTATCTATGTGCTAACAGTTGCCACATGATGAAATATTCATAAAAAATAATAGACAACATTGCTAATGGTCATTATGTATCTGTATTGTTTCTTGATTTGTGCCACTTCCAAACTTCTTAATCTTTTGTTGTCAATATATCATTTGTTTTCTTCCGATGATACTGTTGTGGAAGTATGTGCTTCATTTTAATACATTCTTGGCTTACAGTTCCATATTCTTCTTAAAAATTGACTTCCATGTTACAGTGCGGTATATTGTGTTGTAGTTGTGTCTATACTCTATTATTTTACACTTCTATAATACTGTTTTTTCTGTGCAACACTCATGCAGTTTATTCTCTTTACAAAATTGAAATGCATCTGTGCTCCTTTTCAAGACAATGTTGTTTCATGTACCTGTATGATATGATCTAACTTTTTGTTTCTGAAAAACTTCAGGGATCGAGATCGGTATGTGCAAGGTGACTACCGTTTCCGATATGGATACTGCAAGCACAATCCCAGGAAAATGGTGAAAACATGGGCTGAAAAAGAAATGAGAAATCTTATGAGGTATGACTGACATTTAATTTTTTTTTTAATTTATCTCGGACACCTTTTTTATTTTATATTTTATTTTTTATGACAAATACAATGTTAAATGATCATAATCTCTGTAAGTTATATAATTGCTGTCAAACCTTTTGCTTATTGTACATGAGTGCAAGACATTATATTGTGTCGGTTATCTTTAGTATGTTGTTAAAAATGCATCAACCCTGCTGGGGAAAGAATGACCCTGTGAACATACTTTGAAGCTGGGTTATGGTCCAAATCAAAATGGTATGACATGAGTTTTAGCACTACTATGTGATATTTAATATGCTTTGAATTTCGCAGGCTTAAGACAGCTGGAATAAGGTGTCCGACTACATTTATTTTGCGACTTCATGTTCTGGTCATGGAATTTATAGGTATTGGGTGTGTGCGTGTGTATGTGGCTTCGTTCTTATCCATTGTCATGTAGAAGTTTGGTTCTAGGATACCTTAGTAGGTTAAAAGTTGTAATGCTTAGCCTGGTCATTATTTCACTAGGTCATACTTTAAACTCGAAAAATTTAAGTGCAGCAACCTTTTGCACTAGCTCAAAATAAATAAGTTGATTGAAACAGTATTCTAATGTGGTTGAATCTCTCATTCTCTCCTATATACTTTATGCATCTCCAACTTAATTGGTATCTAATAAACATGTCACTTCATATGTTGGCAGTTATTGCAGACATTACTGATCCCTAATAGACATTATCTACTCTGTCTGAATTTTTATTTACTTTTAAAGGATATTTGTTGGCATTGTTCATAGGTTCTTTTGCCCTTCTTACACTTTAGTGAATGGAGTATTTAGAGTTTGTAAAAAGTACTTCGACATTCTATGATTGACTTTTTCTTGGTAATATTATATGTTACAGGAAAGGCAGGTTGGGCCGCTCCTCGTCTTAAGGATGCTGCTCTATCTTCAGACAAGTTGCGTGAAAGTTATGTGGAGGTGAGCCCAGATCTTTGTTGTTTATGTTAGATGTTACAGTGGTAATATTCATACATATGTAGGCTAGTAGGCAAAGTTAAACCTGCTGTCTAGTTATATGGCCACCTTACAACATTTAAGGAGGTCAAATAGTGAGTTCTCTAGGGATGATTACGTCTTGTGAAATATCAACATGATTATTGCTTTAATTTGGTATTGTTGGTGTTGAATTAACAAATGAATCAAGCATCAGATTTCTTTAAGCTATTACAGGGGATTTGCTTTGGTAATTTGATGCTTGTTTCTGTGGTTGCTCTAACCTTTTAGCTTGTCTCTGGCAGATCATAGTTGTAATGCGGACATTGTATCAGAAGTGCAAACTGGTGCATGGAGACCTCAGTGAATATAATATACTTTATTTTGAGGTAACAATTATATATTCTTCAGTGAACAAATTGCATGTTTTTCTTCCAGGCTTTTTTATGGACTCTAGAAAAAGAAATGAAAAAAGTAAAAGAACTGTGATTGAATGTGCCTATACTTATCCTGCCATGCTGCCTTGGTGGTAAAGGACTAAAGGCATTTGTACTGATGGCATAGGCCTTTGGCATCAACTGGAAAATACAAGTAAAATGCATAGTGCCATAGTTAACAGTGGAAATGTAATTGAACTTCTTCCTGCTCAACAGGGGCACTTGTATATCATTGATGTCTCTCAATCAGTAGATCTTGACCATCCGCATGCTCTTGATTTTCTGCGTGAAGATTGTGTACATATATCTGTAAGAATTCTATATCTCTCTCTTTTCTTTCCTCCTTCCCCTCTCCTCTCAATCAGAGAAATGATTCAATTAGTAAATTGGACATCTATTTTGAGAATTAAAAGGTGATTTTGATTAGAATACAAGTTATTTAGGCATTTTTGATTCACAGGATTTCTTTAAGAAACATGGAGTAGCAGTTATGACAATTCGCGAGCTATTTGACTTCATAGTTGACCCATCCATCACAGATGATGCTGTGGACAGTTATTTGGAAAAGGTTTGATGCCTTATTTTCTTTAGATTTTTCTATAAAATTTATGGGATCACTGTCTTGACCTTTTGTATCTTATATCAGGTTCAACAGAAAATTTTGACCAGAGGAGATATATCTGCTGAGGATGAAATTGCTGACTCTGTTTTTGTTCAGGTTAGTTGAAGGAAACATAACAGTTTCATCTTCTAGTTGGAAATTTCCTATTCTTTCCCACACTGAAAAAATTGAAGATTCAAGCAGCTGCTATTAAATCATAATGTTTGTTTCCAAGTTGACAATTAGGGACCAGAGCCTGATCTGTTGTTCACGTGATGATAATTTAGTTCAGTTTAGTGCTATTTTATTTTGGAAATATTTCCAAATTTCAGATATCAAGTAGCTTAGTTCCCTTGAACCATCAATCTTGAAGAGTAGAGCACGTGCTTTTTACAAGTACAAATGCACATTTTAAATGTCTAAACTAAAGTTATGTAGGATTGCTGGATTGGATTACAGTGTTGAAACTAATATAATTTCTGTGCATTGGAGATATATCTGAGTCAAATGAAGATTGAATTTGCAGGACAAATTTTAACTTTTTTTATTCCTCTCTTTTCAGTCATATATTCCGAAGACCCTAGAACATGTCAAAAATGCTGAGGCAGATGTACAACGGATAACAAGTGGCAAGGATACAGGAGATTTATACTATAAGACTATTACAGGACTCAAGGATGCACTTTCTAGAGTTCAACCCTCTGCAGAAAATAAAGAGCAGCAACTAGATGTGAATCATGTAGAAGAGTCCTCCATTAATCCAGCTGCCCATTCTAATTCTTCCGAGTCTGAAACCGAATCTGAAACAGATGGAGAAGAAGAAAATTCATCATCTGAATCTGAAACAAAGACTCCCGCAGAAAAGAAAGCTGCCAGAAAAGAGAATAAAAAGAAAGTAAAGGAAGAGAAGAGGGAAGCTCGGAAGAAAAAAGTCCCCAAGGCTGTGAAGAAGAGAAAGAAAAAAATATCCAAAGCCCACAAGACAAGGTAGAAGAAAGAGAAGCAATTTCACAGCCATCGCCTTCTATATGGATCAGGAAGGCAAAGATTTTGATACCTCAGCCGCAGAATTTACATTATTTATTTTTCTTTATATGGGTGTGTAGTACATTTTGCTGCGTTCACAGCGGGTGTAATTGGATAATTAATGCTTACTTGTATAGCTCCGTTGTTTTTCGAAATATCCAAGTCACTAATGAAGATGGCCGATGCCGTCGGAGATTCTTTAGAAAGGTAATATTGGTAAAGAGGGGGCTGGAGTTCCTTCTCACTGATGATTAGTGACCAAAAACAATTGTATGTTACTATTTTATTCTATCGATTACTTGAAATAGGAAGAATTCTGCATCCATCAAAACAAATTTTTGAGAGCTTCAAAGAAACACAAAAGTAAAACATATTTGTGAGTAGAAATTTAATTGGACTGCTGTTTGATTACATTTGTATATTCATTTAATAACATCTATCGTTTTAACTTGTGGAATAAGGATTATGCGGAAAACTCGCTCAATTAAAGCTTTATTTCATGTTGTGGATATCCGCAGGAAGACGTTGTAGGGTGCATTTTTACTTACCCACACTAACTAGGGTGAATCATTACCATCCACTCCAAGTGTTGACACGTGTTTCAAACTTTGAATTAACTTTGGAGTTTGGGTTAAGTTTGGGACACGTTTTAACATCTGGAGTGAGTGGTAATGGTTCACCCTAGTTAGTGTGGGTGAACAAAAATGCACTCAAAATTGTAATTGGTAAGAGGTTTTTACTGGCTATCGGCTAATGTGGTTTGGTGGTGAAATACTTTATTTGAGGATAATGTAATGTTCAAGTCCTGTCGCCTTATTCATTATCAAGTTTGTCAAACCTGAAATTTTTACGGTAGGTCTTTAGAATTCTAACCGGTTGGAATTAGAGTAAAAAATAAATTACATTAATTCCAATCAGTTGGAATTCTAATAAGGATATAAAGAAAAATTTCAGGACTGATTTGATTAGAGAAGGATCTATATATATAAGATTTTATTGTTTTGGTAATCATTTTAATGTGGAAAATTATGTCAACTCGAAATAGGAAAGATTGATATTTAGGATTTGAAGGGTTTTTAATAATTATTTACTAAAACCAATTTAAATTGAAATTAAATTTCTTGAATTATAGGCTACCACAAACGAGCGAAACACCATCGTTTTATCTTGGTAAATTCCATCCAGCGAAACGCTGCCGTTTGGTGTGGAGAGATTGAAACAAGCAGAGCAAGAGCAGGTCCGCCGAAAACCGTCGTCGCTGGAAGAAAAGATGACGAACTCAACCGAACAAACCCTAGAAGGAGAAGTGAGACCATCGCCCACTGAAAACCCTAACAACAACAACAATAATCAGCATCAACAGCATGATCCATCTCGAGAATGGCAGCCGATGGCTCGAGCTTGGGTAAGCGCATTCCCCGAAGGCCAATCCGTGACGGGAAGCCAAGTCGAAGTCTGGCTCGACTCCAATTTCGGCTCCTTACCAGCCGACCTCCAATCAATGCCTCGCTCTGATATCATCCGTCGTCTTCTCTCTATCCAAGACGTCATCAAACACCTCAATCAAGTACAGTGCTGCTATAAAACCATTTTTGTTTTCGTTTTTAATGTATAATGATATTAATATGGCCCTCTATTAATTAACATTGTTAAAATTATGTATTTGAAAGGAAAAAGTAGTGAATCACGTTGATCCACCGGCTCGATTTCAACGGACGGATCAATGGATACCGGTTTATGCATGGTTAGAATCTTTGGATCAAGATGAGGCGGTCAAATCCAAAGATATTTCTGATTGGTTGGACGCGAATCCACAGTTCAAAGATCAGTTGTGCTCTAGACATTCCAGATACCATTTGATGCATTATATCAAAAAGTGTCATTTGAAGATACTTAAGAGGAGGGAAAGGAAGGTACTTGTTGCTTCTTTTATCTCTTCCTTTTCACTTCTACTTGTATCAAATTGCTTTATTTGTGCTGTTTATGGATTTCGAAAGCTTATTGTAACATTATTAAGGATCGAGGGAGGAAATTGTATGCTTTTATTGGTTTTGACCTTTTAAGATTGATCTTTTGTGTTGTCATTATGGATTTCAGTTGTGTATTTTGAATTTCGATGTTGTTTATCGTAATGCATTGATCTTTTATGTTGTCATTATAGATTCAGTTGTGTATTTCGAATTCGATATTGTTTAATGCAATGTTGCTGCTTTATGTGTGCAGGGTTTGCAACAGTCGGGCAAAGAGGCTGCTCTTCCCAACAAAGAGACTGCGCTTCCAGTTCAGAAGACAGTTGTGACTAAACAACCACAGCCTCTTCCAAGTATGGCTTTTTTAGTTATTTATAATTTTATTTTAGTTTTGCAGTGGGAAAAAAAGTTAAATTGAAAGGACTCTGCTGTAAAAAGTGACTTGAAACCCGATTTGATTGAATGCAAGAGGCAAATTAAACACGATTTTGAAATGATTTGTAGATATAAATGAATTATTTTGTTGGGGTATCTGGTAGGACTTTGTCTATTTTTAGTATATCAACGAGCTGTTTTTGTTGTCAAATATTTTGCTTCATTGATGGGATTATTAGTGTTCGTTCAGTAATTGTGCAATCACTGCATGCTAACTGTATTATGTGCTGATTGATGAGAACTCTTCTACTTATTCAGAATCAGAGTTTTATAATAAAATTCGAAGATGGTCTTCAACTAGGACATATTTTGTTACTAAAATATTCATTTTCTACTGCTTTCCTTTTGGAATTAATATTTAGGCTCCGTTTGGAATGGTTTCTTCAAGTAGATCTTTTAAAGTAGACTTTTAATGGAAAGATGTTGGTGTTTGGTTGTCAATTAGAAAAGGCTTTTTTAAATAGTAGGATTACCAAAATATTCAAAAACATTTTAAATGATAGGGTTATATTAGTGTTATTGAAAAAGCTTAAAAAGATCTACTTGAAAAAGTCTAAAATTTGAGCTTCTCCAAGTAGACGTAAAACAATTTTTTTGTGCATCTAAAAGCTCTACTGATTGACAACCAAACAACACAAAAAAACATTGAAAAGAGCTTTTTAAATTAAAAATGCTCTTTTAGCTAGTAGAGAAGCTCTTCCAAACGGGCACTTAGTCTCTGTTGTGTGGTCTGTGAATCAGATCTTCAGTTTTCACTTTGCATTTTTCTTTCCTAAAAATTCACTTGTGGTAAATAGGCCTTTCCATTTTGTCGGAGGGGGGTCCTCCCTTGGATGGAGTTGAATCCTGTGACTTTTCAGCCTTTAAAAGGAAAAAAAAAAAAAAGAAGTAATAGAATGGGAGGCTAATTAAGGTTTACTGGGAGTTCTCGTGGCATGTGCTATTCATGTATTTGAAGTTGCAAGTGTCCAAAGTTCACCTTAC
This sequence comes from Acer campestre, assembly GCA_954870605.1. Taxonomy (NCBI): domain Eukaryota; kingdom Viridiplantae; phylum Streptophyta; class Magnoliopsida; order Sapindales; family Sapindaceae; genus Acer; species Acer campestre. The sequence goes on along the minus strand of OX940807.1, from coordinate 19,842,698 downwards.
CATTTCAACTATTCTTTTTTCCTCTGCTTGTTTTGTGTTGGTTAAATTGGATAAAATGATTCTTTAAATGGGTAAGTTTCCACAATGTAAGTGAATTTAGTTGGTAACCGATGATGATGATGTTCAGTGTCGATAATTGATGTTTCTTTATATCACATATTATTTCAATCTTTTGGTTAAGGGTGGATATAAATTACTGTATTCAAGCTGCTATCATCAACCGTTAATCATCTGTACTTGTAATTGTGCTTAAGGATTGTTGTCTTAGTTTGTTTACCGTAATGCAATTCACTATTTAAATGTTGTCCAGGTAATCCTTTGCATAATATACCCAAAGAGAGTGAGTTGTACGCAGCTAAAAGAGATGAAGCTCTTCGGAAATATGAGATGTAAGTTAAATCATTTAAATCATTATATAATCACATGCTATGTAAATCACTTAACTGAAGTTTGCCAACTAATAATTTTGTTGAATTATCAGCTTAGTAGAATTGGAAAAGAAGCTTTCCCCAATGTTTTTGAAGCGGCCTGACGTAAACAACTGAAGCTATCTTGAACAGTATAGATATCTGTCTAGACAGATTTGCAAACCAGCACAGTTAGGCCAATGTATTTTTGCAGGTCATGTAACTTCTTGTAAATGACTAGCTAAGAGTATTTTTTCTTATTAGTTTTTATTGAAGCTTAACATATGTTTCTCTTCTCTATTGGAATTCGTTGGAAATTCTAGAGATAGACTTGAAACACTGGTATGTACGCTTTTCAAAAAGCGATATTTTTACCCTCTCTAATTGCTTGTGGGTTTCTTTGCAAATAGCCTTCGGGATATGACAAGCCTTCGAGTGAATTTGCTTCAAGCATGAAAGAAAATTCACATGGAAATATGGAATTTTGGGTTTCTGGCAATTGAGAGAATTTTATTTGTTAACAATATGATGTTTAAACAATTCTATGCACACTTTTTATAGAGTTTTTACAAACAGTTGTATCTTTTCAAAAAAGCATTAACAGAGTCATGTCTTTTGAAAATTATAGCAACAATTAAAGATGTTTATTCATTAATAATTGAGTTCTGTCTTTTTCAAAAAAAATATATCAATATATAAAGACATCTAATCATAAATAGTTGTGTTTTTTAATAAACACATGATCTGTAATCTGTCAAAGGTCAATTATTTCACGAATTTAACACTTGACAAATATTAAAATTCTAATAATCCCCCACTTGGTCAAATATTAAATAAGACATACTTATCAAAAAATAATACAGTGTTTATGCATAAATAAAGGTATCTTTCGATTTGAATCTTACCTTTGTGAAATTATCACAAGGTGTTTATTGAAATCTCAGGTAACATAATGCTTTGAACCAGTTATTCCTTTATAACAAAACTGGTGAAACCACACACATTTACACTAGTCATCCATATATTCCTCATAAATCTCGCTTAGCACTATTATGGCCATGTGTTTACCCTTATTCATGAACTATCTTGAGAGAAACTCCAACTCTCATGTGAGGCGGCACCACCTCTAAGTTCATATAGGTGAAGTTCTTCCAGTATCTTTGTTACATTTTAAGATACTTGTCACACATAGATTGAACTTCATGAAGAGTTTTAAATGCTCAACCCTCAAATTGTAACAATCAGCACTACTCATCCTAGATAGGGTTACATCAATTTAGTGCTGAAAACTTTCCATGTATCAATGACTTGCTTGTACCCTTTGAACTTAAAAACTAGTCATTTCCTAGTGTTAAGTTGGGTTTCCATCATTGGTAGATCTTTTAGTTAAGGAGTTTCAACCCCATCCCTCTAGATGTTGACTTTACCAATTATCTAGTTAGAGGCTTGGTAAGTGGATCAGCCATGTTTTCACTTGATCTCACATATGTGATGGCAATAATTCCACTTTGAATTAATTGTCTCACACAATCATGTCTAAGACTGATGTGTCTTGACTTCCCATTGTACACTCCATTGTATGCATGAGCTAGAGTGGCTTGGCTATCACAATGTATAGAGATAGAGATAAGTTCCTCGAGGTAAACAATATTTCTAAAAGAAGACCCCTTAGCCACTCAGCCTCTTTCCCTGTTGCTTCTAAGGCAATGAACTCAGACTCCATAGTTGAATGTGTGATGCAAGTTTGTTTCTTTGATCCCCAAGAAATTGCACCACCTCCAAGAGTAAATACCCATCCTGTAGTAGATTTGTTATCTCCTACATTAGATATCTAGCTAGCATCTGTATATCCTTTGAGTACAGCAGGAAACTTTGAATATTGGAGACTTAGTTCTTTGTTTTTTCTTAAGATAACCAAGAACTCTACCAATAACCTTCCAATGTTCCATACTAGGGTTGCTAGTAAATTTGCTAAGTTTAATAGAAACAAATGATACGTCTACCCTTGTACATTGTGCATCATACATTAAACTACCAATTGCACTTTTGTACTCGAGTTGAGCCACTGCTCTTCCCTTATTCTCAACAAATTTAACACTTGAATCAAATGGGATATTTGCCTCTTTAATTTTTAGATGACTGAAATTGTTAAGTACCTTTTCAATGTAATGAGACTGACTTAATGCAAAACCCTCATAGTTTGCCTTACTTTGATACCTGAAATAGTATCAACTTGTCCAAGATCTTTCATCTTAAACGTGGATGATAAGAACCTCTTTGTTTATATTACACCCTTCATGTCATTACTCAATATCAGCATATCATCAACATAAAGACAAACAATAATGGTATAATCATCACAAGTTTTAGTGTATAAACATTTATCAGCATTATTATGACTAAAACCATATGAGAGAATATCAGAATCAAACTTTTCATGCTATTGTTTGGGTGCTTGCTTCAAGCCATATAATGACTTCACAAGTTTGCATACTTTATATTCATTCCCAAGTAGAACAAAACCCTCAGGTTGTTCCATGTAGACCTCTTCATTGAGATCTCCATTTAAGAATGCCGTTTTAATATCCATTTGATGAATATAAAGGTTATGGATTGAAGCCAAAGCAAACAATATCCTTATTCTTGCCACAAGTGCATAAGTGTCAAAAATAATAAATTCCTTTTTTTTGTCTAAAACCCTTGGCTACTAATCTAGCCTTGAAAGTTTGAAGGGTACCATCAGTATGATATTTCCTTCTAAACACCCATTTGCAACCAATTGGTTTTGAACTAGGTGACAAATCAACAATTTCCCAAATATAGTATGATATAATTGAATCCATTTCATCGTTTATAGCCTCTTTCCAAAAAGCAGAATCTCTTGAAGACATTGCTTCTTTGTATGTTTTAGGATCAACCTCAATTTGAAGAATTATAGGAATTTTCTTTATAACTTCTTCTCTATTTCCTTCTACTAAGCAGAAAGAAATATGTTGAGAATATATTTCATCTGATCTCAATTCTTTTGTTTTTCTAACTCTTTGGCTTTTACGAGGCTCACTTGGTTGTTGTGTAACCTCAGGAGTATCTACACTTGAGATTCTCCAATTTGAGTAGGAGTTTGAGATTTATTGTCACATGACAATAAGTTCTCAAAAAACTCTACTTCTCTAGATTCAGTTATCACATTAGACTCCAAGTCTAATAATCTATAAGTTTTGCTATTTGTTGTATATCCAACAAATGCACACTTTATAGCTCTAGATCCCAATTTTGTTCTCCTAGGATTTGTGCTTTTGTAATAAGCAAGACACTCCCACACTTTGAAATATCCAATATTGGGTTTTCTCCCTTTCTATATTTCATATTGAGAAATCATGTTCTTTTTCAAAGGAATTCTGTTAAGTATATGACAAGCAATAAAAATGGTTTCTCCCCACAAATTAAAAGATAATTTTGCATTTAATAACATGACATTTATCATCTCAAGAAAAGTCCTATTTTTTCTTTCTGCTAAACCATTTTGTTGGGGTGTGAAAGGAGCTGAACATTGATGAATTATTCCATGTTCTTCACAAAAACTAGAAAATTCATTTGAAAAATATTCTCCACCCCTATCACTTCTAAGTATTTTAATCTTTCTCCCTAATTGTTTTCAACTTCAGCCTTATAAATTTTAAAAGCATTAAAAGCCTCATCTTTACGCTTTAGCAAATAAACATAAGTATATCTAGAACAATCTATAAAAGTTATAAAGTATCGTTTACCATCCCTTGTTAGCATGCCATTTAATTCACATAAATCACTATGCACTAGATCAAGTAATTGGGAAGATGTTTCAACAACACTATGAAAAGGTTTCTTTACCATTTTTTATTTAGTGCATATTGCTAACATCACAAAATAGTAAACCACACTTTATGATTCTTTTAATTGTACTAATACCTATATTTTCACATCTAATATGCCTTAAAGTAACAAAATTTGAAGCAAGCATATAAGCATAATTTGAAACATTTTTATTGATATTATTGTCAACAATATGAAGCTTAACCATCCCATCACATGAATAACCCTTTTCAATAAAATTCTCAGACTTTGTAAGGATAAATTTTCTAGATTCATACATAGATTTTATTCTAGGTTTGCCTAACAAATCACCACTGACTAAGTTCCTATTCATATCAGGAACATACAATACTTTAGCCATAGTGATTTTTCTTCCTGAAGTGAAAAAGAGTTCGATGCTTCCTTTGCCAAGGACCTTAGGGCGACCTTCGTTTCCCATTTGAATCTCTTGTCCATTACCAACTTCTTCGAAAGTCTTGAAGAGAGATTTGTCATAAGAAACATGGACTGTTGTACAAGTATCGTACCACTAGCCCTGCACTTTTCCTTGGATAGCATAAATCTCGCTCACATCATCGCTGATTTCTTCTCCTATGGCATTAACCTTGGCCTCTTCATTTTGTTTCTTCGGAATCTGCAATCATGAGCATAATGCCCAGATTAGCCACAAACAAAGCATCCCCTTTTTGTTATTCTTGAATTTTCCTTGATCCTACCTTGGACTAAGAGAATTTCCAAAATTCCCTTTTTTTTTTCTGGTTATTTCCAAAATTTCCTTTCTGGTTGTTTCCTCTGGGATTGATGGGCTTGTTTATAGCATTTGCCTTGCCAATGTTGAACTCTTCAACAGTCTTATCTCTTGAACGTGATTCTTCCTTAATGCGAAGATGCTTCTAAATCTCTTCCAAAGAGTAATCTTTGCTCTTGTGAAGAATCCTCTTCATGTAGCCTTTCCAACTTGGTGACAATTTAGCAATAATTGCACCAACTTGAAATGGTTCAGGAAGTTCAATTTTGACTGCCTTCGGATTGTTGACTATGATTTGCAGTTCATGAATTTGAGGTAGAAGATGTTTTTCATCAAATTTGAAATCAAAATATTTTGAGATTAGAAACTTTTTGGTACCTTCCTCCCCGGCCTTATGTTTGTAGTGCAGTGCATTCCATATCTCCTTGGCAGCTCTTATATTGGTATAGAGATCGTAGAGTCTGTCAGATAATGCATTCAAGATGTGTCCACGACATATTAATTCATCCTCTTCACGTTTCTTTTTGGTAGCCTTTACTTCTTCAGAATCTTTATCAGTAGGCACTGGTAGTGGCTGCAAGTTAGGGTCCAAGATGTAGAAAATTTTCAAAGTAGTTAGCAAAAACTTCAATTTGTCCTGCCAACGAGTGAAGTTCGAGCCATCAAAACGATCGAATCGAACAAGGTCTTGATTCATTAGTTTGATGTGGATACAATTGTCTCGGTCTCCATTGAAAAATATCGCTTTTTGACTGTTGGAAATTCTAGAGATAGGCTTGAAACACGTAGTATGTACGCTTTCCAAAACTGATATTTGCACCCTCTCTAATTGCTTGTGGGTTTCTCTGCAAATAACCTTCGGGATATGACAAGCCTTCAAGTGAATTTGCTTCAGGCAAGAAAGAAAATTCACAGATGGAAATATGGAATTTTGGGTTTCTAGCAATTGAGAGAATTTTATTTGTTAATGAAAATAATACGTGTGTGTCAAATACAACCTGGGGGGGGGGGGGGGGGGGTGAATGGGTTGTTAATTGATTATTACCAATTTTTCGATTAGTCAATATTAGCAATGCAACAAAAATCAAGTAAAAGTGTGGAAATTAAAGAACATTTGATTTTTACGTGGAAATCTTCAACACGGAAAAACCACGGGACTAGCCACGCTAGCCACTTACAATCCTCAAATCCACTATTTACAAATACGATTACAATCTAGGTTGACCGTATCACACCTATATGATTACTAATCCGTCTTTGCTACCCGCAGACCTTTAATAGTGATCCTAGACCAAGATGCTTGTGCACTAACCACTTAGCCACAAGACTTAACTCTCATTAAAGAGATCAACAACCTATGTGAATATATGACAATATTCAAATATGCAATTAATGTTAGACTACACTAAATACTTATCTAGAGATTAAATGATGGCAATAAAATAAATCATAGATATCAATATATCTAAATGAATGCTCATAGAGACCTAACTAGATATAGATATGAAAACCTAAAATCTTGTCATCAAGCAAAAGTTAATCAACATAAGTTGTCATCAAACATGACAAGGACAATAAATGCAATCAAGAAATGCAATCAATAAGTCTTACACATCAATGTATAAATGTAAAGTCTAGAGACTTAGCTAGAGGGCAAAATGATCCTAAATGCTAGCTATCACAAACAACACATCTTGATGTAGTAAAATATGTATTCAATTTACTAAGAAAGTTCGTTCACTGGGATCGGTGATTTTATCAGTCGAAAACCAATTAATCTAGCAAGGATTTACTCTAAATGCGAAAAACTAAATTGCAAAATGCTTGGTTTTGAAAATCTGTTGAACTCTGAGAATAACCTAAATTATGAATACTCGAACTAAGACTATAATTAATTTCAAATCATACAATGGATGAATATATGGAGAGAAATATTAGGGAATCAATGCACCTTTCTTAAACACTCAATGCTCTTAATCAGTCTCATTAAACACTTCAATATAGTTTAGGGCTTGTTTTGAAGATAAACAATTAATAGCGAATATCCTTCCTATCACTCGCTCGAAGGCCATGTGTCAAGTGACGATAAAGAAATTCTTTTAGAACAAAACTCTAAGCCAAATCAATGCAGTAAGGCCATGCAAACATTAACCTTCAAATCTACTAAGCTTATGATTATGGTTTAAATGGAAAAGGCTATCTACATCTAAACCCTAATCTCATGGATAAACTAAATCACAAACCCATATCAATTGAAGTCCACAAAATAATACGAGCAAGTAAAATAGAGCAATTTATTCAATAAACAAGACTAAAACCCAATTGAATTACGAAAGATAGACTAATTGATTATATCGAGTTGTCCAAAATCGGTTACATCAATCCCCTAGTTAAAGGTTTAGTTACACGTCAATGGAGAAGATAAAAACATAGAAGAGTTAAAGAGAAAACCCATATTGATCATGTGAGCTCTTGTCTTGCAATCTTCTTCTTCTTTTTGCTTCCAAGAAACCTCCAAGGATGGACGAATCAATGAATGAATGAATCTATGGGTAATAATGTGTTCTAGGTCTAATCCCTTTGTGTGTCTGTTTTCAGAAAATAAGACACGAGCCTCTTTATATACTTCTCTTTAAAAATAGGTCACTTGCTGTCCCGAGAGAATAAGGATTACGCACGACCACTACCTATACCATTGTGTGGACAAGTTGTCTTGGCAGCGGTATTCCAAGCGGCGTGCCTTTGGAGCGTGGCGCTTTGTAACCGTTGTGGAGGGCTAGGCATGAATCGCTGTATGGACCGTGGTAATTGGAGGTCATCCTTTGCTATCGACCACTTGACAGGTCGCTGTTGGTGCACACGCCTAGGTAACGGTATAAACCACAGCTAAAGACAGTTTTGCCTTTTTTCTTCATATTTTGACTTCATTTCTTCCAAAATAAAATCCAACATCACTTCTATGGAAAGCGACCTACATAGGCTCCACAAACACATCAAACCACCAAAAGGACTCAAGAGACAAACATATTACATAGGAAAAAGGGCGAAATGTTAGCATAGAAATGGACTGATCAAATACCCAAAAACCTATCTTTTACTTGTCCATGAGCAAAACCAAACAATCCTAAACTAAAAAAAAAAAAAATCAAAATCCTAACTAGGCCACTTTCGCGGGGAACATGATAGCATTGAGCGTATGCTATAAGCCTTTAAATGTCTAGGTGTCCCTGGTAGGAGGAGTTTTGTCTCCTGAGGGTTCTCAGCTATGACACCCACAAACATACCCCACAAAAACCAATCATTCAAGATGCAATCGATTAGTGCCCATTTTAAACAATGCACGCAAAAGCCAATAAGTAAAGACTAACATTAAGTCATAAAACTGAATGCATTGCTTAATTTAAATGAAAAGCCCAAGCTTAAGATATTTTAGCATCAAAAACTCATTTGCCAAACACCATAGATGTAATTTTCCTCAACTCTAATCCTCACAAGATATCGCTCATTAATTCACACAGAACCTAGGCAAATCACTTATTGAGCATATGCAAAAGAAGTTATGCACAAGAAGTTTCAAATTATAATAGTATATGAATATATCATTGAAAGAACGCTTGATTTGTATGCAAAATACCTCATGAAAAGAATCGAACATTATGAACAACAAGATAAACACATGTTTCACTTATACTTTCATAGCAAGGATAACCAGCAGATCAATCAAACTTTTCATTTTGGTTGTAATGGGGCTATTGGGTAAAAGTTAAGAAAGAACAGGCAATAGGAATTCAAAAACCTAGGATCATCCAATGAGAGTCTTCAATTACCTTTACGGCCTCAAGCAAACTCTTAGGTCGTCATTGACTTCCATTGTAAGTGAAATAATGCTACTCACTTTTTGTTCAAGTCCTCATAATTCACCATCCTCTCTGTTAACTCCTTTATGAGTAGATACAACACTTCAAATTCTTTTCTCCGATCCTCTCAACTTACCATTCATTTTGGTGGCAATTTTTTTTTGACACATGAGAATTAGAGACTTACAAAACAATATAACTTTTCCTCTTAACATTTGGATTGAATGTAGCTCTTCCTTTATTTGTCTCATACTAACTCCGCACAAAGTTCCTGTGCCGAACTCTCATGTCTTCTTCACATTCTCAAAGCATGATCCCAAGTTAACAGGTATGGCTATAATATAGGCTTACATGGGTTATAGTTAATATGGTGAAGAAAGAAAAAGGCTATTCAGTGTTTGACTTCAAACAGGGCTATGGAGCACACACATAAGGGTAGGAAATATTAGAGGCCTTTTAAGTATTTCAAGCACACGTAGTCAAAAATCACTTCCACAGGTTCGTCTTACTCAAGATCAAAGATGACATGTGAAATCTTTTATGATGAATATTCTATAATGCTCAATGTTCAACCTATAGAGATCGAATCTAATGCTAAGAACCTACTGAATGTTTAAAGATTGGAAACAAAATATCCCTCAATCATGTCATTTATGTACGCCTTTTGGCTTAGTGAACTCAAAGGGTTAGTCTCCACTATTAATCATGACAATCCAAATAAGAATCCTATCCACTATCACGTCAAGAGCATGTCATAAGTTTTTGAAAATACAATGCAATACGTTAAGTGGCAAGATGTTAGTTTAAACATAGTGATTAAAACATATCATTTATAAGACACAATTCAAAGAATCTCATCATGGATAATGCAGGAATGACAGACTCTAAAAAATAAAATAAAACAAAAATCAGACTCAAAACGACTCAAGACGTCACACCCCCAAACATGAACTCGACATTGCCCTCAATGTTGACAATCAATAAAAGATAGATGGTGAAAGACATAATCAAAAACTGACTACACTAAAACTGAGAGTAAATCTACAATATCCAAAGAAATAATTGAGATTTAACAAAGAAATAAAAATATAAAAAAAAAGTTCAAAAAGAAAAAGAAAAGAAAAGAAAATCCATATCCTGCTAATCTCCTTCGTACTCATCAAAATGCTGAACTATCTCTGTATTCTGGTTGGAGTCTATCTGGTCATCTTGCAACTGCTTTTCATCATCAAAATGCATGATCAAAGTCCTCTGGTAATAGTCCTGCTGCTCGAATCCCGATCCATCAGTTGCATAGTACGGGTCAAGAAACGGGGTCTAGAATGGTGCACTATTGTCACTAGCCATAGAAAACTGGCTAGTCATCATCACGTGCAACATCTCTATGTTCGTCTTGACAGTGTCGAAACGAGTGTTCATCTGTCCCTTTATCTCTTTGAAGTGTATATCCATGTGGGACTGCATGGATTGTAGAAGAGCACTAAATGGGTCACCTCCTGGCTGGGCAGCATCTGGCTGAGCGGCACCTAGTGCCTCAATCCCTATAGGTTGATCCTGTAACTGCGATGCTGCCTCAGCCTCTCGTGCTTCTCGCTTCTCCCAGCGACGTCTCCTCTCACTTTAGGCACCAATGGTAGGTAGCCCACGGATATCCATTAGGGAAAAATACACGCGACAGAAGCGAAAAATAGTTTTAGTATAGTTTAAATTTTTTCCTTAAGATGAACCTTAATCCCTTAATTAATTAACATATAATAAAAGTATCGTACCTTTGTCGAGTGATCCGATTGACGTTGCGTCGATAGTAATCTGCAAGATCTTCCAATCCAATCATGAACGTGAATCACCTAGGAGCATGGTCTTCCTTTCTTTGAATTGTGTACCTGAGGATGGATAACAAAACCTTTTCTTTTTTGTTAGTCACAATAGCTTCCAAGAGATAACAAAGAACGTTTCGGTCACTTTTGAATTCTTAATCCTTTGATCAAAATTCGTGTGAACCTTATTTGAAATTGTGCACAAAACCTTTTGATGTAAAAGCTACTAGTACACTATTGAAATAAGAGTGATCTCTTCTCTCTTTTCCTTTTGGCCGAATTCTCACACTAGTGTCTAGAGTTGGATTTATTTTTCAAGTAAAAGAAAATAATTTTCTAGCATAAAACCTTAGAGGTGGCAGAAAATATATAAGTATATATTTATAGGGTGGTCGAAATCCCTCTTTCTTTTTAATTTAGGTTGGCCGAATTCTATGATAGGGAGGAAACAAGGGTGTCCGAAATCCTCACCATAAGAGGATTTGTGTTTCGCCCATACTCATATCAATCTTTAGAATCCAAACCCTAATCCAACTCTTTAGTGTTTAAATCCTATCATGACTATATAAAAGACTCCTTATTTGATTAGATAAATAAATCCCTTATTTATCTACTTACTAAATAAAGTCTTTTATATTTATTATACTACTACCAATAGTATAACACTAAGAAACATATTTCCTAGTCAGAAAAAGATTTTGATTCTTTATTAAATAATCAACCAATCAATTAATTAATCTCCATTTAATCAAATAATAAAATAAAATAATATATTAGGCTATTTTATTAGCCTTGCCGCCCATACACAAAAGATAGGCCAAATATTTTTTTCTTTCCATTTTATTAAATCCATTGGATCTTTAATTAAAAGGCCCACATGTGAATTAGGTACATTCTTACTAAAAGAAACAAGTCTACATACCTTAATACAATTCTAGATGGACCCATAATTAGTCCGGTAGAATATATCAAGTGATCCATGCAAGTTTGTGTGAATTAGGGATCTTTGCGGGTTTATCTAAATTTAAGCTTCAATAGACATAACCCAATCACAATCAACAAATGATTCACTTAGGTTCAATCTATTAATTTTAGTTCATTCCACTAAAGAACTAAAATTGCACTCTTAAATAAAGATAGAATAAGTAAATGATTCTCATTCATACTCTAGACATTGTTATTGGAGATAGTGAATCCTCATGAAGAATATAAGTAATCGCCAAGAGCTTATAGACCGCTTATAGCTCTCCAAGTTACCATATTTACTTATATGACCACATTTTAAACTTGGATATATATATATATATATATTATGACTTGTCCAGAAGCCATGTTTCAATAGACACTATCGAAAACTTAACGTTAAGATTTAATATCTAATACCTCAAAATATCCATATAATGATATTCTACTCACATTTAATAAATGGAGCCACGATGTCAATATCTATAAATGAAGTCCTCTATCGATTAGCAAATGAATACCACCAAACTATCAAGGATAGACTATGCTATATAATCGTACTCATTGATAGCTCAAATGATAACACTTGTAACCATAAGTCCATCATTTATCTCAGGATTAAGATAGACTCTCCGATTATTGTGGTAATGAAAAAACTTTTATCTATCTTAATCCTGAGATAAATGATGGACTCTCCGATTATTGTGGTAATGAAAAAACTTTTATCTACTGATGGTTCTAGATAAAGTATTTCATTGTGATCCTTTTCAATGCACTAGATTCTTTTACTCAAAGACCCTTTGATGATTTTAGACTCATCATAACACATTTGATTTTACTCAAATGTTAGCAAAAGAATTCTACAACTTTAACACGATAAATGTGTCCAACCTTTAACTTAAGTTGTGAATATTATTCAAGACTAACTAAAGAATTGTGTATACCTCATATATATCTAGATGTTCGGACAATTCTTCTTTTCTCATAGTCTTTTGACCTTATGATTATTTACTTTGACAATTATAATTATAAATGATATAAGATTTTGTTAAAACAGAAATCACTTTATTAATATGATAAGATTGTCAAATACAATATTACACTCTTACTATTGAGCATAATCCTAAAAATCCAATTGCTGGTTCCAGTGGGTAAGGTTCATCGACCTTGGAACATTCTCCTCTAATCCCTCACTCACATCAATGCCGGCCTGTTTGCAAAAGGCAGTGATCAAACATGAAAATACCATGGACTGTTCATCGTGCTCACTGGCCTCATGGATGGCATTGAAAATCACACGACCAATGTTGATCGGACCACCCATTCTCAAGCGATGCAACACATGTGCTTGGTCATAAAATATCTCTGTGCAGCAATAGAGATGATGTTAGGAAGATGTTCCAAAATGCTACAACTACATGTAAATCTCGTTGGTACAACTTCACCAACTGATCCCATTGATCCAACTCATCTGACCTAAGAATAACAGCTAATTTCCCCCCTATAAGGGTCAATCTTATCAAGAACCCCAATGCCACGACCTCCCCTAATAAAAACATTTGGAGCCCTAAAGTATTGGTTGATGGCCTCCGAGGTAATGTAGATTTTGATGCCTCAAACTAGCACTGGGCCCTGGATATGAATCTCTCTAGAATAGCACTGACATAGAATTCCGTCACAATACTTTTGCTCGGTCTCGACGGGCGTGCCATATACCCATCCCACGGGTAGTCACATCCTCTGGTATAGGTGTCTGTCCCAAGTTGAGGACATTAATGCCTCTCTTAATAATCCAGGGCCGCGCTTGGAACTTGTCGAGACGACCCCTAAAATCTTTGCGTTGTGCTTGCTTCGATACTGCCTTATGTTTCCCTTTATCAGCCGCACTGATCCAAGGGCATTTCCCTTAGTTAGTCTTTGCCATTTGTAAACAAAACAACCCAAAATAAGGACACCAAATTTATACAAAAAAATCCGGCAGCAATTCGTTTCAAAATCGGACTCAATTTCACATCAATACTGCCATATAAGTCAAGTAATCCCAAGCACAATTAAGTTATCAACAAGTCATAGTCCATTTAACTTTCTTAAGCATAACTTAGCATTCAACATACAATTCATGGCATCAATAACCCAAATTAACCCATCCAATTCTTCTTGACACAATGTATCTCGAAATTCCACATAAACCAAGTGAAAACCCACCCAAATAAGCTTAATCATACTAAATAACTCAAATTAAACAAACCCATTGGGTCAATGAAGCATGGAATTCGAATTTTAAGCACTAAACCTCTCTAAACCTTCTCTAAATTATTCTAACTCTTCAATGTACAATATATATGCAAAGCTTGATCAAATTGAAGTAATAGAATCAAGAAAGAAGGGAGAAAAGAGTACATACCTTGCCTTGGTTTGGAGAGAGAAGCTATGAAGGCTATGGAGAAGAAAAGAGAAGAAAATTTGGAGAAGAAACGGCGCAGTAGCTGTGGGACGATTGAGTCCCACCTGCTGCACGTTCCTTTAAATAGAGCGTCAAAAATTTTGACCTACCCTGGTCTAGACACGTTGCCTGTGCAGTGGTCCGCACTACGGTAATGCTTTAATTTGCTTACTTGAATGACCAAAACGTACTGTTTCACTTAGGGTACCACTGCGCACACCTCTTCTCAAACACTTGCACCAAGAGAGGTATATACCACGGAAAACTTCAAAGAAAACTCTAGAGGGTTTAGGATTTCAAGTTTTGCAGCCCATCCATGTGTCTATGGAGCGGTCTATGCCGTGGTAATGCACAAATATGCAGCCCAGATCTGATTCTGATCAATTCAACAAGCACACATAAAACACATATGCTCTTAACCAAAAATACTGAAATTTTCGCACACCCCCAAGCCTTAATTCAGTAACGTCCTTCAATATAGCTCAAAATCAAATGTTAAACGATATTCAAGTTTCGTTCAAAGAGTGCTCAAGACTTACACTATTTATTGACTCAAACGAAAAAAACGAAAAGAAAAGAAGGAAAATAGTACCTGGGTGGGTTGCCTCCCACCAAGCGCTTTATTTAGCGTTTAGGCAAGACGTATAAGAGCTCTACGGCTCTGTAAGCGTGATGACTTCCAACTGAGTGACCTCTCTACTCGTACTACCACCATATGTGTCAAGGAGTTTAGGACACTCTTTCATATTGAAAGTATACAAACAATGTTAAATTGCTTAAAGCGTACCTAGAGGAGGGGGGGGGGGGGGTGGGTGAATAGGTTTTTCGCCTTTTTTTCAATCCCTTGAACAAATATATGTTTATCCCTCAAGGTATCTTTACATACAATATATAAATGGAACATTCATACATAGACAAGATAAGCATTTTATCATTTAGGCATGGTCTACATATATCAATTTGTTGCATGAGGTATAATAGCACAAAAACACAATATGAAAGAACACTTGTATATCAATATTGTTCAATGTATTACAAGAATGAACAAATATGACTATACGTAAAGAACTATATAAGAAAGAATTACAAATACAAAAATGATCAAAGTGGATTGTTCTACAAATCACACTTTACAAATACTTGTTCAAATATGCAGCACACGTGAATGATATTCAACATAATAAAACATACACATATACAAAATAAAAGAGATAGAGAAAGAGAAAGAGAAAGAGAAAGAGACAATAGACACAAATATTTTTACGTGGTAAACCTCTGAAGAGGAAACATCCACGGGTTGAATCCACAACTATTGGCAAAGCAATCCATTATATGAAAAATGACTTACACACTCAAGGCTATAAACACAATGATATCTACCTCAAGCTATCATCTCCTAATCTACCCTCGGGCTAGTGAACCACTAAGCCTACTCCTTATCTAAGGTGTGCCCTACACCTCTAGGAAACAACTTCCTATCCAAGGCTCTCAAGCCTCTAGGAAGATTTCCTTACTTAGCAATCTAGATCACAAGGATCCTAGTCAAGCTCCCTAAGCTTAATTATCCAGAGTACAAAACTCCTTGCTAAGATTTTACTTGACTATCCGAAACTCATTCCTAGCCAAGTCTTCTTGCTCAAGTCAAAGCTTCACTCACTTTAACAAAATACTTCAACCTTTCCTCAAGGCAAATGATCTAGGTGATACAAATGATGCAAATCATAATCAATACAACATAGAACATGTGATCAAGACATTCTATGGAACAACTAGACCTAAATATGTGAGAACACAAGTATTAAAAGTCTAGATGCAAAAACATGAATTAAACCTATAGCATGTGAAAAGACCTAACACAAAAGCTCATAGTTCCATTCACACAAATAACACTTGAATAGATCATAATCATGAAGCACATATTCAAGATTCTATAAACATATATATAAACGCTATAAATATAAAATGTATTCAATGAATATTCTAGCCAAAGATTTAAAGTAAGGATATAATGATAAATAAATTAAATCCTAGATGTCTCTAAAAACACATACAAGAGCATTAATCATAGATATTATCAATCAAAGGATCAAAGCACATTTCAAGGATTTTTAATCATAAAATAATTCAATCAAGTCTCAAATAATTCTAGATATCAATCTAATCACAATACAACTCTCAATCATGTAAAAATCATAGAATCCAAGAAACTAGTTCACATATGTTTCTAATTAGACTTTTGATTAGGATTGATTATGAAGCTATCTTTCTCAATAGCATTCACCATACATATACATACATATAGAAGAAGAAACCCTAAGCAAATTGAAGGTTATAAAAGAAGAAATCACAAAGATATGAACACTACATTGCAATCACGAGCTAGTTCGGTTTTCTATGTAGAACCACTAGAAATATTGATCATACAGCTACAAGACCACTTGGAAAAGGTAGAGAACTCGAATACAAATAATCTCCAACTTGAATCAACCAAATCCAACTTTGTATGAGAAAGTTATGGTGTTTGGAAAGTGAGAAAAGTTGAGAGAAAAATTATGGTCAAATTTTCTAATTTTTTCTTCTTGGAATGAATGGGAGGGAATGGAGGAAATTTAAAAGGAAGAGAGAGAGGGAAAAGAAGGACCAACCAGCATGTGCCATGTCACCTCCATATGTGGGGTGCCTGTGGCACACGTGAGCAGAGAGCTACTCTGGCCGTGTGCCACACGTGGCACACCAAGGTTTGCCGTTGGCCAATCTTGCTCCTCTCGCTCTCCGGTCGCATTCTTTGGCTGTTCTAGGCCTCCGAACTCCGATTTTAAATCCGTCTTTGGATTATAAATCATAACTCCCTCACGCATAATGACAATGAAACTTTGATAAATGGTTGAGAATTTATTTCGGAAAACGACGACATACACAACTCAACGAATGAGAACGAAAAGTAGCGTAGCTACATCGTTTAGACTCGAAACCAAATGAATGAGTAACCGAAATGACTGGGACTCAATAAGGAACCATAAGAGATCATGTTCAAGTCCAAAATAATAAAACGTAAACAAATAAGCACAACATGGCAGATGTATGCCGTTTCCTAGTCATAGTCTTAGAACATGCAATTCTACGATATATGAGAATTTGAGTTCAATGCAAAAGCATATAAAAACATGTGAATATGATATATAAATGTTTCACAACAATATAGGGACACATGAATGATTTGTGTGAGTGTGCCTATGCCTTGAAGAAGAATGAGGTCAATTTTACCTTTGATATGCAATATAACACATTCCTCTTCGAAGACAACTTCTTGCATGATATTGTGGTCACGTCTATCTTTGAAGCTTCGAATCATCAACCTAAGACCATTAATCAAATATAAGAAAAATCATCGTTTTGATATGGAATATATGCCAAGACAAATCAAAAACCTAACACATATCAAGGGCTTTCTTCCCATCACTAATAGTTTCTTTTACTTGGTCTAATTTGTCCTTGCGGACCCAAACTTGTCGTATTCTCCATGGTTTTCCTCTAGGCTTTCTTTGTTTCTTTTTATGATTTTCAATAAACTCTGCACATTGGGCCATTTTATGACCCTTAGTGTGGCAAAAATAACAATTGTAAGGAAAGAATGAAGGATCATAAGTGATATTTTTACCCCTTGCATTCGGATGGCTTGAATCTCCTTTGCTAATGTTAAGCCCTAAGATCTCACCTTTAACACCTTGTTCCTTGGTCAAGATTTTGATAATGCTTTCAGCCTTTTTAAGCTCCACTAAGTAATCACATTCCTTGACTTTTTCTACTCTTAAATCATTCTCGTTTTTGCATGTTTACTTTTTCATGGCATCTATTGTCTTGTCTTTCAGCTCCACTTGCCTTTAGATTTTCCTTGTCTTGTAGGCAAAATCTTCCTCTTGTTCTTCTACCAACATTGCAAGCTCTTCCGCCTTTTTGATTGCCTCATCCATTTTTTTCCTAAGGGTCACCACTTCCATCATCAAGTTGGCATTTTCACCCTTCAGCTTATTGAATTCTAATGACGTTTGTTTTCACAAGTCTCCCTTATGTGAACATCTTTCTCACCTTTGTGCTTAAATAGTGACAGAAAGAACTTGCTCTTATTCCTTGGGTAGTCTTTTGACTATAGTGTATCCACGGCAAAACAATCAACTGAGCTGATGTCCTGCAAATCTGATTTGAAAACCTTAAATTCTACCGTTTCATCTAAGATGGTCATAGAAAGCTTTCCTTCATGTACATCAGTAATTGTTCTCACTGTCTTCATGAATGGTCTACCTAAAAAGGTAGGTTTCATGTTTGTCTCCCTACTCACATCATCCATGTCTAAAACTATGAAATCAGCAAGAATGACGTGCTTATCCACTTGAACCAACACATCCTCCATAATTCCTCTTGGATATCGAGCTGATCCATTCGCTAATAGTAGTGACATCGTTGTCGGTTTAAACTCATTCAACCTAAGTTACTTGTAAATAGAGAAGGGCATCAAGTTAATGCTAACTCCTAAGTCTAACATTACCTTATCGAGCTTGGTACCCCCAACTGTGATGTTGATACAAAAACTGCCCGAATCCTTAAGCTTGGGTGGAAGCTCTTTCTGTAGAACTGCACTAGCATTTCCCATTATGTATTCTTGATGGTTATGACCAAACTTTTGCCTATTGAAGTGGAGACTCTTGAAAAACTTAGCATACACATGCATTTTCTTTATCATATCGAGCAAGGGAAGGTTTACATTCACCTTCGTGAGGATGTCAAAAATATCCTTAAACGACTTATTGAGCTTGTCTCTTTTCACCTTCCCTGGGAATGGAACTGGTGGAATGTATGGGTTTGGTGCCTTATGTAATAGAGGGGTCTTCTGAGGTGTCGAATCAACCATTACCTCTTCTTCCTCTATTTTAGTGTCCTCCCCACTCACTTCTTCCAACTCCTTGGCTTTCTTTTGCTTCGGCTTATCAACTTTTTAAGACTGTCATAGCACTGGCTTGTTTAGATTAGTTAGAAAGCCTTCCTGGCTCCTTCTTATGGACTGTGTCGACTATATGCCCCATCTGTGTTTCCAACTTTTTCATAGATGAATCCAAGTTGTCCATTCTCTGTTTTGTACGCTGTGTACTCTGAGCAAGGGACGTCACAAGTTCTTCTAAGGATGGGTTTTTAGGCTGATATGTAGCACTTTCTCTGTTTGTAGCATTGTTCTATAGTTGAGGCTGACTGCTGGACCCTTGGCCTTAGTAATTCCCTTTGTTGTAACCTTCTTGATTAGCTCTCTGAGTGTTCTAATGACCATTTAGAGCAGTGTTTGGGTCGGAATAAGAGAAATTAGGGTGGTTACGCCATACAGGATTGTAAGTATTTGAGTAATGGTCAGTTCTCCCTCTTTGGTAATTAAAAGCTTGAACTTCCTCTGTCTCAAATGGTATCCCGTCTCCATCTTGCAATGAGTTCCCTTCGTGTTGTTTATTCATGTTCTAGGTCATCATAGTTCATACCTGCTTAGTAAGATTTGCCATCTAAATTTCCATATTTGTCATCTGATTAACCTTATACTTTCCTCCCTTTCTAACCGTTGAACTTCTATGTTGGGAGATATCTCATAAATCTCATAGATCTCTGATGCAGATTTCTTTGTAATGACACCTCCACAAGCGTTGTCAATAATGGCTTGGGTAAAGGGTGTCAACCCATCGTAAAAGGTTCGGTCCTTGTACTTTTCGGTCACCATGTGAGGGGGACATTGCTCTAAAAACTCGTTGTACCTTTCCCACGCCTTATGGAAAGACTCACCATCTTCTTCACTGAAACTAGCAATTTTGATTCGGATCTCTTTTGTCTTTAAGGTAGGGAAGAATCTGTTGAAAAATGATTGGCACACATCGTCCCACGATGACAAAGATCCTGCCTTTAATAAACTGAACCACTATTTGCCTTTTTCCTTCATGCAATATCGAAAACACCTCATCCTCAATTGCTCTTCTATCAGTCGACCTGTCGGGAATGTCTCCATGATAGATTGATAGTCTCTCATAAACTGTAGGCAGTCTTCTGTTGCCTTGCCGTGAAAAGATGGAAGCATATTCAAGTGCATACTCCTCAGCTCATACCACAACATCTAACACAATTAGTGACGGTTTGTTTCCCAGCATAGGTTGCCCGGACTCTCTCATTGCCCTTATATCATCCTCTAGTGCACATCTCGGAGAACTTGGTGAGCTCTCTCGAACACCTTGTCTATCTTGAGCACCTTGTTCATCTTGAACCTCTCTCTGAGCCTGAATAACTCTGTCACGTTGAACACCCCGTTCATCCATTTCCTTAACAAAAGGATCTATCTCTTTGAACTGTCTAGCAACCCGGCCTACTCGGCCAATCTCATCGTTAGCAGGGTTCATAATACCTCCAAGCGAACGACGTCTGTTCATGCACCTGTGAAACTTGTGAAACCTGAAACACCAATAACAACAATACCATGAAGTAAGATGACAAAAAAAAAAAAAAAAAAAAAACTAAAAACTTAAACTAACGACACACACTACCTAAACTAAATTAACTAGATTCAACTAATGTAATCTATACCAATCCCCGGCAGTGGCGCCAAAATTGATGCAGTAAAATCTGTATTCAATTTACTAAGAAAGTTTGTTCACTAGGATCAGTGATTCTATCGGTCGAAAGCCAATTAATCTAGCAAGGATGTATTCTAAATGAGAAAAACTAAATTGCATAATGCTTGGTTTTGAAAATCTGTTGAACTCTGAGAATAACCTAAATTATGAATACTTGAACTAAGACTAAAATTAATCTCAAATCACACAAGGGATGAATATATGGAGAGAAATACTAGGGAATTGATGCACTTTTCTTAAACACTTCAATATAGTTTAGGTCTTGTTTTAAAGATAAACAATTAAGAGCGAATATCTTTCCCATCACTCGCACAAAGGCCATGTGTCAAGTGACGGTAAATAAATTCTTTTAGAACAAAACTTTAAGCCAAATCAACGCAGCAAGGCCATGCAAACATTAACCTTCAAATCTACTAAGCTTATGATTATGGTTTAAATGGAAAAGACCATCCACATCTAAACCTTAATCTTATGGATAAACTAAATTACAAACCCATATCAATTGAAGTCCACAAAATAATAAGAGCAAGTAAAATAGAGAAATTTATTCAATAGACAAGACTAAAACCCAATTGAATTACGAAAGATAGACTAATTGATTACATCGAGTTGTCCAAAATCGGTTACATCAATCCCCTAGTTAAAGGTTTAGTTACACATCAATGGAGAAGATAAAAACATAGAAGAGTTAAATAGAAAACCCATATTGGTCATGTGAGCTCTTGTCTTGCAATCTTCTTCTACTTCTTGCTTCCAAGAATCCTCCAAGGATGGATGAATGAATGAATATATGTAAAAGAATGTGTTCTAGGTCTAATCCCCTTGTATGTCTGTTTTCAGAAAATAACACATGAACCTCTTTATGTACTTCTCTTCAAAAATAGGTCACTCGCTATCCCGAGAGAACAGGGATTACGCACGATCACTGCCTATACCGTTGTGCAGACAAGTTGTCTTCACAGCGGTAGACCTGATATGGTTCCGGTTCAAACCATGGAATCAGACTGGAACCCGAATCAAAATCGAAACCGAGGGAGGCCGGTTCTGATTTCGATTCCATAATTCATGGAACCGCCTGGTTCAAATTGGACTTGAACCGACAATTCAGGTTCCGATTTGAACCGACGGTTCCTGTAAATTTATTTTTTATTTTTTTACATTACAAAATATTACATTTTATTTATAAGATAGAGTATTGAGCCATGACCCATAACCCTTGTCCAAGTAATTATGTTTTCCCATCCCTTCTCCTCCTTTTTATATAGGTTAGACATCTCATTCACTTCTCTATTTTTCCAATGTGGGATATGGGATAAGAAGTCATATTATCCATTTTTAACAAATATTTCAATTATTTCTTTTAGTGAGAGTGTGTTAGATTCGAATCATACCCCAATATGAAATGTTGTAATAGTTGAAATTCCCTTACAGCAATAGTGTTTTATACCTAGAGGGGGGGGGGGGGGGGGGGGGGGGGGGGATGAATAGGTATAGTCCCAAGTTCTTCCAATATTCAAAAATTGCGGAATACAAGAATAAAATGAACACTTGAAATGATATAACAATTGTATAATATGAATCAATTCATGTAAGCATCAATATACAAAAGAATCAATAAAAGTGAACATATGGAAGATAAGGAAATATAAAGCGAAAATAAGACACAATGTTTTTACGTGGTAAAACCTCAAAGAGGAACATCCACGGGTTGAATCCACAACCACCGGCAAAGCAAATCCACTATACGAAAGGACTTACACACTCAAAGCTATCAACACTATGATATCCACTTCAAGCTATCAAATCCTAAACAACCCTCGGGTTAGTGATTCACAAAGCCTACTCTTTATCCAAGATGTGTTCTACACCTCTAGAGAGCACCTCCCTATCCAAGGCTCTCAAGTCTCTAGGAAGATTTCCTCGCTTAGCAATCTAGATCACCAGGATCCTAGTCAAGCTACCCAAGCTCAACCATCCGGAGTACGCAACTCATTGCTAAGACTTTTGCTTAGTTATCCGGATCCTATTGATCCTAACTAAGGCTTCTTGTTTGGCTATCCGGAATCCTTTCCTAGCCAAGTCTTCTTGCTCAAGATAAAGCTTCACTCACTTTGCAAGAGACTTCAACCTTTCACAAGGCAATGATCTAAGTGAAGTGCACACAAGCAATATGATGCAATCACAAACAAATAGAGCAAGTTGATCAAACATTCTCTATGAACATGCAATTAGAAAATCTAGAATAAAGCTATCACAACTCAATCACAAAATGTATCTAGAAACCTAAGCATGTGAATTAACATCATTCATATTACTTTTCATCAATCAAATAAGAAACTTAAAAAGATGATCAATAATGAAAGTAAGAAGAAGATGAATCACTTACAAACAAATAAAGCTAGATAATCAATCAAGCTCTATGAACATGCTTACATACATTCTAGGATATACTTTCAACAATCAATCACAAAAATACCTAGAAATCAAAGCATGTATATCAATAAGAACAAGGTATGAATATTCAATATATCACACTAAAAAACCTAGTTCTTAGATCATGAAATTAAACCTAGAAAATGTCATAAGGCACAACATATATGTTATTTCTAGAATCAATTTCAAGATATGTCAAGTTTTAGTAATACTCAAATGAGATTCAAGACTAAAACTCAACAAAAAAATCAATCATATAACCCTAGCATGTGAGTTAACATCATTCATATTATCTTTCATCAATCAAATAAGAATATTAAAGAGATGATCAACAATGAAAGTAAGAAAAAGTTAAATCACTTACAAACTCAAATCTCGGACTGAGATTGATGCACAGCAGAAAATTAGGAACTCAAATGACTGTGGAAATGCTTGGGGTTTGTAGCTCTCTTCAAGACCAACAATTTGGTTTTTGGATTACTCAATTTCGAGTTCGTATGAGAGAGTTATGATCAAAATAAGAAAATAAAAATCATGAAGAAATTTGCAGAATTTTCAATTTGATGTTCTTCAAAGTTATAAGAAATGGAGGGAAGAGAAGGCATTTAAATGAGAAGGAAGAAGGGCATTTTTGTCCAACAAACTTGGGCCAGACCAGCCATGCCCACATGTGGGCGCGTGAGCCACACATGGCTAGAGAGCTGGCTGGGCCGTGTGCCACACGTGGTGGCCATACCATGGCCTTTGGCCAGCTTGCTCCTCTCGCGCACCTCGCACGTTCTTTGACCGTATTATGTCATCCGAACTCCGAATTTGAATCTGTTTTCATATTACGAACCGTGACTCCCTCACGCACAACAAAGACTATAAAAATTTGATAAATGGTTGAGAATTCATCTTGGAAAATGACGACGAACACAACTCAACGAATGAGAATGCAAAGTAGCATAACTACGTCGTATGGACTCGAAACTTAATGAATGAGTAACCGAAATGACCGGAACTCAATAAGGAATCAAATAAGATTATTTTCAAGTCCAAAACATAATAAACACAAACAAATAAACACTATGCAACACAAGCATGCCATATCTAAGCGATAATGAGAAAACATGCAATTTTACAAGATTGTCAACAATGAGATAAATGCATGTGCATACTAAATGTGTGTAAAAGTGTTATACCAAATGTTTGAAC
Source organism: Acer campestre (assembly GCA_954870605.1). Taxonomy (NCBI): domain Eukaryota; kingdom Viridiplantae; phylum Streptophyta; class Magnoliopsida; order Sapindales; family Sapindaceae; genus Acer; species Acer campestre. The sequence goes on along the minus strand of OX940807.1, from coordinate 19,818,331 downwards.
TACGATGCAGGGACACACATATATGAATTTTGTGTGTGTGCGCTTACGCCTTGCAAGAGGAAGAAGAATCTTGATACCTTAGCATCCAAGTATGCGATGTTCCCCTTGAAGACGATATTTGCACAAGATGTTGCTTCTTCAACTTTGAGGCTTCTTTCTTCTAAGAAACACCTAAGCAAAAACTAATACAAATAAAGAGAGTTTTGCAATAGAATCAAGCCAACACAAATAAAAGATCTTACAATAGTTCCAAAAAAAAAAAAAAACTTAAATGATGTAAAAAAATGATTTTTTTTTATTTTTTTTTAAGGAAATTAATACTTTGAAGGATCCTACTTTATATTTTCATGAACTTGAGGTATCTATCTGAGGTCCCAAATGTATTAGTCTTCTTTATAACCATTAGTTTCAATTCATATAATTAAATATTTGAGCATCTGGCTCTTGATAAATATTTGTTAAATTTTAATTAACATGTCAAATATGTTCACACTTCACACCAACCTCTAATTAAAATAATGATTTTTTTTTTAAATATCTATTTTCACACTTCACAGTTGAAGTCTTGACTTTTGTTAAGAAAATTTTGCCCAATGACAATGTGGATATAACCAATCCAAATTCCAAATCAGGTGTGAATTGGACTCACGCTGCTTGATTGCACGCTTGGAGACCACCTCTCCAACACAATTTAACTAAAGGGGGTGTATTCAATTAGGATTCTTAAGGACATTTAAAGACATCATAAATCTTGATGTATTCAATTCGGACATTTAAAGACTTTAAAAGGTCTATATTAATCCAGTGGTATTCAATTCAGATTAATATGGACTTTTAAAGAATCCTTCCAAATCTAGGTGTATTGAATTGAGACTTTAAAAATGTCTACAAGAATCAATGTGTATTCAATTAGGACTAGATTTTAAATGATTTTCTTAGGTCATGGATTTTGGTGGATTTTGATAGTGAGAGATATAAATATCAAATGTCATAACAAGTCCGGCCTTCTCCCTAAAGATTTTGGTGGACTTTGCTCTCCCTCTCTCTCTTTTTCTCTCTCTCAAAACAGAAACGTGTTGCTTCTTCTCACTTCTTCTCTGCTCAAATAATCATGATCGATGATCTTCCCTTGCTCATTTTTCGACTACAATCTTGCCCAACAACACTTGCACACAAAAAAAAAAAAAAGAAAAAAAAAAGTCACAATTAGCGCCCTTTTTTCCCCTTGTGAGTTACACTTACTAGCAAGTGGCAACACATACAAGTAAAAACGTTGATTTTTTTTTTTTTAAAAGAAAATTATAATTTTTTTTAATTTGTCTGTGTTTTACCTTTTATACAGGTTCTGGGCATTTAACTTACTTATATTTTTATTTTTATTTTTATTTTTTTTATCTTCTTTTATTATTTTAATGTACCACTTTAAAATAAAATTAGCTCAAACCCCAACTCATCTTGATGTAATTTATGTATTTAAGAGTTAGAATTTTTTTTTAAAACAATAAATTCAATAATTTTTTTTTAAATAATAATAAAGTTGATTGGACTTACCAGAGAGGTGTATATATAGCTTTTAAGGGGTGCAAATATCGTAACTCTTCTCCATTTAAATAGAAGTTAGAGATAACAAATCCATAAAAGTCCATAGATGTCTAAACAAATCCATAACAGTCTGAGATAGATGTCTAAACAAATTCATAAAAGTCTGAGATAGATGTCTAAACATATCAATGAAAATCCATGTGGATTTATAAAAGTCCGTAAAAATCCATGAAAATCTGTCACTTAAAAAATGTCTTTAAATGTCCTTAAGAATCCTAATTGAATACACACTCTTTGGATCAAAAAGCATGAAAGTTTTACCAATTCTTATGACCAATTGACTTATACAAACAACCAAAATAGACCGTAAAATATATGTTAAAGAGTATGTATTTATGCATCTGTGTAAGAGAGATGAATTCAGAAATTCAATTCAGCATTGTAGACTTGTAGTTTTAAGTTTTAAGGAAAAAAATTTGATAAAAATTTGTTAAAAATGCATAATATGACTTCTTATTCCACATCCCACATTGGATTAATAGAGAAGTCAATGAAATGTCTAACCTATATAAAAATGAGGAGAAGGGAATGGAAAACATAATTACTTGAACAAGGGTTATGGGCCATGGCTCAATACTCTTCAATGTCTTTTCTAACATTTTTTTTTTTTTTTTTTATAAATAAAATGTAATATTTTGTAATGTAAAAAAAAAAAAAAAAAAAAGGTTCAGAACCGCCAGTTTCGGTTCTACTTCCACCTAACTGTGGAACCTGAACCACCGGTTTGGAACTGAAATTGTGTAACCACTTCGCAGCGGTATTCCAAGCAGCGTGCCTTTGGAATGTGGCGCTTTGTAGACCACTGTGAAGGGCTAGGCATGCATCGCCGTATGGACCGCGGTAATTAGAGGTCATCCTCTGATATTGACCGCTTGACAGGTTGCTATTGGTGCACACGCCTAGGTAACGGCATAGACCGTGGCTAAAGACAGTTTTGCCATTTTTCTTCGTCTTTTGACTTTTTCTTCCAAAATAAGATCCAACATCACTTTTATGGAAAGCGACCTACATAGGCTCAACAAACATATCAAACCACCAAAAGGACTCAAGAGACAAGCATATTACATAGGAAAAGGGCGAAATATAAGCATAGAAATGGACTGATCACATCTCTACCAATAAACAAAGACTCAAACATGTTATAAGCAACATTAATTAAAGATTCATGCATTTAATCACAAACTAAATGCTTAACCTAAGCAAACATGTCATAAAGATGAAACAAGAAATTCTAGAACATGTAAAGATTACCTAGTCAAATAAAACAAGAAGACCTATGCTTGTATTATGCTAAGATGATGCTACATGCTCATGGGAATGTGTTTGGTTGAGTAAAAGAGTGTTCTTAGAGCTTTCTCTCACTTAAAATCTTTCTTTCTCTCTCTAGAGTTTTAGGTGTATGTTCTGCTCGAAGAAAAAGAAGAGAATAAGATGTATATATAGAGAGATGTGTGTGGAATGTGAAGAGTCATCGTTTTCAAAAACGAACCAATTGTCGACTGCTGTGAAAGCCATAACGGTCACGACAGCGGTGAGCACTATTAAGACAACCGCTGTGAAAATTTACAGCGGTGCACACTGTCCATGAGAGTGTTGTGCCTACCGTTGTAGAAATTCATAGCGGTCATGGCAGTGGTTAGAGGCAAATATCAAGCCTCTGGGAAAATCACATGCAATTTTCAAGACCAATTAGCATGGCAATGATCAATAAAATACAATAGAGAGATCATGCATGAAAAGAGAATAAAACACGAATATGCACCAACAAGAAACATACACAAAATATACAAGATCTAAATGCAAAAGTGTGATAATAAAACATAAATGCTCATAACTAAGAGAAACACAAATGCAATAATAGAAATGCAATATGAAAGTGTGTGTTTGCAACTAAGTCTCTTTAGGTTGCGTTTGGCACGGAGATGAGACAGGACAAGGTGGGACGGGACGGGATAGGACAGGACAGAACAAGTTGTTCTGTATTGTGTTTGGAAGGTCCAGGACAGAACTGTTAACTGTACTGTTATGCGTTTGGTATGACTGGGACATGAAAGAGGTTTAAATGACTAGAGTGCCCCTCTTATATATATTATAATTATAATATATATATATATTGTAATATATAATGATATATAATATTATAATATATATTATTATATTAATATATTAATATATATAATATATATAATATTATATGTATTATTATATATAATAATAACATATTATATATTATATAATATATACGTAATAATATATATAATATAATATTATAAAATATATTATATATAATAATATATAATATGATAAAATATAATATATATATAGGATATAATATAATATATTATATATTATTATATATAATAAAATAAAATAATATATTGTATAAAAAATATAATAATATATATTTATATATTATAAATTTTATATATATAGGATATAATATAATATATTATATATTATTATTTATAATAATATAATATAATATATTATATAAAAAATATAATAATATATAATATATAGTATATATATAATATAATATTCTATATTATTATGATATATATTATTATAATATATATATTATAATAATATATAATAGTATATATTATTATTAAACATGTTTATAATTTTTTTTAAAAATTTAAAGGGTAAAATAGTCTTTTTGTACTTGTCCCATGTCATGGGACAACCTTGTCCTAGGGTCTTGGGTGGGACAAAATTTGGTGGTTTTTGTCCCACCTTGTCCCGTCTCATCCCATGCTAATAGCGCGCCAAACGTGGGACAACAAAAAGTTGTCTCGTCCTGTCCCGTCCCGTCCTGCGTACCAAACACACCCTTAAGAGGTCAAGTACAAGTAATTACCTTCTTGAAGCATTTTGGGAAGTTCGGAAGCTTGCCAATCATAATTACCTAAGCTACCCGTTACAAACAATCCCAATGTGGTTTGTCAACGAAATAAATCAATCAAAAACGGAGGAACTTACAATTAATAATATGATGTTTAAACAATCTCACACACTCTTTTATAGAGTTTTTACAGACAACTGTATCTTTTCAAAAAGGCATTAACAGAGAGTCGTGTCTTTTGAAAATTACAACAACAATTAAAGATGTCTATTCATTAATAATTGAGTTCTGTCTTTTTCAAAAAAATAATGATATCAATATATAAAGACATCTAATCATGAATAGTTGTATTTTTCAATAAACACATGGTCTGTAATCTGTCAACTGCCAATTATTTTACTAATTTAATACTTGACCAATATTAAAATTCTAACAAATTGTGGTTCGACAAATTATTTATCAATTAGTTCGATATTATAATATTTTCTCCAAATACAATGGATGTGTGAAGTGGGACTGCCCCAAGTATTTTACATTTGTACTTCAAAGAAACTTAAGTGGTGGGCAGCGGCCTTATAGTAAGAGCCCATCACTTCACGTTGCGTTCAGGGACGGAACTAGAAGTTTGATTTTAGGGGGGCCAAAGTGTATCTAACAGATTTTTCTACAGTATGCATGACGATGATATAAACAATTAAATTAGCAATTTATCCTCCGTATGTTAAACTAAAAGAGTAAAAACGTACCCATTTAGAAAAATGTCATGAGAGTGATTCGTCTTCCACTTCCTTACGTTGGAGAAGATACTCTAATGCTTTCAAATATGTGTAAAAACCTGTATATAATATAAAATGTCAAAATTACAAAGGTAACAAGTAAAAACTTGTATATAATATAAGATGTCAAAAATTACAAAGGTAACAAATTTACAAGTCAAATTAAAACATTGGATAATAATTTTTTTAACTCAAAAAGATGATAATTAAGAACTATAAAAGACATAGTTTTCCATTATATATCTAACAATTCCATTTTTTCACACAAAAGAGACATCTCCAAATATCTAGTCAAGTTTGACTAAGATACAAACAAAAAGAAGAAAACATAAAAGAATTATTTTCTTTACAAAAAGATCTTCTCCAAATATCTAGTCAAGTGTGACTAAGATTTATACAAAATGAAGATAACACACAATAAAATGCGAACATCTCTCAAAGTTGCACTCGATGTTCTCTTAATAGATTGAAGTCATCTATTATCGAATCCGAACTAAACTTTTCTACAATTTCCTTTTCAATGTAGACAGTCAAGTAATCTGCAAGAAACTTATCATTCATCTTGTTGCGAAGACTTGTTTTAATTAGTTTCATAGCTGAAAATGCTCTCTCTGTAGTTGATGTGGAAACCGAAAGAGTCAATACAAGACGAATCAATCTATCAATTAGAGGAAACTGATATGAGTTTCTTGTTTCCATTAATTCTCGACATAATTCAGATATTGTAGTCATTTTCTGGAACTTTTGATGGTGAGACATATATAACTTAAAATGTTTCAACTCAAATGCCAAAAGATCTCTCTCATGTTCTGTAAAATCTTAAGGATAAAATTTGTTTGCCAACTTGCAAATGTTATCAACACTGAATGACTTAAAACCATCTCTAGGATCTAGAGCCGAGCTAAAAGTAAGTAGTTCCATTGCTTGCTCATTGAACCTAATATTTAATTCCTGTAATTGAGAATCAATTGCAGCTGTGAATACATCAACTCGATAGTGATGCTCAATTGTAATGTGATCTCTTTGTTGACAAGAACGACCACAATCCATTAAATAACGAGCACTCATATCAGGAATATTAATTTCATACCTTGCACAAAATGATAGCACATCTTCAAGTAAAGCATCCCAACCAACTTCTCTTATATTTTGGATAAGTGACTTTGTTGTTGAAACAAGATACATAACATTTGAAATATCTTGAGACTTTTGTTGTAAAGATTGACAAAGAATATCTGTGAGCCCCATGACTTCCTTCATCAAATGTAAGATAAATACAAATTCAAATGATGTAATAGCATCATAAGCAGCATCTGCATCTCCACGTTGAGAATAATTGGATCCCTCATATATGATATTTTGAAGAACAACACATGTTGGCCCAAATAGCCTCAATAAACTACAAACAGAATGAAAATGAGAACCCTAACGAGTATCTCCCGCTCTTTGCAAAGCTCCAAGTTGATTTGCTCCCTTACCGGTTTCAAGCTCATCAATAGATATCATATATGCAATTGCATCTGCTTGAGCACATTGTAGTTCACTATTTCTTTTGCAAGAGGCACCAATTATATTCACAACAAAAGTTAGCTTTGAAAAGAATTGATGCATGGGAATTACTTCTCTAGATGTAGCAACTAATGCTAATTGTAGTCAATGAGCCATACAATGAATATAATAATCATATGGACACTCATTGAGAAATAATGCTTGCAACCCCTTCCACTCACCACGCATGTTACTAGCTCCATCGTCTCCTTGGCCTCTAATATTCTGAATATCAAGAGCATGATGAGAGAGAACTAGAGACAGCTCTTTTTTAAGAGTTGTTGTCATGGTATCTTTGACATACACAATGTCAACAAAACGCTCTCGTATAAAACCCTCTTTATCAACAAATCTCAATACAAGAGCCATTTGTTCCTTCTTAGCTACATCTCTAGCCTCATCAACTTGGATGCAAAATTTAGCATCTCCAATTTCCTCACGGATGTGCATTCTCACTTTGTTAGAGAGAATTTGCAAAAGTTCTTTTTGAATTTTTTGTGAGGTATATTTTGCATTTTTGGGAGCATTCTCTAATACAACTTTGGCAACATCATCATTGTAAGTTGCCAAAACATTTAGCAACTCAATGAAATTACCTTGATTTTTTGATTCCAAAGATTCATCATTACCTCTAAAAGAACATCCTTGAAATGTAAGCCATCTAATGGAATCAATAGAAGCCTTGAGCCGTAAGCGATTAATTGCAACTTGTTTAGAAGTTTGACGATTAATAACCTTGTCAATATGGCAAGCTTGATTAATTAAATCTTCACAAGCTTGCACACAATCCTTGTGTGGTGTAAAATCTTCACCCACATGATTTCTTAATGGACACCTTTTCCCATCATTAACTTTCTTCCCATTTTTAAACTCATCCCTAGTAAATGCATTTGATCCATATCGTTTGGCATGTTGCTTTGCAAAAAGAAAACAATGGAAGCAAAATGCCGCATCCTTTGAAGGGGAATATTCTAACCAAGAAAACTGTTTGAACCAAGAAGACTGAAATCTACGAGGATGATATTCTGGCCCGGAAAATGGATATTCAGAAAGAAGAAATTGATATGGTCTAGCTTTGATGTAGGCTCGTCGAATTTCATTACGCTCATTGCTTGGATATTCCCAAATTTGACGACGTAATCCAGGATCACGTTCTAAATAATTTCCATTGCCATCAACTCCTTTTGATTCAACTATAGGAGTTTCAGATGGACATTGATCGTCCACTAAAGATACTAGTGGTATGCCCCCTTCATTGTTGTCAGCTTCTTTTGATTCAACTCTAGGAACTTTAAAAGGGTGTAACTCATCCGCTGATGATTCTGGAGGTTTGTCACTATCAAACAAACTTTGTCGTTTAAAGAACGAATCAATAGTTTTAAGTTTCTTAACCATGGTACTAGCTATGATTGTTAAGAATCAAGACTATTATGAAGCATAAACCTAAAAACCATTTAACATGCTTATATAAATTTTCAACTAGAGAAAATGACAATGTAAAATACAATTAACACCTTATAAAACTTTGTAAAAACAATACCAAAATACAATAATCGTCAAAAATATACACACGATTTAGATACCAAAATCAAGATTATTGGCATGGAAATCAACTAAGCAAGATTAAATGTAAATTTTAGTATTGGCATGGAAATCAACTAAGCAAGATTAAATGTCAATTTTAGATACACAAATCATATCCAGATTCCAGATATATGTCATTGAAAGCAACTAAGCAACTAAGCAATATTACTTCATTTGGATTTTGGACTGATTGTAAGATTAAATGTAAATTTTAGAAACTAAAATCATATACAATTATACATAAATACTAATATACTATCATTGAAATCAACTAAATAATGTTTCCACAATCCACAAACAAAAAAAAAGCATAAACTCAATCAACATCACAATTCCAAGGCTCAATAACTAATTCATGTTTCCACAACATTTTCTCTATCAAATCAAATAAACAATAACTAATTGATGTTTCAAAAAAGAAAAATAGGAAATTTTGATGGAAAAGTGAAATAAAATCTAACCTTGGTCCTTTAGTAGTTGAGTTGAGTACTTAAGTAAATTGAGTTGTTAAGCAAGTTAGCAAGAGCTTCCAAGACCTTGTAACTAATTGATGTTTCTACAAGACTACAACATTCTTTTTATCTCTGTCAAAACAAATAAAGAACAATTAATTGGTGATTGAAAAGGAGAAATAATAAATTTTGATGAAAAATTGAAATAAAATCTAACCTTACATCCTTTATTCCTTTAGCTGAGTGTTTAGTCTTGATTAATTGAGTTGTTAAGCTAAAAACAACAAGAAGAGGCGCAACAAGCAGAGGAGACAAATGGCAGAGAGCTTCGACTTGAAAGTTTTCTTAAGGTTGAAAATTGGGGTGGGTTTCAGTCTTTCATACGAGAAAGGAATTGGGGGAGAGGGATTATAATTGTTTTTTATTAAAAAAGTCAATGTAAAGACTAAAGACAAAGAATTGGGGGAGAGCCGGAGAGGGATTATAATTTTGTTATTAAAAAAGTCAATGGACTCTAGAGACAAAGAATTGGGGGAAGAGAGTCAGAGATATTATAATTTTTTATTTATTTATTAAAAAAGCAATGTATAGAGTGACTAGAGAGTAGAGACCTAAAGTGACTAGAGAGCTGAGTGATAATTAAGTTATTAATAATAATAAAATAATAACTTGAATTTTTTTAAAAAAAATCTTGGGGGGGCCCTGGCCTCTGCTATGTTCCGTCCCTGGTTGCGTTCACATTCCATATGATTATATTTGTATCTAGGCATGACTTATGTAATGACAACATGCCTTATTTATCAAAACTTCCTCAATAATTGAAGATGAATTACAATTGACGAGATGAGGTTCGCATGGCAGATATGTCCCTCGCAGCTACACTTTTGTGGAATGATACTATTCTTTTAAAAATGAATAACTCTGCTTGTTTGGTATCTATTTTCTGTTCTTGGAATTTGCTGGCAACAAAGCAAAGTGCATATATAGGGCACGTTTACTAATCTAAAATGGAGGGAATCAGAATTAAGTTCCATCGGAAAGGGAATGGAGGGGAATCAGAATTAAGTTACTAAATTCCATTTTAGTGTTTACTAACAATTTAGGAATAATAAATGAAATCAAATTTATTCCATTTCTAGTGCTTATTTAAACTAAGAAATCGAAATGATATATAATTTAGTATAAAAATACCCTTGTGTATATAACATGTTGAAATATATTTTTTTATTATGAAAAAATATTTTTTATACTGCTCATAACACTATAACTATAATAATTAACATTGTTATATTGCAAACATTCAACTAGTTAGTTAATAATATACTTACTTGGACAAGGGTTATGGGCTACGACCCAATACTTTACAATGTCCTTTTTGATGTCGAATTAATTTCTCATATTTAGATGTTTTTTTTTTTTCCTTTTCTCTTGAATGCAAAAATTAAAACACAAAATAATTCAACATATACAACCATTAGCTCACTTGATTCATTTTAACTATTAAGATAACTTTATTATTATTATTATTATTATTATTGAAGTTATATATATGAACTAGTGTGTAACCTGTGTGATGCATGGGTTTTATTAAAAATATATATTTTTTAAATACGTCGTGTAATATAATTTTGTATACCCAAAGTGTTTCATATTCTATAAATCTTTTTGTCAATTAAGGATTTTGGATATACAAAAGTCCATAATTTTACAATTAGAACCGCAGCTCCTTTGAAAAGATTTTATTTACTATTGTGTTATTATCTGCTATAAAGTATTAACATACTACTTATTGCAAACATTCACAAAAAATAAGTGGTATTAAGAAATGAATGTGCAATGATTACAGAAAAATTTAAAATATCCAAATTTGAGTGATGATGAGATATTGCATCTCTCTGTTAATCAATCAAAATTTTCTCTCATTAAACAATAATCCAATTTTTCTTTATTAGTAAATTTGTATTGTTAAAAAAAATTCATCTAAGATAGTTATAAATTAACACGGATAATAACCAAATAATGTAAAATGAAATGATAAAATAACTTTCAAAATCACCCATCAAGCCACATTAAAATTGAGAACATTTTTTTCCATCTTCATTTTGTTTATGACGAATGAATTTGACTCCATTGCATCTACTCATTATGAAGAAAAAAAAAAAAGCTTCCTGTAAAATTTACACAGATGATATATAGAGTTCAAATTTTTTTTGTCACTATATGGGGCGCCTTTTGTAAGACTATCACCATATTAGTAATTTAAGTTTAAAAGGCACCAATTTGAGTGACCAGACAAAAATACCCTTTTTGTCACTTTGTTTTGTTCCAAACGTTGAGAGAAAACCCTTGAGAGAGAAAACCCGCCGACGCTACAGTCCTAAAGGTGACCAAAATCGACGGCAAACTGACCGGCAATGGAGCTACAGTTGAGCATCGAAGAGAGTTCAACGGCGAACTAAAAAGACAACGGTTAGTTTTCTTCCCTAAGTGCTTAAATTTACGAAAAGTTTATTGTGTTTGATGTTGCATGCCATTTTCATCATTTAGGTTAGGTTTGATTTGATTTGTTGTTGTTGATTATGTTTGTTTGATGATGAGGATTGGTTAGGGTTTTTGTTTCTAAAAAAATTTGTTTTGAAGACGATGAATCTGGGTTTCCAAGCCTTTTTGAAAATTTTTCAAGCCTTTTATAACTGTCCCCGAACCTTTTAAAATGATACCCAAGCCTTTTGTAAGTCTCTCCGAGCCTTTTAAAATGTTACTTGAGCCTTTCTAACAATCCCCAAACTTTTTAAAATCTCTGAGCCTTTTGACATTATATCTAAGCCTTTTTCGTGAGTTTTGAGCCTTTTGAAACTAGATCCGAGCCTTTTAATTATTTATGAATAGGTTAGTGAATTTTGATTCTCCAAGCCTTTTAATGAAGTGTTACACAGTTCGAGCCTTGTCATACGCTACTCGGGCCTTTTTATACATTACCTGAGCCTTTTGATGAAGTGTTCGAGCCTTTTCATGTGCTACCGGAGCCTTTTCATACACTACCCGAGCCTTTTCATGAAGTGTTCGAGCCTTTTATTCATACACAACCCAAGCCTTTTAATGAAGTGTTACATAGTTCGAGCCTTTTCATATGGTACCCGAGCTTTTTAATAAAGTGTTTGAGCCTTTTTATACGGTACTCGAGCCTTTTCATACATTGCCTAAGCCTTTTTATTTGAGCCTTTTAATGAACTTATATATTTTTTTTTTCTGTGAATATGCAGATGAGGAAACAGCGAAAGGATTCGCTTAAAACCCCAGTGGGAGCATGGTACAAGGGAAAATTTATGAGGCATGACCATTTTGATGACCTTAGAGATATCGAAAACACTCTTAAGAGTGTACCTGACGATCTAAAGATCAAAGACTGACATCGGTATACTGAGTCGTGTTTTGGTCATTTCCTTTAGATGCATCGTGAGATTCATTTTTCCTGGGATTACCCATCGGCTGCTTTTACATGAGTTGCATCACGATGGCCCAGAAGATGAGATGAGATTTTTGTTAGGCAAGCACGAGGTCCGGTTCTCGAAGGTTAAGTTTTGTCTAATCACCGGTTTGAAGTTCGGAGTCATTCCCGATACGGCGAGGTATGATATGGTAGAGAATGACATACACGAGCGGTACTTTCAGAGTCGAGACATCGAGTTTGAAGAGCTAAGAGCAGTGCATCGGAGTGGTATTTTTGTGCAGCAGTACGATGCAGTGAAGTTGTGCTTATTGTTTATGCTCAATTGGATACTGATAGGGTTGGACGAGAGAGATAAAATTCCATTATGGCAGTTTCACCTAGTTGAGGACTTGGACGCTTTTGATGCATTCCTGTGGGGCGCACACGTGTATAGGCGGTCTATATATGGTTTCAAGCATGCTTTGGATGGTCGACGTGAGCAGTTTGAACAACGGCAGCAAGAAAAAGGTGCTAATGTACACACCATCGAGACGTACAACTTATACGGTGTATTGCATGCACTGTTGATGAGAATTTAGAATTTAAAGCCGTACTTTAATAGTAATTTTTTATATATGACTGATGTTTTTACTTATTATCATCGTTCTTATTTATTGCACAAATATTTGCTTTTGAGGTGATCCCCGAACTTGGCAGTAAAAAATATGGGACTCGTAGGGGAAACGAGCTACCCACTCCCCCTATGTATTCTAAAATGGGAGTTGAATAAGAGACTGAAGGGGGGGAAAAGCTGGATACCATTTTCACCGAAAGGGTAAGTATTGTTGTTGTTAACATTTTAAATTATTAATGGGTATACAATTACAATGATATAACTCTGATTTCAGATGTTTGGGTGGTCTAAATTGGTACTGATGGCTGTTGAGAGAGCTCAACGGTACTACGAAGGCGTAGACTTGGGAGGCAATCTGTATGATACCGGTGCTGCTGATATACGTGTTGACCTTCCGGATCCCAAATGATATAGGTCTACTGGACTCAGTGATATGGAGGGTCAGTATTCTGAACCCAGTGATACTGATGGTCGGCATTTTAGACCCAGTGATACGGAGAGTTAACATTTCGGAGGTAGTGATATGGAGGTTTCATACCAGGAGGGTCGTAGTGGGATACCCGTGAGGAGGCGTAGGCATGTACGATTCACGTTTCCCAGACAACCTCGACTTGAAGGTGATTCACGAGGAGGCGTTGGAGGGCATCCATAGGTACGTAAAAAAAAAAAAAAAAAAAAAATAGAATCACATTATTTAAATTCAATTGAGTGATCAGTTTTAGTACTGATAGAGTTCGAAATCCTTTCAGGACCGTCGGTATACTGAACTAATGGATGCATTCCGAGAGTTACGGGCAGAAGTGCGCAAGACTAATAAGAAATGAGATCGACAGTATTAGGAGTTGCTGGATTTGATTTGGGGTCTACAGGGTTCGGCGTCGCAGCCTCGTAGTCGGACCCACTGTTCGATGACCAAGACCGAGACCGAGACCGAGACCGAGACTGAGACTGAGACTGAGACTTTAGTCCTAGAGACGGGTCTGGTAGTCATCAGAACGGGGTAGACCCAGAGACCGGGCGTGATCAGTAAGGGCCTGGTGTGACATCATGAGAGGAGGTTACTGGTGGTACTAGTGTTACAGAGACAACACCTATGGGGATAGAGAAGGTACCTTAGGGGATAGAGGAGGTACCCTAGGTTTTACCAGACCACTCTGGCTCCTTATAGCGGACCGCTCCGATCGATCCTAGTGCAGCGCACCACTCCATTCATTCCACGGGGACATAGTTCCTCAGCCGCCTGCCACCCTTTGGGTCTATTTCAGCGGAGGTCACACCTACAACAGATCTACAAAGTTACTCCATACAACACACCCCTGTAGGAGATCCACGGGGACCCAGTTCCTCCTCACATCACACCCCTGCAGGAGATCTACGGGGACCCAGTTCCTCCTCATAGCACACCCCTATAGGAGATTTACGGGGACTCAGTTCCTCTACACAGTGCACCCATTCGGTGGATCACAATGGTTTGGACCAGAGTCCCCCATCTCTTCGGCGTTAGTCCCGGGTTGACAGGCAAGGTTGACAGTAGCGAAGCCTATACACTGACCCCTGTTGGCCGAAGAGGCCAAGGATTATGCCACATGTATGGGCGTCCCACGCATTGATAGATGCTGAACACCTTACAACGTACCAAGCCTACAAGAGGAACTCAACGGGGGAATTGTCAGTATAATCATAGATATTACGATCTTTTTATTGTATTTCGAAACATCTGAGTAAAATGACTTGGTTATCTAACTTCTTCAACAATTATGCAGACGTGATGTGGATCTACACGAGCCAATTGCTGCCCCCTGGTTCCACCAGTTTCAAACCAACTTCATGGAGTTGGATGATACGGTATGTACCTTAGCGTAATTTTTTGTATAAGTTGTTTCATAAATGGTCGAATCCTAACAATACAAAATGTTAAAATTTTCAGCACATTGACGCGTACTTGCATATTCTACGGAAGCGTCAGCGAGCATACCCCACTGTCTACGGTGCTAGGATTAACATATTGGATTCACAGTTCTATGTAAGTGTTTAAATAGTACGATTTTTAGCTTATGCATTGGTTTGTAGATAAATCTTTTACCCAACGTTTTTGTACAGTCATTCTTACTTACACGCTGGGAGAGAATGATGGGAATTGGGGCCAGTGCACATCGTAAAGGTTGGTCCATTATGAAGCAGCAGTGGTCTGAAGAGGACCTTACGGTCGTACGTTGATTGCTCCCGGCTGGAAACATACCATGGCACAATGTTGATGCCGTGAGTGTTTATTTTACATGGTTTCAATTTGTATAATAAATAAAGTTGACACTGATAACACTTTGTTCAAAAACCTACAGGTTCTGATTCCTTACAATCTTGGACGTACACATTGGGCCCTAGCTAGCGTTGACCTCACAACAGGGCATATCTACCCGATGGATCCATTCAAACAGCAGGTTCCATTTCGCCACAGGAAGATGCAGCTCGCTTGCTTGAGGTAATTTTTACCCTCGATGCTTCATGCGGTAGACTTTCACAGTCGCAGACGGAGGGGTGATATGTAGGGGTGGGCGTTTTCGGGTTGGGTTGGGTTGGGTTGAAAAATTTTCAACCCAATCCAACCCAACGTAAATTTTAACCCAACCCAACCCAACCCAATATTTGTCGGGTTGGGTTGGGTTGGGTTGAGTTGATCGGGTTGGGCTTTTAAGCCCAATAGAAAAAATATATTCGAATTTAAATTTTGTTATATGAAAATTTAAATTTAAAATAATTTTTCACCCTAATATAATATTACATAGAGTTTAGATTTCTTAAAGGTATTAAAACCAAATCATAACATATAATACTGCTGCATGATTAAAAAAAATAAAAATATAACAATTTATCCAACTTGGAAAGTCTCCATCTAAGCCTCTCAATCATTTTACAACTATAATCACTTCGTCAAATATCTCGTGGTTGGATAATCTATTATTTATTTCAACCAACATAATAGTTTGAGCTTCTATACAATTATTAAAAAATTTTCTACCAAATTATTAATCGAATCCTAAGAAAAAAAAAAAAGCATTTTAAAGTACAATCAAGGATGTGCCAATTAATATAAAGATAAAATTGCATATTTTTAATAAATGTATTATATATTATCGTATAAAATATTTAAAATTATGTATATTTGTCATTTATAATATTATAAATGGTGCATGAGTTTTTTAAATATTTTAAAATATGAGATTTCATAATAAATATAATCATAAATAAAGTTGTTTAATTTATTTTTTTATTAAAAATGTCGGGTTGTCGGGTTGGGTTGGGTTATATTTTATTAACCCAACCCAACCCAATCTTAAAAGCAACCCAACCCAATCTCGTCGGGTTGGGTCGGGTTGGTCGGGTTGGGTTGGGTTGGCGGGTTGGTGCCCACCCCTAGTGATATGATGTACCGGGAGAAGCATAGGGCTTTCACTTTTTATTATGTGTTCAGAGACAGTGTGCCTTAACGGGATACAGGGTATGACTGTCTCAAGAACTTAATCCCTTCCTCAACGGTTTTAATAACATTTCATTCTAATGGTTGTTCATGTGGTGAATTGCATGGGTAATTGTGGTGCCCATACTTTGAGGTTGATAGAGTATCTCGTGGCGAACAGGGATACGTTCGACTGGACGGAAAACGATATGGCCACCATCCAGGAGAAGATGGCCGTAGAGGGTTTTTGTAACTTGAAGGACTAGTCTTAGTGATTTAGTTGATGTACATAACATTTGAGTAATGAAATGATAATTTTTTACTATTTCAAGTGTTTACAATTAAAAGTTGAACACACAATTCATACATTCAAATCCATAAACAATACAACGAATTCTAAACACTATAACAAATGATTCAGTATGACATTAAATGAAGAACTAAATTAAAATCAATTTCGAAACAAAAATTAAATAACAACAGTTCAACAAAAAGCATAACACAAGTGTATCGAGCATGGTTCCCAAAGTCTAAACGATGTTGAAAGACATTAGCAATCATAAGCTTTTCTGATTGCCATTGTCAACGGTTTTATTCATTCATGGTAGAGTCCTTCTCATGGCACGTTTGTTTGTTGTGTCCAGTTAAATGACAGATGCTGCACTTGCGACGGTATTCCTCAGGAACAATTATGTTAGGACCTTTATTAACCACAGGCGGGTTGGAACACTTCTTGCTATTATGTCCTGGTTGTCCACATCTTTTACACGATTATGTGGTTGTCCTCTCCGAAGACGAGGCATGTCGACCCTCCATCGGGCGACCTGATTGTCTCTTCGACTTTGGATTTAAAACCCCCCACGCTGCGATGTCAGATGACATTACCCATGAAGAAGGATGGCCAACATGCATAATAGGAACTGAGTATGCATCAATAAGTGTTTCCCTCTTGTAGTAGTCCGAACACAGAGATGTGTAATCTAAGTTTCGCTCCTTGCAACAATGAAAATAGTGAGATTTACGTTTGTTTAATATAAAGCGTTAACTGTAACATCTTATGTACCTTGCTGCTGCGAATGCGTGAGAACATGGAAATGGTCCATTTGGATTTTGTTGCATGTGCAAGTCCTCGTGGCTAAGTTAACCGTTCACTGCTATCCCTTCAGTTTGACAGAAAATATGTTCCAGTCAACTGGATTCACTATCATGTAATTGCACTTTTCAACACGTTTCAGGATCACAAGATGTGATGCGACGGTTAATTAATGACGCATGGACCGTGCAGCTGCATGACGATCGTGAAACCACTTTTGTAGCATATTCCTAATGAACTCTACCAGTGTCAGCATTGATAGTTGTCGTGCGAATCTTAGGCATAAGTTTATGCACTTTGCAACACTTGTGGTCATCAACCTGTACTTTCTTTGGGGACAGTGTATGCGGGACCACTTGTGTGGACCGGCAGCAATGACAAAATCGAATGCAGCTTTGTGCACCTTACATAATTCCTCCATGTGCTAATTACATTTTAATTCACTGCACGTCCTAGCTGCTGAATCCATTATGTTGGCAACATTCTTTCTGTGGAATCGCTTCTTCATATTTTCACCAAAATGCCAGCAAAATATGGTATGAGTTGCATAAGGGAACACTTTAGAAATCCATGCTTTAACGCTAGCATGACGATCGGAAATAAAAACTAGATCATCTATATGACCAAGGGCACCCCTCAAGCATTCCAAAAACCACTCCCATAAAAGGTTGTTTTCTGAGTCACCGTACCCAAAAGCAATTAGATACACCTGTTCGTTGCCATTTCCATCTTGTGCAGTTGCAACAAACATTGTACCCCCGAATCGTCCCTTCTAATGGGTACCATCAACTGTAATCACATGACGCATACACCTCTGGAAACCTCTAATTGAGGAACCTAATGACATGAAAAAGTAGAGGAATCTACCATCGTCAGTGCACTGTAAGTCAGTGATTGTGCAAGGATTTTGCTATTCCAAAACGTATGCGAAAGATGGCACCAGTTGGAACATTTTTTCATACGTTCCATAGGTCAATGATAATGCATATTGCAGGGCATCATATGTTTTACTATACATGACTTGGATGCCATACATTGTTTTCATATCGGCAATTACGTCCTTCGGACGCATGAGATGACCATTATATTGTTGGAGTTTAGGTGCAATGACTTCTCCGATTATGACTGCACTAGCTTGTTGGTGGCGACGGTGAATCTCCTCTAAGGGACAACTGTGTTCGTTGACAAAACTTCTGACTTGGAAGTAAGTCCTTTCATCTCTCTTCACTACTCTTAATTTCCACGTACAGCCGTCAATGATGCAAACCAGATGTAATGTTGTCTTATTAGATCTTTTCACCTTCCATTCAAAGTTCTTCTGCATTGAAAAAAGGCTAACAAGCCTCTTCAAATCCTTTTTACTCGGAAAAAATTGACCTTTATAAATCATGCTTCTAAGTTCTTGCGCTGCCAAGGTGCTGCTTCTACCAATTCCAAATGAGTATGAATCTGCTCCGGGAATAACCCACATTCTCGCATTATCATAATCAGATGCAATTACATTATGCTGGACTTTGGAAGTCCCAGACATATCTGGTGCAGAGCAACTAACTCCTTGCACACGTATTCCACGTCTTTGCATTTGTGTAGGCTCTTCATCCACATTTTCTAGATCATCAACCTGTACATTATTTGCCTCATTATCCACCTCATGGTTCTGCTCATTGTACTGCTCAATTCGATAGCCAAACATATCGCCAAATTAAGTTTCAACTACATCTGCATGGTTGACCGCTACTGGTGGGACACCACACATGTTTTCCCCACCTTCGGTGGCACTCATTTGGGTGAACACTTGGTTGCTACCGGTAAAGGATCCAGATTGTTGGATATTTTCAGGAGGAGGAATATCATTCCCTATCACATCTCCAATTGTCCTCTCAGTTAGACTAACACATACTTGAGGGATCACCCGATCTTCCCCTAGCATAAATTGAACATCATCGTCATTTCTTATAAATGTGTGACATATACTGCCAGGTACGATTGATATTGATGTCAAATCAACATTGAATTTATTTACATCATACTTGACAATGGTATGCATGATCACCACCAATTCTTCGTAAGTCATATTCCTTGACACATACATTCCCTGGTTATCGGATCCAACAAACCTCTTACTTCCGTCGGGTAACTGCTCCCATCAACTGTTGTAAGATATTACTATTCTAACCCGATTCATGATGCTGTCAAATTAGTCATCACAAACCATTAATAAAAAACTCAAGAAATATTTTCAAATATTACATTTACAAAGGCTCGGGTGAGGATATTGAAAAGGCTCAGGGAAGACTTGAAAAGCATCGGAGAAGACTTGAAAAGGCTCGAGGAAGACATTAGATGAAAAGACTCGGGAAAAACATAGAAAGGCTCGGGAAGACATGGAAAGGCTCGGGGAAAACATTACATGAAAAGGCTCGGGGAAGACATAGAAAGGCTCGGGAAAGAGATGAAAAGGCTTGGAAAAGGCTCGGAAAAGGCATGAAAAGGCTCGGGGAAGACAATACATGAAAAGGCTCGGGAAAGACATTAAAAGGCTCGGGAAAGACATGAAAATGCTCGGAGAACTCTTCAAAAGGCTCGGATAGTTACTACATGGAAAGTCTCGGAGATCCAAAAATGAAAAATTCTGACAATGGCTTAAGGGTTTACAAAATACTCAAATAACATATAAAAAGAAACAAATGAAAATGTGAACAAATTCAAAGAAGTATTTGGAAATAATATTACCTTATTGAACTGAAGCACGTCCCTTCTTTATAAGTTGAAGAAGAAAGTCAAGGAAACCTTGAACTTTTATTTGCAGAGAGAGAGAGAGGGTTACTGAGTTAACACTATTGGAGAGAGAAAAGTACAAAGAGAATAACATAAACTCATTTCTAAGGGCAATTTTGGTAGTTCACCATAATAGCTGCCTTTTAAACTTAACTTATTAAACAACTGACAATGTCACCAACTCAATTTTAAAAGGTGACATTTCTCACCATTTCCACATGATATATATATATACATATATATGATGATATCAGTATATGTACATCACTTAATCAAAGAGAATAAGAACTTAAGAAACTACAATTTTCTGGTGGAGTTACCAAAACCTCTAAATCTCAATTTTTCCGGTGATAGTCATTAAGAGAAAATAAGTGATGAAAACTCTGAGGTCGACATTTTTGTTGGCAACATCAATACAATTATACAAACACAAATGTTGTGAAGAGAGAAAATCACAATTTTAACAAAATTTATTTATTATTACATATTTTGAGAATCAAATCTAACTATCTGATGAATCCAATACTAAGATTTGGATGTTATATATATATAGAACATAATAATTAAATCTCATCATAATGGATTATATGAAGAGAGATAAAAACTTACATCTTGTTAACAATTCTTTGTCTTGAATCAGGCTTCGACTATGTCCTCCAATCATCTTTCTTTAACCTTTGAACATTTTCATGCCAA
This sequence comes from Acer campestre, assembly GCA_954870605.1. NCBI lineage: Eukaryota > Viridiplantae > Streptophyta > Magnoliopsida > Sapindales > Sapindaceae > Acer > Acer campestre. Next base: position 19,797,439 of record OX940807.1, on the reverse strand, counting down.
GAATTAGATAATAAAAATGTATAAATTTCGAGACAGCATGTATAAATGTCAACACCAACTATTCATATATTTATTTCACATATTTATGAGTAAATCTATAAAAAGAAACAGTACTTTTTCAAAAAAAATAATAATAATAAAGAAAAATAATGTTTGATCGATGGGATTGAGATATATATATGTATATATATTAGCATGTATTTAATATAGGACTTATGAGGGAGTGAACCTGGGCTTTGGAACTCTTCTATAAACTAATGCATTGTATTCAATTAATCTAACTATTCATTTTCTATAAACTGAAGTGAAGTCTTGTATTCAATTAATCTGCACTAAAGCATTATATTCAATTAATCTGCGTTATCTATAAGAAAAATTTCAAGTGATAAATATATATTAATACTATTAAAAAAATATATAAACATTTAAATGCATGAATGAAGATATAGAGTTGCAACACTTGATATTATCTAATTAATATTTATCAAATTGTTTAATTTGATTAATCAATAAATAGGAAAATAGAAATAAAAAAATTAATAATATTTAAAAGTAGAAAAAAAAAAAAAAAAAAACTCTATTATGATATAGCATTTAAATTCAATGCTCTCTTACGGTGACATGTGGCGCTTTTAAACTCTATTATTATTATTATTATTATTATTATATATATGATAAGCAATACATCCTTTCTTAGGTAAAAAAAATAAAAAAAATAAATAAATAAGTAAAAAATAAAAAATAAAAAAGCTGTCGTGAGAGAAAGAAAACACCATGTATAATTTGTAAATCAATAAGTCAAAGCTTCCATCAACATAGTTTTTTATATATGAATAAGCAATACATGCTTTACTTTGTAAAATAAATAAATAAATAAATAAATAAATAAATAAACCTTAAACAAAACTGCCGTGAGAGAAAGAAAACACCATGTATAGTTCTTCCATCAACATCATTCATCAATATAGTTTTTTATATATGAATAAGCAATACATGCTTTACTTTGTAAATAAAAAATAAATAAATAAACCTTAAACAAAACTGTCGTGAGAGAAGGAAAACACCATGTATAATTTGTAAATCAATGAGTCAAAGCTTCCATCAACATCATTCATCAACATAGTTTTTTTATTTGTTATTTATTTATTTATTTATTTATTTATTTATTTACGCATACTATATATATATCAACCATGATTCACACCAGATTTGATATTTATAAATATAGAATTAGTGCAACAAGTCAAGAATAATCATCAATGTGATTTTTATGTATATTCATGAAATCTACGATTAAAAAAATGTACTTGTAGTAAGATTCGGAGAACAATCTCTAAAACAGAACGATAAAGTGGAAAGACAAGTTTTTATTTTTTATAATTATAATTGAGGATATTTTAGTAAAAATGCATAGATTCCCTTTTTCAATCAAGAAAGAGAACTTAATTCTTATGATGGGTGGGAGAAATCAAATTCCCTTTCTATCGGTACCTATGATGGGTGGAAGGAATCAAATTCATTTTTCATCAGTAACTTAATTATTGATTTATAATAGTGTGGCCCACGTAACTTAATTCCCCAATTTTTTAGTAAACATTAGAATTCACATATGGGTAACTTAATTCCCTTTTACTGTGTTTGATAACTAATTAGCAAACGCACAAATAGTGTAATATATTGAAATTGATAGTATCAACTATCAATTTACGGTGCGAGTTTTTAGTTGGGTATATTCGATGAAACTAACAACTAAAGTCTAGTTTGACTTGATCGCCACATCAAAGATCAAACAAGAATATGTTTTAATTATCGATAAGAAATATGTTAACAGGAAGGATAACAACGACATCTATAACTAATTTAACATTATATATAACCGATCAAAAGATACTCAAAAAACCCCCCAAGGCCGGCTTTTTCTCTGAAGTTTCATACTTGAAAAAGGACTTCTTGTTTCACATTAACATTTGTTTGTGTTGTTGGACCAGTTGGGTCACTCTAGAGTTTTGTAATGGAGATTTTGCTGCTGTCTCTGATAAATCTATTGATACTTTTGTGTTTACTGCAATATGTGAAGTTGGATCCAGTAGTAGCTGTTGCAGCTTATAGTGAAGATGTTGGTGTTCAACCACTCTCCAAGATTGCCATTCACAGGGCTGTTTATGCTCTCCATGAAAATGCTTCTATCAAGGCCTCCCCAATTGTTCTTGGCGCCAAGGTAATAATTTTTTTCATAATACAACAACAATAATATGCATACAAGTATTTGTAATATATGGTTATGCAAAGTTAGAATCCAGAGTCTAATTCGGTTCATGTGTAGGGGGAGGATTCTCAATGGATAACCGTGGAACTCGAATCGCCTAACCCTTCTCAAGATGATTGGGTTGCGGTATTTTCGCCTGCAAACTTCAAGTATTGTCTACTTACTGTAATTTGTGAAGCAGCTTGTTGTTTTCTTATTACATTTTCTGAACACTACAGTAAATTGCCTATTTGCATGAACAGCTGACATTCACATAGATACACCAGGCCTTTCTGTTTTTTTCCTATTTGTATTGTCTAACTTGTAGATTGAGAAGTTATTCTATTGAAACAGTTCATCTATCTGCCCACCTGATGAATTCTTCCTACAATCTCCATATATATGCACAGCTCCAATAAAGGTATGTGGATGTAAATTTTGTTTGAACTTGGTAAGTATATTATGGAGTGACTTGAATTTTAAAGAGACTGATCAATGCTATCTATAACCTCTCTCTTTGCAGTACAAATTTGCTAATGAGTCCCACTTTGGATACACTAAAACTGGCAAAACGTCTTTGAAATTCCAACTGATCAATCAACGGTCAGATTTCTCATTCGCATTGTTTGCAGGCGGTCTGTCAGAGGTATATATATATATCTCTCTCTTTCATTTTTCTCTTCTATTGTCGTACATTTAGCTTTTGTTTTTTCCAAATGGTGGCACTTCAATTTTACACTAATGATGCCTTGTATATTGCAGCCAAAACTGGTGGCAGTTTCAAATGTTTTAAGTTTTGCGAATCCAAAGGCACCCGTTTATCCACGTCTTTCGCAAGGGAAATCTTGGAATGAAGTAAGCTTATGTTATATAACAATATCTATTAGTTTTCCTAGAACAAATTGGATTAATATAATTAAGTAGTGATATGCCTGATATCTTTTATTTATTGTTTATGTGAACGTAAATGTAAATTGAAATGATCCACAGATGACTGTAACCTGGACAAGTGGTTATAATATTGATGAAGCTGTACCATTTGTTGAATGGGGTCTCAAAGGAGCTATTCAAACCCAGTCACCAGCTGGGACATTGACATTTCATCGCAACAGTTTGTGTGGTATGATCCATGCCCCTGCTGTTCAACTAGCACTCAAATCTTTGTTATGAAAAATGTTCCGAGGATGGAAAGCTGCGGTAGTAACATGATTTTTTATCATAATGTGCAGCTCCACCAGCAAGAACGGTTGGCTGGCGTGATCCAGGGTTCATCCATACAAGTTTTCTGAAAGATTTGTGGCCAAACTCATTGTATTCATCTTAACTGGAGAATTGCATAGCTTAAATTATGCTAGGGAGCTGACCGATAAATTGTATCTAATGCTCTGACAATCATTGCTTGTTCAGGTACACTTACAAGCTTGGTCATAAATTACTTGATGGGACTTATATCTGGAGCAAGACTTATTCTTTCAAGTCATCACCATTTCCGGGGCAGGACTCATTACAGCAAGTTATAGTATTTGGTGACATGGGAAAGGTAATAGCAGCAGAATGTGTTTGAAAGAGTGGGAAAATGAAGAAAATGTTTTTTCCTGCAATAAATAAATGAAGATTCTTTCCACATATTTCAGGCGGAGCGTGATGGTTCAAATGAGTACAGTAATTATCAGCCAGGCTCACTTAATACTACAGATCAACTCATCAAGGACTTAGATAACATCGACATAGTTTTCCATATAGGAGATCTGGCATATGCAAATGGATACATTTCACAGTGGGACCAGTTCACATCTCAGGTGGAGCCCATTGCATCAACTGTGCCATATATGGTTGCAAGGTTTGTGTCTCCATTGTTGTTACTTGGTACTACTAGCATATATAATGAAGTCTTAGCCTTATTGGTATAAATTAATGCTACTTTCCGAAACTTACACTCTGTTATTCTCCTTGTAGTGGCAATCATGAACGTGACACCCCGAACACAGGATCCTTTTATGATGGTAACGATTCTGGTGGTGAATGTGGTGTGCTGGTAGAGACCATGTTTTATTTTCCTGCTGAGAACAGAGCTAAGTTTTGGTAAAACACATAATTTCGTCTCCACGTAATCATGTCAAAAGCACATTAAACACTTGGGATTTGACAAAGATGATTCAGAGTTGTGATATATAATTGTTGTCCTTTACAGGTATTCAACAGACTATGGCATGTTTCACTTTTGCATAGCTGACAGTGAACATGACTGGAGGGAGGGTACCGAACAATACAAATTCATAGAGAGATGCCTTGCATCAGTGGACAGGAAGCAACAGCCTTGGTTGATCTTTGCTGCTCATCGTGTTCTCGGTTATTCCTCTTCTTACTGGCAGCAAGCCACATTTGGGGAGCCCATGGGAAGAGAAAGCTTGCAGAAACTTTGGCAAAAGTACAAAGTGGACATTGCATTTTACGGACATATCCATAACTACGAAAGAACATGCCCGATTTATCAGGTATTCAATAAGATTATTTTTTGATTCTAGTCCACATAACACCAATCACATGCTAAAGTTTGTTACTTCCAACAACATTCTTAAAACTGCTTAGTTAAGTTTTGCTTCTCTTTTCGAATTTTAACCAAGTCTGAGTTAACTTATTGAATTATCATTATGATCCATAAATTTTCATACAATGCAGCATCAGTGTGTTAGCACAGAACAATCTAATTATTCAGGCACTGTGAACGGAACAATCCACGTTGTTGTTGGTGGGGGTGGGAGCCATGTATCGAAATTTGGCCCATTACAACCGAGCTGGAGTGTATATAAAGATGCAGACTTCGGATTTGTGAAATTGACAGCATTCAACCACTCATCACTTCTATTTGAGTACAAAAAGAGCAGTGATGGAAAAGTTTACGATTCTTTCACCATTTCAAGGGATTACAGGGATGTATTGGCCTGTGTACATGATGGCTGTGAACCAACTACTTTGGCTTCATGAACAACTGATTTGTAGTATGGATTCGGATTGCAATGTCTGTGTTTCTTTTTACTTGATTATTTAGTAATCATGTGTCTTTCTAGCTCTCTCTTGTAGTCTTGTGTACATTTTTGCTTTCATTGATATGGTGATTTGGTGTGCCTCAATCTGTTTAGAAAGGGATTAGCAAGCCTTTACCTTAATCAATTTTCCACATCATCAAAATGTCTCCAACTAAAGTAGTACTTCAAAAGTAAACTTGACAATTGAAAAAATTGACAGAGTTGAGGTAGTGCAATGGTAAGCTCTTCGACAGTGCCGAGGATCATAAAAATGAAACTTTAGGCACCATAGATTTTTATGTATTTCTTTATCTTAATCAAATGGGTTTTTTTATTTATTTATTTATTGTTTTTTTAATCTGACATTAGATGGGTCGTCAGAAAACTACCAAGACCTACTAAGATCAAACACGACCGAATGTCTGCTTCTGTGCTAGGAAGAAGTCAGCTCCTATAACTGGAAGAGGTCTTCCTACATTTATTGCGATTTTATGGGCAATAGTGACACAATTTATATAAAGCGTCCATATTTAAACCTTGTTGGGTCTCTGGCCTCCAAGACAATGGGCCTAAACCTTTTGATACAGTAGTATTTGCAGCACACTTTGCAATAGATTACAACATGTTGAACGTGGAACTCTAATGGCACGTTTACAACACATTTTGCTGTAGATTACAAAATGCTAAAATTGTGGTTTTCACATTTGATTATGTTAAAAATGTGGAAATTGTCATAAATAACCAAATGAAATTATTGTTTTTTGTTTTTAACATCCTCTCATGTAAGAATGGGCATTGGGGAAATGAGGATAGATATTGGTCCCTCAATCCCCATCCTTATTTCCCAACCCCTTCCCCCATCCCCATTTCTCTATTTGGGGAAAATGGGGATGAGAGAGTTTGGGGGGAGGTATCTCTATCCCTATTATCATTTTTTTTCCAATCCGATAAAACCTCCATAAATTAATACACGATAAATTAATAATCTCTATAATATAATATTTTTTTCTAGTCATGGCTTGGACCAATGTGATAAATTAATAAGTTCGATAAATTGATAAGATAATAATTTTCAGAAAACCACTATATAAATTTGTGGTTCCATTCATATCATAAATTAATAATTTGCAAAAATTATAAATATAATTTACTATCATATTTTCTTGAAATATGACTCTATTGTTGCTTCTTCTTTTTTCTTGAAATTCAAATCTATTTGAATCTTATTTCTAATTTTTCTTAATACACCTAGAAGTTTTGAAGTTGAATTCTCAAACTGGAAGAAAAAATTATGAATTGTTGTTGATGCTTTGAGTGCATAATGGAATTATTTATTTATTTATTGAATTAATGTATTTTTAGTTGAATAATGACTTGAGCTTGTTTGGTTGGGCTTTTGAAAAACTTATATTGATAAAAGATCTACTTGCAGTAGATCTATTAGAAATAGAGTTTTTTTTTAAAAAAAAAATCATAGATGTTTGGTTGGTAGACTTTTAAAAAAAAAATGTCTATGGAGAAGCACCTCCCTATGAGCTTTTGTCCAGTAAAAGTTTAAACTCTACTAGTCTCTACTCAATTTAAAATAAACAATCTCAAAAGCCCAACCAAACAACTCTAAAAAACTCAAATAGACGTTGGTAGACTTTTTGAGCCAATAGAAAGCTTAACCAAACAAACACTTAGTGTCCGTTTGGGGGAGCGAAAAGAGCTTTTTTTCAAAAAAAAATTTGTCGTTTGGTTGACACTCCAATAGAGCTTTCGACGATTAAAAAAGCTGTTTTACGTTTACTTGGAGAAGCTCAAATTTTAGGCTTTTCCAAGTAGACCTTTTGAGCTTTTTTAAAAAACATTAAAATCTCCAATATAACCCTAAAATTTAATATTTGCTAGAGTATTTTGGTAATTCTCTCATTAAAAAAACTCTTTTTTAATTTACAACCAAACAACCAACGACTTTCATTTAAAAGCTCTACCTCTAAAAGATCTACTTCTAAAAGAACTCTTAGATGAGTTGAATCTTTAGTTGTTTATTTGTATTATTGTATATATATAAAATCATAAATGCACTCTATAAATTAATAAATTATTAATTTATCGATTAATTAATAACTTTATTAATTAATAAATTTTGAATGGTCCAAGATTATTAATTTACAGAGGTTTTAATGTACTATAGTTATATATTATTATTATTACTTAAATTATTAGAGAAAACAAATAAAAAATTCATTATAAATTCAAATAAAATCTAAATATAAAGTTAGTGAAGTGTTTATAATAAGGGTTCAAATTTGGAAATGGGGAAAATAGGAAAATCAATATACGTAAAAAATATAAATTAATTTTCTAATATATAAAATATATATATATTAATTTTTCTATTTTCCTCATTTTTAGATTTCTATATATATATATAAAGGTTTATGGGGAAATCCTATCACCATTTCAATTTGGGAAAGAAATTCATTTCCTTCCTTTTCCACTTTTCCTTTTTTGGGATGATTTTTTCCCCTAAATGGGAACGGAGAAGAGGACTTTGGGAAAAAATGCCCCCACTTGGAAATGGAGTCATAGAGAACGAAGATTTTATCCTATGTCAGACAGTTAAAAAAAAATAATAATAATAAATAAAAAAAATCACATTATCAACGTGCATGTGTCCATGAGATTGGAAGAGCCAAAACAACACACACACCAAAAAAAAAAAGAAAAAAAAATCAAAATTAGGGTAGTTAATGGTTTCTGTCTCAGAAGTCAGAACTTCATTATATATAAACATAAACAGTATCCATTTCCCTGTCTGAACGACAACATATCATCGACAACTGAGAAGGGAAGTTCTTGGTTCTCTTGGAAACCAAGCTAATACTTCTCTTCTTCACACATTTCCAACTCGTGCTTCAATCATCTTCTTTTATATATATATATATATATAAAGAAATAGGAAACAATTCCAATTAAGTCAATCCAAAATATACTGGGTATCTAAATGTCATCAATGAGAACCCATTAGTGTTGTTATATATAGGGGTTCAAGTTTCAAAATCAGAGGAATGGAAGAGAGCTTCAAAATGTCTGTTTTTCTCTCTGTGTTTTTGTGTTTCGCAGCTGCAATAATAAGCTCGGCTTGGGCTGATTTTGATGTAATTGGAGAGCAACCCCTCTCCAAGATTGCTATTCATAAAACTGTTCTTGCGCTTCACGACTTTGCTTCTATTAGAGCCTACCCTTTCGTTCTTGGTTTAAAGGTAACATTTTTATCTATATAATTATTCTCAAATGTTAATATTTGTTTAGTATGTTTTGTAATTGTTTCTCCAATCAATTGATTTTTTGTTAGAATATTCTACAGTGAAAAAAGAATATTAGAAGAAAGATTAATAATTTATATGGAACATTGAGTTTAATGGTGATTGTTAGTACCTTGGTTGGTATTCAGAGACCAATACCCAGGTGGATCTAATTCATTAGAATTTCATGTCATTTAGCTGATCATTTAAAAACTTACTTTTTTCTTGCTTTTCACTAGCTAGCTGAATTGTGTTTGTCAAAGAATAAAAGTGCTTCTAACATTTGTACAATTTATCACCCTCTTTTTGGTGCATATCATTTCGCATTGGTGATTGCTTAATGTTATCATATCTCTCATAGTATCAGCCATACAACTTGAATGTGCTTACTTAATGACCATAAGCTGATAGCATGCCTTGTCCACAATAAGGTTGATGTATTTGTATTTTGTTTAAATGAAAATTTTAAGTCTTGAACTCATTATATTTCTACTGGCGTTTGAGGTAAAAAGTTTTGATTTGTGTTTTTTATATGATTACAGGCGGAGGATACTCAATGGGTAACTGTGAATCTTGTGTCCCCTGACCCATCGGTGGATGATTGGGTTGGAGTGTTTTCTCCTGCGAAATTCGAGTAATGTCCATCCATGTCCCTCTACAAACTGCTAAAATTTTGATTTATTGTAACTCATATTATTGATTGGGCTTTTTACAAGAACTAAATCTTTCAACCCACTAATTTATCATAACAATAGTTGTATGACCAATTTTGTGCCCTTTAATAACTGTATAATTCAGGAATTTTTCATTGCTTATAGTTTATAAATTATAAAATTTTGATTTTTGCTATGGCAGCTCATCAACTTGTCCACCAGTAGATGACCCAAAAGAACAGAAACCGTACATATGCTCATCCCCAATAAAGGTATGAAGCATGTAGATTGCAATTTGAGATAATAGTTTGAATGTAAAAGATTTGATGTGATCTTGTTTATGTTTGGTGCAGTACAAGTATGCAAATTATTCCAATTCAAATTATTCAAAGACAGGAAAAGCTACTATGAAGTTTCAGCTTATAAATCAACGGGGAGATTTCTCGTTTGCATTATTCTCTGGCGGGTTGTCAAGTGTGAGTTTATGTGATTTTCACTCATTCTTTCTCAAATAGATCTTCTTAAAGAAGTTTATCAATGTGATGCTTCCTACTTCCGTTGCATTCCTTATGCTTTGAGTTCAAGGAATTTTGCTTACATTCTCATTTGGACTAATTCTGCACTTGATTGTTGCAGCCAAAACTAGTGGCAGTTTCAAATTCCATATCATTTGCCAATCCAAAAGCACCCCTGTATCCACGTCTTGCTCAAGGGAAGTCTTGGGATGAAGTAAGTTGGTTTTAATTGATGACTTGATGTATCACTATTTCATCAAGTTTACTTCAATAACTTATGGTGGAAGTACATTTTAGGACATTTCCCAATTAAGCTTGCTGTAATTCCTAAATATTTTCATATTCAGAGCATTAAGTCGTTCTTCTTTGGTTTTAAATTTATCTATTCACGATGTACATCTTTTGTGATAAGTTGATGAAAGTCATATAAATAATTCATTCGTTTAATTCCACGATGATGCCAATTGTCTTAAAGAGCTGAGATTCACAGTGAAACTTTGCTAAATTAACTTGAGATCTATCTTAATTTGTTTTATGTGTCAATTGTTTATCTTATGTCATTTGTTTCTGTGGAGATGTAATACCAATTTATTTGCATCACACTTTATATGTTGCATAGATGACTGTAACTTGGACGAGTGGCTATGACATTAGAGAAGCTATTCCTTTTGTTGAATGGGGTTTAAAGGAAGAGCATAAAATGCAATCGCCAGCTGGGACATTGACATTTTATCGGAATGACATGTGTGGTAAAATACAATTTTATCTCAGTTTGCGAACACAAATTCCTCAGATTTTTTACTCTTCTCATCTGTTTCTCAATAAGAAAGTAAACTCTGCGCTTTAGGGTATGGCTCACTACACTAAATAGTGTCCACTGTCCAGTGGACATTTATGTTTGAAATCCCTATAGTGTCACCACAAAATGGAAGCGTCAGATTTTATTGTCCTATTGGCTATTGCAATGAGTTATTGCTGAACTGATTAGAAGTTATCTACTAGGCTTACTCTAATTACACTGAGGAGCACAATTTTCTCAAATTCTGCAGAATTACATTTCTATCACTGAAACAGTTGGTTGACTGCAGCATAATGGAGTTATATTGTTATTCTGCAGGTTCGCCTGCACGAACTGTTGGCTGGCGTGATCCTGGTTTTATACACACCAGTTTCTTGAAAAATTTGTGGCCGAACTTTGAGTATGCATCTTAAAAGTTCATATTCATTGTCATACAAATGTTATAAAGTTGAAGAGATTATTGTTTATAACGTTGCCATGATGTTTTTTCTAGGTATACATACAGGATAGGTCATCTCTTACTGAATGGTTCATATATCTGGGGCAAGCCTTATTCATTCAAATCGTCACCGTATCCTGGACAAGATTCTTTACAACGTGTCATAATATTTGGTGACATGGGGAAGGTAGTATTTATAAACCTATACTTATTGTCTTATTGTCTCTTTTGTGTGTAGATAGTAAGGAAAACACAATAATCAAGGCAGTATCAACAAATTTATGGTTCTGTTTAGGGATGGCAATGGATCGGATTGGGTATGGATACCCCAATATCCATCCCCGTATTCGTTTGAGATATATATCTCCATCCCCGCATTCATCCCCATTTCTAAGTGAGCGGGGCGGATTTGGATAATCCACTAATTAAGATGGAGATATCCATCCCCGCTTTGCTTATATCCATATCTGATGAAAAAACTTTAAATTTTTATAGTTTATAAGAGAAAAATATAACTAACATATGTAATGGTACATTTTATCCTATTTAAAGAGAAACAAATACATCCAATAACATTCAAATATAAAAATTAATAATAACTTATATAATTAGAATTAATAATCACATAATAAATTTTCATATTTTTAAAATATTAAAATCTATAATGGATCCGGATGGGGATGGATATCCATAGCCTCAAAAATAAAATAGATATTAGGATGACATCCATCCCCGCTCCATCCCCATTTTAAATAGAGCGGATTCTTACGGATATCCGTATCCATGGATAATTTTGCCATCCCTAGTTCTATTTATTGTTGGATCTAATAGCACTCATTTTGGTATTTGTGTTCAAGATGAAAAATTGGACGTGTAGTTTGTCAGGTTTTAGAAAATAAAAATTATCTTTTTCAGTGGACTTGATGCATTTACTAGTGTTCTTTAAATTTATTCTATATTCTTTATTAGTTACTGAGATTTTAGTTGTTATAAATTTCCTGTTTTTCAACTATATATCTTACCATGCTACAAATTTTAGAATAACCCTTAGTGTGGGAGCTAGTATTTAAAGACCAAAGATAACTTACTTATTAGTTGATAATAGATGGTCAATTTATTTTATCACAATTCACTAATAGGATAATTATTTCAGCACTCCGGTCATTTTGCATGAACCTGAAGAAGATACACATCATCCTGTAATTAATACTATATTTTCAATATTGAATATTGCAATAAAAACATGATTTTGAACTGTCATTCATTTATCAATGAAATTTCATCGCATTAATCCTCGTGTAGGTTACTTGAGAACCTCTATTAAGAATTTAACAGTTAGATGTATGAAAGCCCTTCTTTGGTTGCCTTATATTATTAGCGATGATCATGTGTTCCTATATAAGACTAAATAAGTTAACTGAGCTATTAAATTTTTTTTTCATGTCTTCTAATATTTTCAGGCAGAGCGTGATGGTTCGAATGAGTATAGTGATTATCAGCCAGGTTCACTAAACACTACAGACCAACTCATCAGGGACTTGAGCAATATTGACATAGTTTTCCATATAGGAGATCTAACGTATTCAAATGGTTACCTCTCGCAATGGGACCAATTCACAGCTCAGGTGCAGCCTATCGCGTCAACTCTGCCGTACATGATTGGAAGGTTTGTCCACTTGCATGTGAATCATTGCCACGCATTTCTATAATTAGTTTTTTAAGCTTAACTTGGTGGCACTGGTTGAAGCTTAATGTTCTGATTTCTCCTGCAGCGGTAATCATGAACGTGATTGGCCAAATTCAGGATCCTTCTATGACACCACAGATTCTGGTGGGGAATGTGGTGTGCCAGCAGAGACCATGTTTTATGTTCCCGCTGAAAACAGAGCAAAGTTTTGGTAAATTCTTATTCTGTTAGAATAATTCATTGTTGAAGAATATTAGTTTGACCTATTCATAATTCATTTCAACCATCAACTTTGGGTTCAGCATAAATGATTATATCAGAACATTATAGCGGAATGCAGCATTAATGGTGGGGATATCTATAGGAGAAAAGAACTCAATTCTGATATATATCAAGAATGTTGTTTCTTGTATATTAACCTTTTTGGTATTCAAAAAGGAAGAAAATCTGCATGGACTTCTTTTTCATACTTTCTCTGCCATTTCGTAGTTCATCTTGGGAATCCGTGGTCTTCTTTTGTAACTTCAAGCAAATTTTTATGTTCATTCTTATCCAGTGTATTTCATACTAACTATAGTCTCTAAATGGGCAGGTACTCTACTGATTATGGCATGTTTCACTTCTGTATAGCTGACAGTGAGCATGATTGGAGGGAGGGATCTGAACAGTATAGGTTCATTGAGCAATGTCTTGCCTCAGTAGATAGACAGAAGCAACCTTGGCTGATCTTTTCTGCTCATCGTGTGCTTGGGTACTCCTCCGACTATTGGTATGGTCAGGAAGGTTCATTTGAAGAGCCCATGGGAAGGGAAAGTTTGCAGAAGCTTTGGCAGAAGTACAAGGTTGACATTGCATTTTATGGCCATGTCCATAACTATGAAAGGACATGCCCAATCTACCAGGTATGGACAAGTCAATTTAAAATTCATTTTTCCAGTCCATTGAAATTGGATTGTTTGCTCCATGAACCCACACAACACCACATTCTAGTGTGAACATTATTGTGGGTAAACTTTACTATGATTTACCCCCCTTTGCATCCTAAGGCACATCACATTGATGGCTCCATATGGTGTAGCCTAATAAATTCCAAAATTCATTGCGAATGCAAGTGATTAGCACTGGTAGTTCTCACGTCTCTTAAGGGCTATTTTCCTGAACGATTAAATTAGTATCAGTTTTGAATGGTTGTATATTTCTGTAAGAGGGTTAGAAAGATATTTATTGGTATAATTTGAACATTAATGAATGGTGTGGCTACCTAAAGAGCTTTGAGGGCTATTGAAAGTTTGATGACTTGATTAAGTTATAACTTCACTTTCATTGTGGGCCTCACAATATGTTTTAAGCAAATATTAAGTGCTATGACTTGCTTGATTTGCTAGTCGTTTGAATTTCTCATCTGTTGTATTCCTAGTTCAATACATTTTACCAACCTTTGAATTACTAATTCTTGGTTACGCTTGTGGCGCAGAATCAATGTGTGAATACAGAAAAACATCATTATTCCGGTACTGTAAACGGAACCATCCATGTTGTCGTTGGAGGGGCAGGGAGTCACCTGTCAAAGTTCAGCAAAGTGATCCCCAACTGGAGTCTTTACAGAGATTACGATTTCGGATTTGTCAAAATGACAGCATTTAACCATTCATCTCTGCTCTTTGAGTACAAGAAAAGCCGTGATGGAGAGGTTTATGATTCCTTCACCATTACAAGGGACTATAAAGATGTACTGGCTTGTGTTCATGATGGTTGTGAAGCTACCACTTTGGCATCTTGAATTATATAATAGATGTGTTGGAAAAAATATACTATCATTGATGTCGTTCTGTTGTAGCTTGAATTAAATTCTAAAACAATAAAAATTATGAGATTTGATTGCACAATATCCTTTATTTCTCCATTTTGAGAACACATGATTTGCGCCCCCATACTTACCAAATCTTGCAAACAAAGCCTGGAGTTGCAATTAAACGTTATGGAAATTTTAATCTTCGGTAATATGAGAGCCCATCGATCTGATACAGTTAAAAGAGTGGTCTATCTAATTTTTCTTCTTCCCTGACCTGTAACCTTTCGCTCTAAAAATGAAGAAACTTCTTCCTAATAACTGTACTGTTTTCTTTAGCGATTTCAAGCTTACCTTGAAATTAATATGCATTCTCCGGTAATCGATCGATCATTTATACATTTCTAAAGTTGTAATTTTGTGTAGATTTTTTTTTTGAACCGAAAATTTATTCAAACCTCGTTAAGGGAAAAAAGGTTACATCATTATCAACAAACCAATACACCAAGCTATCGACGAGATGAGGTTGGTCCAATGGTAAACCCCTTCACACCTGCATCACGAGGTTGTGGGTTCAAGTCCTCCCCCCTCCCCATAAAAATCCTGAATTTATGTATTAGCGTAATACTTCTCAACATTATCAACATTGTTCCGCGAAACAGTCTTGCCATTACACAAGTACGTTAACAATTCCTAATGCATCAGACTCAATTTCCAGAGGCAACCGCCCATGAAAAACCGTCGAAGATGGCCTTAGCTGCCACATCCACATAGTCCACCCTCTTCAAGCAAACAGCAGCAGCAAAACAAAGCACATCTTTGTATATTCGAGTGAAATTACAATATTTACCATAGCAAAGGTGTCGACAGGGGTGAAGCCAAGATTTTGGATTTGGGGGCCGAGATAAAAATAAATTCAAATTTGTACAAGACAAATATATTAATATTTAAAAACTAAATTATTAAAAAAAAAATGTAATACCGTTTAGTCTCATAAATTAATAAGCAAAATAAATATAAGTTTTATGAATCAAAATGTCGATCTTTAAAATCTAAAAAAATCATTTACAATCGAATCTATACTCATATTCAATTATTGTAATTAAGAATCAATTTCAACATAAAATATATACATACCCAATAGTACTGTTTAATTGTAAAATTATCTTGTTGATATTGAGTTGGACCTCGTATTGCAATTACAGTAGAACCCCTGTAAATTAATCTCTTATAAATTAATATCCTCTCTAAATTAATAAAAAATCTCGGTCCCGACTCGGGCCAGTGTAAAAAATTAATAAACCTCTCTATCGTAATAATTAATATTTTTTTTTAAAAACCTAGTTTAAAATTTCGGTCCCGATTGTCGTATAAATTAATAATTTCATAAAAGTAAAATATTTATTATAAATTATTCAAGAACTAAGAAAGTATTTCAAGATGATAGTTTGCACTAGGCCACTATATTTGATATCTTTGACTTCATCATTCATCTTTTGAATTTTCCTCAATAAGTTATTATAATCATCTCTTGTTATAGTCAAAAGGTTTCAATTAAATTTAGCATTTGAATAGTTTTACTTGTAAAGATTTTAGGTACCTCATGACTATCGTCATTATCATCATCTATCTCAACCATACCATCATTATTTTGTCTTGTGATATCATTGATGATATCCTCTACAGCTGGAGTGTAACACACTTCTTCTTCAAATTTAGTGGCAGATAGTGCACTGTGATGTTCCTGAGTTGGATGTGATTAGGTAACTATGTAAGTGGTACATGGGCTATGCAATTGCGTGGAAAAGCAAAACCTTTCAATTGCCATAGGCAGTGCGATTATTATGTTCCCCATAAAAGAAAACCGACTAAACAAGAAATTGACTTTCATACGTTTTCTAAAACAAAATAATACTTTATAAGGTAAAACTCTTCAAATTAATAACCTCTCTAAATTAATACCCAGGGATGAGTCCCAAGAATATTAATTTAGAGGGGTTTTACTGTAACAAGTACTAATATGGGAACATCCACGCTAAAATAGGTGGATAAGAATGACAAACTCCCGAGAGCAAATCTATAAGTTACAAAAGCATCCCAGCACCTTCTTTGAAAAATACCGCTAATCGCAGTTACCACCTTCAACCAACCATCTCCATATCAAGTGGTTTTTTTTTTCTTGATCATCTGATAAGCCAATAGATGCTACCATATCCTCAAATTTTAGGAATAGGATTTGTCACATCTGTTTCACTTGCCTCAACGAGTTCCTCGATCACCAAGAAACCAAAGCATGCATTAGTTAGAGTCTTAGACAATTCCTATTATAAGAATTGAAACTTCCAATTCTTATAATAGGAATTGAAACACAGATACTCTCTCAGACTCTAACTAACATATGACTCCCATACCAAGAAACTTTAGTGATTAATGGTTTATTGGTGATTACTCAGCTGTTCAGCTAAGCGGAATTCATCGAGGCAAGTGAAACAAATGTGGTGATTCTGTCCATGGACTAGCACAAAGTGATCGAGTAGTGTTAGCTCGACAACAAAGCCACAGTTGTACAGGTAGCAAAAGTTGTTTGGGGGCTGATCGAACCATATTAACACCTATTTGAGGTCCCCATTTCTTATCGTTTGTACTTGTTTGCGAGTGTATTTTTGTATTTAATGTGTTTTGTGAGCTTTATGTAGGTTATTTGCCATAAATAAGGTATTTGAGCTAAATTGATGAGTTTTGAAAGTTAAAAGGGCTGAAATGGAAATGGCTTGTGCAGAATACCAAACTTTTAGGGACCATATCTCTCTCCTCAAATTGAATTAGATTTTTTACTACCTATTTTTGGAAATCCCAAGCTGTCTTCTTTCCAACGGTTTTTACAGAATGCGATTCCGATGTCTCTAGAGGAAGTTATGCCCATTTCCGTGACGGTGCGCGATGCTGAAAACCACTGAAGAACAAGAAGCGTTGTACGGTCGCTATACAAAAGGGCTGTACGTACAGTGCCCATATTGCCAAAAAGATTCCAGAGAATTGGCGCTGTACGGTCGCTGTACAAAAGGGTTGTACGTACAGCGCTCTGGGCACCAGTTTCGCGTATTTTAACCCATTTTGAAGGGCAATCTTGTCCTTTCACACCCCATTCATGCCCTAACCTCCAAACTCTTTAAATACCCCCATTTGGGGTCTAAAAGGGGAACTTCTACACCTCCCACACCTCAAAACCGAAATCCCCTTCATCTTCTTCTTCCTCCATCTTCTTCCCTAAATAAGTGAGAGCTTCAAGCTCCCATGTAGGATTTTCCTCCATGGGAGCTCACCATACATCTCCACCACCCTTTTTACACTACATCCACCCATCTAGGAGTAGATTACAAGAAGAATGGAGTGGTCTTTGGACCAAAAACGAGCTAGGAAATCAAGGAGAGCTTAGAGGAGTTGTCTTCAAGGGTTGTCTCCTTTAAACTCACTTCTTTTGTATTTCTTGTTTTCTTGGATGTAATCATCAATTTGGGAATTTTGTAAACTTACACTTGTGCAATATATGTATGAATGTTTCTTAAATTCTTTGTGTTTTGTTCTACTCTTTGTCAAATCCATAATTTTCCCTCTTATTATGATATTCATGTGTATGGATGGTAAAAATCGATATGTATGCATGAATGAGATTAGGAGTAGAGTAATTTAAATTAGGAGTAGTGTAATTTAGCTTCCCATGATTGTTTGTATGTTGATGAGTGAGCCAAAATGCCATGTTTAGAATGATTTGAGTGTTTGAGTATTAGCTCCAAAGAGTGGGAAAAGCTTGGTTGATTATGCATTCACATGCTAGATTAGGCTTGGGTTCCATATTCTTGTGCTTAATGGGTCTTTTTATTAAGGCACAATTACTCATCTCATGGCTTGGGTTGGGTGATGAATTGATTTTGGTGAATTCCTTAATCAAGAGAATGAATTATTAACTTGAATTGAATGTTCTTAATGATAACAATCAACTATTTGCACATTGTTGTTTGGTGAGCTTGTCCCATTTTTAGACATCCATCTTAGGGAGATTTGAGAGATAATGAGAGAGCTTTCTCTATGAGAGAGTTGAGCATTCATGAGATTGGAGACCGCCGTAATAGTATAGTGGTGAGTACATATCGGATTGACAACTGAGAAAACCCGGTGTTCGATTCCCGGTTACGGATAGGGTCTCCTTTCTATCTATTTTGTATTTCTTTCCTTGTGTTTTAGTCTCACCTTTGATGTGTATTTCCATTCATTAGGGTTTGATGTAAACCTAGCATTGTTGCCTCTTTTATTAAATATGTTTGTTGACGGTTGAGTGGTCATTTGAATTGCTTAACGCTTTTGAGTGGTTAGCCACCACTTGAATGAACCTTAGTTGTTGTGTGAAAGACCGAGAGGTGAAGCACGCAACGTGCATGAGTAAATTGGTCACTACATGCAGGGTAAGGTAGAGATACGCGAGGCTTTTGCATGTAAAGTCGCTATATGTGTCTCATAGTTCTTAATGAACTCGTGTGCAGTTCAGGTAACCATCCGTTGATAGGTTGCTGGTGCATGTGGGTATAACCTTTGTTACTCGAAAGAGAATATTGGTGAGGATTAAGTGAGCACGGCTTTCAACATTGATGATGCATGTTTGTATGAAATTGTGTGATTGCTATGGTTGAGTCACTTACTTAGTGTAACCATTTATATGCCACATCTCTCACATCCATTCTATCTTTGTAAATACTTTTGTACATAATTTATCTTTTCATTGCAATATTTACATTTAATGCACACACACACGCCCCTCAATTCGTATTTTCCAAATAAGCTAAGCTAGTGATGGTTGACGGATTCCACCTCCCTACGGAACGATACCCTTACTTGCACGCTATACTAGTCTCTTGACTCATGCACTTGCGAGGTTGAATGTAAAATTCAAAGCTTTGATACACCTCAACGACGTGTCATCAGGGGCTGAGGATGAGGTTGAGCTGGATTCTCTTTGCCAAGTGTATATATAGGTGGGAATTCATCTCATTATTGTGTGTGCGAGCTTTTAATATTCAAGTTTATTAGGGTTTTCAGAAAGCTCTTAGATCATTAGGGTTTTGCAGGGCTAAGCTAAGCCAAGCCACAGCTAGCTAGGATTTGTTTTTGCATGATTTTGGGTTCTGATACTATTGATGTTTGCATGTGATGACGAGATCACTACTATTGATTGCTCTCTCTGTGTTTTGTGATTTGTGTTGTGCCCTTTTCAGATGGTCTACCATTTTCTTCTATATTGTTTAGAAATTAAATAAAATCAAAAAAGAAGATTTCATCAAGTGGTTGGAGATTTCACAATGAAGCTCTACCAGTAGGGTTCAAACTTTGTTATTATAAATACTAGTGTATCAACTCGTGCGATGCACGGGCTTTGTGAAAAATATTTTATCCTTGCCGTATATTTAGAAAATCGATAAAAGACTTAACTACTATGCACGAACTCATGTATAGCTGAAAATGTGAAATACGTGTGTTTGTTATTTGCTTGTTTATTATACCAAATATATAAAAAAATAAATACCGAAAGGAATTGAAAAAGACTAAAAAAATAATATTTTAAAATATTTATATTTTTTTGTTTTTTTTGTTTTTTTTTTGTTTTTTTTTTTTTTTTTTTGTTTTTTGCAACTGGAGTTTTTCCTTAAAGTGTTTCATTGTGATCATTTTGTATACAAGGTTCTGGATAAATTATTTCACTGTGATCATTTTTAATGCACCTAATGCACTAGATTCTTTTGCCCAAAGACACTACACTTTGATGATTTTAAACTCATCATAACACATTTGATCCCACTCAAATACTAGCAAAAGAATCTACAACTTTAATAAGATAAAAGTGTCCAACATTTATCTTAAGTTGTGAACATTATTCAAGACTAACAAAAGAATTGTGTCTACCTCATACATATCCAGATATACGAACAATACTTCTTTTCTCATAGTCTTTTGACCTTATGATTATTTACTTTTGACAATTATAATAATTAAACTATAAATGCTATAAGATTTGTTAAACCAGAAATCACTTTATTAATATGAAAAGATTGTCAAAAACAATATTACACTCTTGCTATTGAGCATAATCCTAACAATATTACAACAACTTCTTCCAATTGGCATTCGAAGGTATCTACGAAAAGATGTTTGTACAGCAATTGTGGAACTTTGTAACTTTTTTTGTAAATTGTGTGCAAAGACATTACATTTGAGTGAGTTAGGACTACTTAGAAGAAGTCATTATAATTATTCTTTGTAGGCTTGAACGGATTTAGCAGTGCACTTGCCAAGGGAGGCAAAATATGCTGGCCCGGTTGGATTAAGATGGATGTATCCAATTGTAAGGTAATTGTTTTACTTTTTAATTTATACCTTCAATTCTTGTATTGAATTCATAACTCTTTGACTTAATATAATTTAATTTCACAAAGCTTTAGGTCAATATAAGGGTTTGTTTGATTTTTTAACTTAACACTTAGTGGCACTTAATTTATTCCATTAAGTTGTTTTGTTTGATTTTAAAAGTGATAAAATCACTTAAATAACTCTTAAAATCACTTTTTAATAAAAGTGAAAATTTTGCACTCTTCACTTAACTAAAAACAACTTAAATTTAAAGCAATTTTATATTCCCAAAACTATCCTCACAAACAAAATATATTTCCAATTTTTCATTTTCTTATGACCCTAACCATATTAATATTTTTTTTTTTTCTTCTCACCATTAAAAAATAAATAAAAATTAGCTACCATAAAACCTAGTTGCTTCAAGACTCAAACAACTCCATTGGAGTCCAGATTTCCAGCTTTATTATGTTAAGGATTTCTATTTTTATTTTCATAATTTGATTAGTTTTATTAATTTTATTTTAGAATTTGAAATTTCTTTTACTTGTACAATTTGGGATGAGACCAATCATTAAAATTATCAAAATCCACACATCAAAACTAAAGTGAGGGCCTCAAACTATAAATGTTTTAAATAATTTTTTAAAAATTACTTGTTTTTTTTAACTATTTAAATTACTTATTATATATTATCTTTTAATATATTAAAATGTAAATATATAATAAATAATAGTTTAAATTACTTGCTATTGTCTTTTAATATATTAAAATGTAAATATATAACAAATAACATTTGAAAGGGTATAGACGTAAAAATATTTATTTTCAAAGATTTGTAACTTAAAAAAAAAAAGTTTATCACTTATATTCAATTTTCAGTGAAAAAACAAGCAAACATGTTTTTCGGTTTTCAGTCATTATTCATTCTTCAGTACAATTCAGTACTATTTAGTCATCAAACAAAAAATTAAACGAAACCTAAGACTTATGTAAAGAACAAAGCTCGCCCAAAAGGATCAATTGCAGGGGCCTAGAGGCCTACATTGTTAATGAATCATTGACTTTTTGTTCAATTTACTTTGATTCCATCGAAACCAAATATATTCAATCGTATTCAACAAAATGATGATGGAGGTCCACGAACATAAAAGGTATGTCTGTTTTCTCTCAACAAGCAAAACCATGTCTCTTAAGGATAGCCATGACGTGATTAGCACCGGCATTTGGTGTAGCTTAATAAATTCCAAAAGTCATTGCGAATGCAAGTGATTAGCACCGGCAGTTCTCATGTGATCATGTCTCAAAAGGTTATTTTTCTGAACGAATTAGAGTAAATTGATATCCATTTTGAATGATTGTATAGTTATTTAAGAGGGTTAGAAAGATATTTATCGGTATAGTTTGAACACTAATATATGGTGTGGCCACTTAAAGAACTTTATTGAGGGCAATTGAAAGTTTGATGTTACTTGATTAAGTTATGATTTCACTTTCACTTTAGTCTGTAGGCATCACAAAATGTTTTAAGCAAATATTAAGTGATACGACTCGCTTGATTTGATAGTCCTTTGAATTTCTCATCATTTTGTATTCCCAGTTCAAGACATTTTACAATAACCTTTGAATTACTAGTTCTCGTATATACGTTTATGGTGCAGAATCAATATATGAATACATAAAAACATTATTATTTCGGTACTGTAAATGAAATAATCCATGTTGTCATTGGAGGGACTGGGAATCACCTTTCGAAGTTCAGTGAAGTGATCCCTAACTGAAGTCTTTTCAGAGATTAAAATTTCGGATTTGTCAAAATGACGTACATCATTTAACCATCTATCTCTGCTATTTATGAGTACAAGAAATCGCGTGAAGGAGAGGAATATGATTCCTTCACCATTTCAAAGGACCATAAATTAAGGTGTACTGGCTTGTGTGCATGATAGTTGTGAAGCAACCAATTTGGCAACCTGAATTATATCATAGATGTGAGGAAAAAACATATGCTATCATTGATGTCGTAATGTTGTAACTTGAATTAAATTCTAAAACAATAAAAAGTAAGAGATCTGATTAAACAATATTCTTTACTTCTCCATTTTGAGAACACTTGATTTGCACATACTTACACAAGTCTTGCCAACAAAGCCAGAAATTGCAACTTAAACGCTGTGGAAACTTGATAAGCTTTGTTAATATTAAAGCCTATTGGGGTGGTCTCTCTAATTTTTCCTTCTTCCCCCGAATTTCCCGCTTTAAAAATGAATCAACTTTTTTGTAATAACTATATATAGGCACCGTTTGGCGCACCGAATAAGCTTCGGATTGGACAATTTTTGTCCCTCTCATGCGTTTGGTGGCTGCATGATAAGCAGTGGCGGAGGCACATGTAGGCTAGACCGGGCTGTAGCCCGGTCTTGATTTAAAAAAAAATAAAAATTTTATTGTTTTCTTTCACCTCCACTCACCAAAGAGGGACTGCCACTCACCTGACATCACAGCTCCTATCACCAATTAAAGCAGAGACAAAGCATAAACAAAAGAAAAGCTATAGAATAATATTAGAGAAAATTGCATGAAGTAATTAAAAAATTTATTGATTTATTGATTTTAGTCATATATTTATATTTTATTATACTTATCATATTTAACCTTGAACAGACAAGATTGTCCTTAATTTTGTATTTACTTCACTCACCTAATAATTTGAAAATCAACTAGTATGTAACTAGATGGTCCACATATGTAAATATAATTAATGGTTCACATTTAATGCACTGATGAAATTATATCAGTAAGCACTGACTTGAATATTTATATATATATATATAAATGTGTGTGTGTGTGTGTGTGTGTGTGTGTGTTTTATTGAATTCTTACTATTGTAGGTTATTATGTCAAATAATCAAAAATTAAAGCAAAGGAAAATATTTTGGATTTCTTCCAAAAATCAAATGAGAATCAATCATCAAGTAAAATAGATTCTCCATCAAATGTTGATGTTCCAATTATTCAGAACCAACATATTTCTAAGCCTAATACAGTTGAGGTTAAAGATGTCAATACTAATGCTCTCGAACGTGATCCGGGGTTACGTCTTCCATTAACGGCGAGTCTTTGCAACGACTAGGCCCTTAGTTCGATTTTCTAAGTCAAATCGGTCGATTTTCTTTTGGCGGCCTAATATAGCCGATTTGGCTGAAAAGGGCCGGTCGGCCGGCATCCGCCTAGCGTATAGGCGGCCAATTTTTCCGTTGTTTCGATCACTAGTTTTTAGTCTAGCCCTCCCAAGTCAGAAATCCTGGCTACGCCACTGATGATAAGATTTTTAATCACAACAAAAAATTAATCCAACCACAGCTGGATATAATAAACCCACTTCCACCCCTACCTTTAGTTATCTTGGAACTAATTTTAGAGCTAGCAGCCTAACATGCATTTAATGCGCAACTACTTTTACGGTTCTAAGTTCTAACTAGGGATGACAATTAAATCAAAACCCATGGGATCCGCCCGAACCCAACTCACTTAAAGAGGGTTTGGGTTGGGATAAGTGTACCCGTGGGCGTGTTTAGGTTTGAAAATTGAACCCGTCACAGGTTCGGGTATGGATTTGTTTCAAATCCATACCCGAACCCGCGTACCCACGAAAAATAAAAATAATATAATATTTTATTATTTAAAATATTATAAATTTAAACTCCAATAAAAACTTTTTAATTATATAAAGAATAAAATGTAAACATTTCAATCTATTAAGTGTTTTTATTCTTTAAAATTATAATATTTCATATATTTAAATAATATAGAAATAATTTTCAAAAAAAAAAATTGGCGGGTTCACAGGTTCGCGGGTTTTACCTGTGGACCCGCTTGTTTCATGGGTTCGTGGGCGGGTTTGGGTGTCCCCCAAACCCATGGGTAAAACCCGAACCCGAACCCGAACCCGTTTATTTTCGCGAGTTCACGGGCGGGTTTTGTAGATACAAAATTTTGCAGGTTTAGGTTTGGATTTTGCCAAACTCACCCGAACCCGCCCCATTGCCATTCCTTGTTCTAACCCCTTTCCTCTCTCCTCAACATTTCTTGTGTATTATTTTATCAAAATTCATTAAAACAATTAATTTATGGGTGGCTCAATGGCTCTATTGCCACTCATAAAGTCTCTTCCTACACCAATTTTTCTTTCTACACCTATATTAAAGAATTAAAATTATAAATTTTACTCCCTACACCCTTAAAAATACTACAACTATCGTTTAAGTATTTTTTTTAAAAAAAATTTAAACATCTAATTTTTCTCATTATAACCATTTCTCTTCATTTGCTTTCACCACCGTAAAAAAATTTATGTACAATTTCTTCTTTCAAAATATATATATTTATATGTGTGTGTGTGTGTGTGTGTGTGTGTGTGTGTGTGTGAACAGTTTCTAATTTGTTTCCTTTAACAAATATTATAGAATTTACTTAGATAAAAAATATCATATTCAAATAAAACTCTACAACTAAAATTTTACTTGGGCAAAAATAAAATACAAATTCAACTCTAAAACTAATTATTTTCCAACTAATATAACTTAGTCATGAAGCTAAACAAGTGCAAGTGGGGAGATACCCAAGAAGATAAGTAAGAGAAGGTTGTGGAACATCCAATTACAACACTCTCCCTTGGATTTCCACCGCTTGAATAATAATTCTCTAGGAAAAACCCAATGGTACAAAACCTAGTTAAAATATATAAATGATCTTTTGGATCTTATAGTGTTGGACATTTTCAAAAATGTTTCGTAAAAAACCTTATCAGTAAAACCCAGTGGGACAAAACCTGATCAAAAGAAAAAAAAAGTACAGTGCACACATGTCCGTTCAAAACTTTGCTCCTCATGATTGTCTCGTTAAAAACCTTGTCAGGAAAACTCAGTGGGACAAAACCTGATCGAAGGGAAAAAGAGTACAATGCAAGTATGTCCATAGTTAATGTTTTCTTCAAAACTTTACTAACATTTATACTTTGCTAGGGAAAACCCAGTAGGATAAAAACCTGAGCAATGATATTCATTGATCTGTTGAATCAAAGTAATATTTATGATGATCTTTTGGATCAAGGCAACATATATACGATGATTAGCAAGATCAAAGTAATATTTACAATGATATTTTGATCAAGATAACATATATACGATGATCAACTGGATTAATGTAATATTTATGATGATCTTCATGAATCAAAAGATTTTTGGGTGTGCTTAGATAATTGCTTCATTAAAACCTTATTAGGAAAACCCAATAGGACAAAAACCTGATTGGAAGGAAAAATAGTACAATGCACATATGCCCCAATATAATTAATATACTTCATTTAATATGCTCCCGCTGATGAGACGCTCCCCCTAATAAAGTTCTTTTGAAGCAATCTTCCAAATTGCTGAACTTATACACACTGATGTTTATTTCGTAAAATGCATCATAAATGATTGGAAGGAGTATAAGCAAAGACTTACTTTATGGAGTAATATCCATATGGAATCTTTTCAAAATCTTTTCAACATATTCTGATTGATAGACAAACATTCTATTTGATCCATGCTCAACCTTCAGGTCGAGACAATATTTCTTTTCCCATGTCTTTCATTTTTAAACCCATTTACCAAAAAATCAAGAGTTTTCAAGAGCTCTCCAGGAGCTCCAATTAAATTCATATCATCAACATATGTTGTGAATATAGTAAATTCAGATTCAGATTTCTTTGCGAAGACAGTTGGGTATATAATATAATTATTATACCCTTATTTTATCAGATATTCACTGAGACGGTTATATGACATCCGTCCAGATTGTTTTTAATCGATATAAGGATTTTTGTATGTTCATCAAATTCAGATTACGAGATCTCGATTTACATGCTTTTAGCATTTTAAATCCTTCCGGGATTATAAATATCTGCATTAAGTGAATCATATAGATAAATGATTACTACGTCTAGAGGACGTATTTCAAGCCTTATAAAGGCAGCCAAATTTATCAAAAATTCAAATCATAATTGTATTTGTCAGTATTGAATATCTAGTTTCTGTGAGAAACCTTGTACTACGAGTCGTGCCTCATATCTCATGATCTCGTTTTCTATTATGTTTTCCGTATAAAAACCGATTAGTATCCAACTAGTTTGACATCTCCAGGTGTCTAGAGTACTATTGGTCTAAATACTTAATGTTTGGTATATGAAGTCAATTCTTCTTGAATTGCTTCTTTTCACTTAGGCCAATCATGCCTTTTGTATACAATCATGATATTATGAATATCATAATTATCATTTATAATTTCAGTAGCGCTACTGTGCATAAAAATACATCATCAATGATTGTTTCTTTATGATTCCACATTTCTCTTATATGATTTATAGAAATTTTCTCAATTTCAATTTTCTTCCATTTCAATGGATTTAGTCACTATATGGACTTTATAGAAATTTTCTTAATTTTAATATAGTTGTATCTCTGTTGAGATTTCTTATCATTTCAATGGATTTAATCATTTCATAGACTCGTATAGAAATTTTCTCAATTTCAATATACTTGTATCTCTGTTGAGATTTCCTCCATTTCAATGAATTCAATCATTTCATAGACTTGTGTCACATTAGATATATCAGACTCTTACAGAGTTGATTTAGAGAAAGTAGATTTATTTATAACTTAAGTTTTGTTTACATTAGGATCCTGATAACAATACCTTTCAAAAAGGTTCATCAGCTTATGATATGCATCAGATAATTTATTTGTTGTCATTTACTCTGATCATTCTTTAAGAACAATCACCTGGCCGGGGTTTATAAGATGACAACTTATAAAATCTTGTTACCTTTAATATATCAAGTAACAAATTAATAATTATCTGATGATCACTCATCTTTCGTATTTGAGTAATACAAAAATTGAAATAAGACACATTTATATATAGAGAACCGAACTAGTATCTCTATTTTGTATAAGAGTAACTTTTCATTTACTCTTTCTGGAGAAACTTTCCATTTGGAAATTAATCAATATAATAACATACAGATTGTGCGTACAAATATAAACTATCAGAAGTTTAAATGATCTAATTGGAAGATTGATCAAAATCAATATTAATCTCATAATGATATATAATTCTTATTTAAGATCATGTCAAAGATACAATAAGGAGATATACTACACAATCAAATATCTTTAAAATGTGAGCAATTAAATGACCAATTACAAGTTGTAATGGTAAATACCGATGATAGGTAATGAGTCATAGATGAATGCATAAACATGTAATATAGAATGTCCCATATAGAAATCGGTAATTGTATTGACATAATAAAGTTCTCATAATTACGTGGAGATTTTTGATAAGCGATTCCACCGATCCATTCTGATTATGAGTAAATGTGAAAAGTTGGATGTTGAACGTCGATCTCAACTACATACGTTTGATAATACACAAACATATGACCATCACGTAGATGCATCAATCAGTACCATAAAATAATGGAATGATTCATTTGGTGGATAAATATATCCACATATACCCCCTTTTTGATCAGTGATATAATCTAGATGATAAATCACACAGCTTTTCTATAATGAGTTTCTGACATGAATCATGCACAGATATTCGACACTCTTTATTATTCATAGTTTTAATATGACATTAATAAAGTTATATGCCTTTGATCTAAGCATATTTCTTTATGTTCTGCTTGAATGATATAATGTATCATTGATACACAATTTAATACCATCTGGTAATAAGATTGTGGCTCTTCTAAAGCATTTAATCAGATCCGTTGGATCTGATATGGTATTAACCTTATATGCTTTTGAACTAAACATATTTCTTTATGGTCTACTTGAATAATATCAAGTATTATTGATACATAATTGAGTATTGTTTGATAACAACATCGTGGCTCTTCCAGAGCTTTCTATCAGATTCATTGAACCTGATACATAATTTAGTATTGTTTGATAACAATATCGTGGCTCTTTCAGAGCTTTCTATCGATCCGTTGGACCTGATACATTATTAAACTTTGCTCTCAGCAAAGTCAATTTTATAAAATAAATGTCGAATATTTAAACAATTTATTTGAAAACACAGCATAAGTCAGTCTGGAGACACAGTATGAGCCAATCCCGAGACACAGCATAAGTCAGTCTCATATATTCTATAAAAATAAATACTGAATATTTAAATAGTTTATCTGGAGACATAGCATAAGTCAGTTCTGAGACACAGCATAAGCTAGTCTTGAGACACAGCATAAGCCAGTCTCGAGACACAGCATAAGCAAGTCTCATATATTGCATAAAAACAAATACTGAATATTTAAACAGTTTATCTAGAGACACAACATAAGCCAGTCCCGAGACACAACATAAACCATTCTCATATATTGCATATAAATAAATGCTAAATATTTAAACAATTTCAGGAGGCTGAGCTCACCTGTTATGTGCATACAAATGGATGCAAATATTTAAACAATATAAATAAATCCAGAACTATATATAGAGGATCCGTTGACAGCATAAGCCATCTTGTATACGGAACTATAAATAGATCCAGAATATTGAGATGTAAGTAAATCACCCATCAGGGAATCCTTTTTACTTACACAGACGAATATCGAGCCGTAAGTAAATCACTCACCTGGAGATACTTTTTACTTACATATGATCATGCTGATAACGTGTTGTAAATATAACAAATAACTTATGAAATAAAATATGAGAGAGATAAAGAGTATCAGATAAAGAGAGAGAGAGAGAGAGAGAGAGAGAGAGAGAGAGAGAGAGAGAGAGAGAGAGAGAAATATATGATTTGTATTGATTTCCTTAACTAACCAACCTTTACAATTGAAAGCCCAAGCCATATATATAGGCAAATATGAGAGGGGTTGATATGGTAATATTCCAACTAATATAACTTAGTCATGAAGCTAACCAAGTGCAAGTGGGTGGGAGATACCCAAGAAGATAAGTAAGAGAAGGTTGTGGAACATCTAATTACAACATTTTTTTCATTGTTACTTGCAAAATCAATATATTGAATTATCTAAAAAACAATGAAATCATAATAATTTACACACTTAATCATCATCATAGAAAACAACAACAATAATAATTAAACAAACAACAATATGCAACTTCTTTTGTCTTGAAAACAAAACTATTTTTTTATTTGCCAAACAAATTAATTTTTTTCATTTAAAAATCCATCCACCAAGTTTTTCGGTTTACAAACTAATTAAATTAATAAGAATTTGTAGTTGAATTAAAGTAAAGTGAGTAAGTGAGTTGTGTTTGAGAACCGTGTATATTTGATTGAGTTCTAAAACCACTTAAAAAAAAAAAAAGAAAAAAAAAAGGAGAGTTTTGCAAGGTTACAACTCAACACTTTTTTAATAAATTACAAAACAATAATAAATATGAAAGTAAAAATACCTAATGCCTTCGGAATCCATAAAATCAATTCTTTATTCATCAATTCTTTGACTATATGTGAAAAATATATATTATATTTCTGGATTGATGTTAGGTTTGATTAAATATATATTATTAAGGTTTATGATAGATTAGGTATTCAACTTATGAGTGTAGGGAGTAAATTTAATTTCAATTATAAAGTCATGTATTTTAAGTAATTAAATGTAAGGGTATTTTAGAAATTTAAAAGTCTCATTAAAACATGAGTGTAGGGAGATATTTTGTGGGCGGCAATAGAGCTATATATATATATATATTAAATTATTAATAGAAAAAATAAATTATCTTTAAAAAATAGATAAATTAAAACTGTTTTATTTTATTTTATTACTAAATAAATTATATTTAAATTTATTTATAAAATAATATAAAACTATAATTTTATTAAAGTGAATTAATTCATTTACCAATGAATTCATTTTTTTTAATATTTTATATAACTTAATTATTTTTTAGATTTATACTAATAGAACAAAATTTTATTTTTATTTTTATTAACATTTTATTTATATTTATATTTATTTATTTTTTTTATCTCTATTTTGGAAAGATATTATGATCAAATTAAAAATATTATTATATTTAGTCTAATTTCATGTTTCACTAAACAAAACATAGTACTATTAATTCAGTCTAGTCATATGTTTCTCCAAACATAGCTGTTGTATGTACATATTCGGCCAAAAGACACGTCAGCAGAATGTGCAGGAAAGGCGGGTCAAAGAATGACCACGTTACTCGTGGACCAGTCAACGAGGGGAAATATCGGATAAAAGGCGTACCAGCTGGCACCCTCATCAGTCCAAATCAGAAGTGCGCTCGCCAAAGTGGGCTGACCAAGAAGACTACAACTTGTGTTCGCCAACCTGAAGTGTTCGCCCAGATTTATGTTATCAGGGAAACCACCTTATTCCAGTAAACCTCCTACAGCAAGGATTCAACCAGACACAAGGCACAAAGATCAAGTCCTATTCCAGATAGAATACAAAGTGTTCTTAACAAGAAGAGTCCGAACATGAAACAAACCCTAAAATCACCAACGAACATCAGATTCCTTGTACAAGTTAAATTAGGAACTCCCCTATTGATACGGCATAAGCACGGGAAACCCTAGAGAAACTAGTAAAAATAGAACGATAAATCCCATGGAAAAGGGTTGGAGAATATAAAGAGAATAAGGCAATTGTATGAGAGATCTGAGTGTGTAAACCGCAAATAATCCATACTATTATTCTTCTGCCCTTAAGGGGCGCTGTGGTTTTTTCCCATTCAAGGGTTTTCCACGTAAAACTTGTCTTGCATGCATTGATTTCTTTCTTTCTTTATTCGTTTTGATTAAGATATTATTGTTGAGTGAGACAACCCAAAAATCACCGTCAACAATAGCATAATATTAATTTAGTACAGTCCAATCCAGTCCAATCCCATCTAATCCCAATCTGATCTCAATC
This sequence comes from Acer campestre, assembly GCA_954870605.1. Taxonomy (NCBI): domain Eukaryota; kingdom Viridiplantae; phylum Streptophyta; class Magnoliopsida; order Sapindales; family Sapindaceae; genus Acer; species Acer campestre. Next base: position 19,765,622 of record OX940807.1, on the reverse strand, counting down.
CAATCCAATTCTATCAAATGGACCAATTCAATCCCGCACACCAAACAAGGCCATATTGTTTTGTTTAGCAATTTAAAGTTTACCTTGTATGAAATTAAATCAAGAGAAAAACTTAGGTGACTTGAGTCTTTTAACAAAAATGATGTTGGTAGGCATTCTGTAGCAATCAACTGATCATTTATACATTTCTAAAGTTATATAGATTAAAAAAAGAGTAATGATACTCCACCCAAAATTCCAACCCAAATGTGAGGTGTCATCACCACACTAAATCTTGGAAATCATGACGTGGGTCCATATTATGTGTGATGATGACACCTCACATTTGGGTTAGAATTTGGATTGAAATTTTGAGTGGAGTAGCATTACTCTTAAAAAAAAAAAAAAACCACTTATTTGCAAGTGTATAAGAAACTGAATCATATAAAATAGAGTAAAACGTTGCTGGTGGGTAAGAATATTGACGAACTCCCGAGAGTTACAAGAAGCGACAAAAGCATCCAAGCACCACAGCAACCTGAGAATTCTTAGCCAATAAAAAAAGATACTGGCAATCACAGTTACCACCTTCAACCAACCATCTTCGTATCACGTGGATTATTTTCTTGATCATCCGATAAGCTAATATATGCTAGCAGATCCTCAAATTTTAGACAAGTGTGTCGAATCATATGCTGAAACATGACCTGTAGAGTCAATTCCAAAAGATATTATGCTAGACTTGATGAGACTGTTGAGGCACCTAAGAAGAGTTCTTAGCAGTTACTTTTTTATGAAAAGATAAAGGAAAAGATATAAGCACAGTAACTCATCGAAGCAAGAACAACATACATAAATCTGGATGTCACCGTTTAGGATCAATAGAAGTGAAACACACAATAGAAAGGGAAGTGCAAATTTTCCTACCAACCTTAGAGTAACTATCAGCAAATATGCAAGCTCGATTAACCTTGCCATTTGCCAATATAATGTAAATCAGCTTTCTCAAGCTTCCCATCCACTAAAGTCACATCCTCCATCACTAATAGCAAATTTTAGAAGATCACCAGAATGTAGCCTTGACTGAAAATTTATACAAAATAAGATGAAAAAAGGTGCACATAAAGAAAATGTCTCAAGATATCTCACAGTTAAAATAAAACTGAGAAAGTCCTTTCGACCCAACCTTTTATGATTCTTTTATGATATGGTAACAATTCAGGTGGCGAACGTGGTGTGCCAGATGAGACAGGCCATGTTTTATTTTCCTACTGAGAACATAGCTAAGTTTTGGTAAAACGCATAATTTCTTCTTCTCCACTTAATCATGTCGAAAGCACATTAAACACTTGGTGTCCATGAATGAATTATTGTTCAACCTTTCTTAAGGGCCAGTCTTATATTGTTTAGACTTTTGAAAAACTCTAGCACTTGAGATTTGACAAAGTTGATTCAGAGTTTAAAATTGTTGTCCTTTACAGGTATTCAACAGACTATGGCATATTTTACTTCTGCATAGCTAATAGTGAACATGACTGGAAGGAGGGTACTGAACAATACAAATTCATCGAGAGATGCCTTGCATCAGCAAACAAGAAGCAACAGCCTTGGTTTATCTTTGTTGCTCATCGTGTTCTCGATTATTCCTCTTCTTACTAGCAGCAAGCCACATTTGGGGAGCCCATGGGAAGGGAAAGCTTGTAGAAACTTTGGGAAAAATACAAAGAGGACATTGCATTTTATGGAAATATCCATAACTGCGAAAGAACATGCTCGATTTATCAGGTATTCGATAAGTTTAGCTTCTCTTTTCGAATTTCGACCACTTTTGTTGGTGGGGGAGGGAGCCATGTATCAAAATTTGGCCACAACAAAGCTGGAGTGTATATAAAGATGCACACCTTTGGATTAGAGAAATTGACAGCATTCAACCACTCATCACTTCTGTTTGAGTACAAAAAGAGCAGTGATGGAAAAGTTTAAGATTCTTTCATTATTTTAAGAGATTACAGGATGTATTGGCATGTGTAGTTTATGGCTGTGAGCTAACTACTTTGGCTTCATGAACTATTGATTTTTAGTATTGTTATACCTGAAATTTTTAGTACATATGCCATGTCAGTAGCGTTGACAAGTCAACACTAAGTTTGTTAGTGTCACATCTTGGAAACATGGCTGACAAGTCAAGGGTTTCCATAATCAAAACTATTGGGTTGTTGGGCAATCTTTTGAGCCGCTGAAAACGGTTTCAGTCGTGGGTCAGTGAGTTGTAGACCCAAAAACCATGATGCATGCCCCAATGTTACCTCGGGCTTATTACAGTTCACTCAGGTCACTCAGGACACGTAAATCCCATCACTTCTCATCTAAGTAAACGGGAATTAAGGAGAATCGTTCGTACCACATTGAAAAATGTGTACCCAGATAATGTCAGCACCGCTGGCTATAAAGTCACATGGCAAACATATTTAGGGTTACCTACTTTGACACTCAACGTAAGAGTATGAACCTGGACCAATGCATCAAGTGGGCTCATGTCATGTCTGTCAGAATCAATAGCAAACCTGATTTCTACTTGAGTACTGGTTGGCATTCACGCAATCTGACCTATAAATAGATAAATGAAACTCATAAAAAAGGAGATAAAAAAGAAGAGAGTTTTTTTTTTTAGAGGAATCTAACATCCCTTTAGATCAAGATTAACCCTAGCAAAACGAAGTATAAACGATGTCCATAGGTGGCGCTCCGCCTCGTTTTTCTATTCTCGAAACCAATCAATTTCACTTGGGACTACCTCATCCTAGCACACATTTCCTTTTCTTTTTCATTGACTATTCAATGATTACACACATGGTGGTGTTGAATTTTTGACCTTAGTGTTAGCAAATTCTACCCTTAACATTTGGCGCTAGAAGGAGATGTTGATTTCATACTTTCAAGGAAAAAAAACTTGGGATTTAAGCCATGACTCCACCAGAAAAAACGATTGGGGAACCTTCAAACTCCATAGAAGGCGCTCCCAACCCCGATGAACAAATACACAACCCATCTACACCACAAATCACTCCTAGTCTTACCTTTTAGGCTTCACCTGAATTGACAAACCAAGCTATGCATGAAGTAGGGGTGTGTTTACAAAACATCTTGGAGATAATGGGTGGGAGAGTGATGCCGATTGCTCCTTTTGCCCTAGCCATAGAGACCAGGGGAACAATCGCCCCAAACCAGGGGGTGGTCGTGACACTAGAGATCTGACTTGAAAAATAGCATCCAAAACTAAAATCAAAGATGGTGAGAGGGGAGCCAAGCAAGAGCCAAGCAAGTCATACCAGCTATTCGACACTTAGAGCTCATATTCGGTCGAGTCCAAAAATCAAAGCTGACATAGGCGTTCAATAGCAAGTAGCAGTGATGGTAGTGGTTCCAAGGGTCAATATCATGGAGGGAAGTGGAGAAGGCGGATGTTGAAAAGATTGAGCACACCTTTCGCAGGACACACATCCAGCCGAGGAAATGATAGCCCGATAACCCGACGACCTGATGGAGACTGAACTTCGGAGTGAATATGACCGAGGACACTCCGAATCATAATCCTATGATAGGGGAAATTCAACGTTTACGGGATGACATGAAAAGACTTCAGGTAAGCGGACATAGGGGTCAACACAGCAGCTTTTACCACGGGGAGTGTCCAAGTCCCTTTGTGCTCGAAATCACAGATAAGGCTTTTCCACGCAATTTTAGAATGCCGACAATCGATCTGTATATGGAGGATAAAGATCCAATAAAACATATAAGTCATTTCCTCACCCTAATGGCGACTCAAACTGAAGACGATAGGATCCTATGTCGAGCCTTACTAATAACCTTCGAAGATCTAGCATCAAATTGGTTCAATCAGTTACTGAATAACATTAGTAGCAGCTTCGACCAACTAGATAGAGCATTCGCACAACAATTCATCGGAAGTCTATAGCGTAAGAAGTCTCTTTCTCATTTGTCTTCTTTGAAACAGGGAAAGAACGAAACCATTAGAGAGTACTTGTCACGGTTCAACAAAGAAACCATCCAAGTAAAGGATTTCAATGATATAGCTGCTATTAATGCATTCACTAACGGTCAACAAAGTGGCATTTTCTCATTCCAGCTTAGGCGTGAGAGACCCCATTCTTATCCCGAGTTAGTAGAAATAGCAGCAGATTATGCGGGGGGGGGGGGGGGGGGGGGGAAGAAATGGCCTAAGGAGGAAACTTTGTGCATGGTCAACGTCTCGAGCAAAACTAAGATAGGGATTGACTCGAGGCAAGAAGTTGACCCAAGATAAGGAGTAGACCTGAGTCAAGGGTTGATCGAGGAAAAAAAAAGAATCATGTGGCTGAAAGTTGGGACGTGAGAAGAAAGTTTGAAATGACATATGCAAATTATACACCTTTAAATAGAGACGCAGTTGAAGTGTTCATAGTGGCAAAGGAGAAAGGATTAGTCAGGTGGCCAGGAAAGATGGCTACCCCCAAAATAAAAGAAATACAGATGTTTACTGCCTTTTTCACAAAGACCACGGGCACGATACATCGAAATGTTTCCAGTTAAAAGATCATATCGAAAATCTCATTCGGGATGATCACCTTAAAGAATAGGTTCTCAAAAGATATGTGGGGAAAACTACAAGGCCTGAGAGACCAGTAGAATTGGAAAGAGAGCGAGATCAGCTTAAGCAATCACTAGAAAAGAAAAATTCCCCAAGAGCAAGCCCGATCCATACGATTTTCGGAGGACCTAATACAAGGGTTAGCAACAGGGATCAAGAAAAGTGAGATCAGGGACCTGTCAATTCGCGGTCCCAAAAATATTAACATGACCAAAATGGTGCAGAAGAAACTTAAGGAAGGTTGGGAAAGAATCTCTTTTGGGCCCGAAGATATAGGAGGAGGCAATGCCAAGCCTAATAACACAATAGTAGTAAAACTTCAAATAGGTCATAGAGAAGTGCGAAGAGTTATGATCGATAACGTGAGTTCGGTGGATATTCTCAATCAATCAATAGTCCATTAGTTATGGTTCAATATTAACGATTTAGAGCCTTTCAGCACACCGCTAAGGGCATTTGGTGGTTCAAAAGTTCATTCACTCGACACAATACGATTGCTAGTGACGATCGGGTTAAAGCTGACCCATAAAACGGTACTATTGTTGTTGTTGACATGAAACAGTGCTATAATGCATTAATGGGTCGACCATTTCTTAACCAAATCCGAGCTGTCACAACTACTTATTGCCTTAAAGTAAAATTCCCAACAGACAACGAAATCGGCAAAGTCAGTGGATGCCAAAAGACAGCACAAAAGGTAAATCTCTTTGTTTTCAGGGACCGACTGCCCGATGGAGTATACCAAGTCAAGATCATTAGTAAGAATGAAAAGAAGAAAATTAATGTTAAAAGGGCCGAAGAGAAAGCGTTCATAGCAGAAGCATCCGTGAAAACCCCTTGAGAATTTTCTCTCGATCCTAGAGAGCATATCGCACGGGAGATTGAATGTGGGATCGAGCCATAGATGAAGTCAACCTAGTCCCTAGGGACCTCACCAATGTGGTAAGAATCGGTTCAAAACTCAATCCTAAAATAAATAAAAAGAAATTATAGAACTATTGTAGGAACACACAAACATCTTCGCTTGGCATCATGAAGACATGCTTGGGATAGACTCGTGGGTAATGTCACATAGTCTGTTGGTCGAGAAAGACGCCAAGCCAGTGGTGCAGAGAAGACGCTTTGAGAGTCTCTGCCGTAGCCATGAGTTTCGTTTTGATCCGAGAGGAAGACGGGACCCAAAAACCGGTATATTACACTGGCAGGGTTTTACTCGGTCTTGAGACCCGATATCCTAAGGCAGAAAAAGTCACATTGGCTTTGATTGAATCAGTCAGGAAGTTGCACTCATATTTCCAAGTCCACAGCATTACTGTCCTAACAAATTGCCCTCTAAGGCAAATCTTGCAGAAGCCCAAGCTATCAGGGAGATTGACCAAGTGTGCTATCGAACTTAGCGAGTTCGATATTGAATTCAAGCCTCGGTTAGCTATCAAAGGATAGGCAGTCGCAGACTTCATAGCAGAATTTTCTGAACCATCAATACAAATCGAAGACATGGATACAGAAGAGGAACATAGCAAATATAAATGGAAGCTACATGTCGACGGAGCGTCCAATACACATGGGAGTGAAGCCGGGATAGTTATAAGCATGCCCGAGGAAGATAAAATCAAATGCGCACTCATGTTTGATTTTAAGGCTACCAACAACCAGGCCAAGTATGAAGCTTTTATGGCAGGACTAAGGGTAGCCACGGCACTTGGGGCTGATGCTATTGATGTTTATAATGATTCGCAATTGATTGTGAACCAAGTATCGGGAGAATACGAGGCGAAAGAGGAGGCAATGATAGCATACCTGAGTAAAACAAGGAGAGCACTGTTTAAGAGTTTTAGAATTACTTAGATCCCAAGGGACTTAGAACAGTCATGCTGATGCTTTGTCAAAACTAGCTTTGGTAACTAACACGATCATTTGCTAAACAATCCCGGTAGCACACTTGACAAAACCCAGTATCTTGGAAGATGAGGAAATCAAATCAGGGGTAAATGAGATTGACAATGCTGAAGACACATGGATGACCCCCATTCAAAAGTACCTCGAGATAGGCATATTACCCGAAGATCGCATCGAAGCGAAAAAACTGAAGTATCGATCCTCTCGGTATTCATTGTATCACGGGGTACTATACAGAAGAGGTTTCTCAATGGTGCTCCAGCGGTGTATTGGGACATACGAAGCCATGACAGTGTTAACTGATATTCATGCAGGAGTAATGAGAAATCACACGGATTCGCAGAGTTTAGCTGACAAATTTTTGAGGCAAGGTTATTACTGGCCAAATGTATTTGAGGATGCCAAGAAAATAGTCGGCCGATGCGACAAGTGCCAAAGGATCGCCAACCACATTCATCAACCCCCCTGAGCTCTGAAGTCCTTAATAGTAGTCTGGCCATTCTCACAGTGAGGTCTAGACTTCATAGGGCCTATACCGATAGCAACGAAAAGACAAGCTAAATTCACTATTGTAGTAGTAAACTACTTTATCAAATGGGTTGAGGCAATACCCCTGAAGCATACCACCGAGGAAAACATAACTAATTTTGTTTAGAATTCCCTTATCTACAGGTTTGGGGTCCCAAATATGATTGTCACCGACAATGGTACTCAGTTTGACAACAATAATTTCAGAAATTTCTGTGCAAAATGGCACATCACAAATGTTTTTGTACGCCAATGCACCCATAAACAAATTGGCAGGTGGAAGCGATGAACAAAATTATAAAACACAATATCAAGGCAAAACTAGATGTCAAGAAAGGATACTGGGCCGACTCTCTTCTAGAGGTTCTGGCTTATCATACATCTGCTCGTGGGTCGACCGGGGAAACACCTTTCGCAATGGCTTTAGGAGCAGAAGCCGTGATCTCGATTGAGATGCAGGTAATGTCACCCCGGGTCCAAATGTATGATCCCGAGTTAAACACGGAGTCAATGATAGCCAACCTTGAGGAACTCAAAAAAGGCATGATATTGCACAAATAAGGATTACGGCTTACCAGCAGCGGGTGGCCCGACACTACAACATCAAAGTCTAAGAAAGAAGATTCCAGATTAATCACTTAGTTATACGAAGGGTGATGCCAAACACAAAGAATTGAGCAACCGAAACCCTCAGGGATAAATGGGAAAGTCCATATCAAGTCGTAGGGATCGCTGGTCACGGAGCTTATAATATTGCACGACCAGGGGGTGTTAACATCATCCGACCATGGAACGTGCAATATTTGAAGTTATATTATCCCTAGCCAAAATGTCAAGGGACCGGGAATGAACCCCTTTTTGTAGGTAGAATTCATAGGATCAGATGAGTCTCTTTATGAGCGAAGTGTCGTGGGACAAATCCCTTTTTTTGTAACACCTGAGCATTATCAATAAAATACAAATTTGGTAAAGACTTGCTTTGTATACAATGATCTAATTAAAAACATCCCTATATTAAAATAGAGGATGAGAAAACCCGAGGCCTGATCCGACTAAACATCCCCATAATAAAATGGAGGATAAAGATGGTCCCAAGGTATGATCTGATTAAACATCCACGTTGTAAAATGAAGGATAAGGACGATTCAAGGCACTTAATAAAATGGAAGATGATGACAACCACGAGGCCTGATCCGATTAAACATCCTTATAATAAAATGGAGGATGAGGACGACTCGAGGTACAATACGATTAAACATCCACTTAATAAAATGGAAGATGAAGACAACCACGAGTCATGATCCGATTAAATATCCCCATAATAAAATAGAGGGTAAGGATAGTTATGAGGTATAATCCGACTAAACATTCCTATAATAAAATGGAAGGTAAGGATGGTCCTCGAGACAAAATCCGATTAGACCTCCCCATATTAAAATAGATGATGACGGTTACTAAGGCGCAATATAAGTAAATAAAATTCACACGAGATAAAAGTAAGAAAACTAATGCTGATAATCCAAATACGATGATATTATTTATTTATAATGTAAAGCCTTTGCTTTCTTAGGCAAAAAAAAAAAAAAAATGCTCCAATCATCAACCATCTTCTTTTTCTTTTTCCTCCTCCCCATCATCCTCGGAATCCTCAGTATCCTTGGCCTCATTGTGCTCTTCTTTTTCAGCATTATCACCTTATTCCTCGTTTTCACCACTATGGTCCGGAGGATCGGGACCAAGATCCTCGATTGGGTCAAGCCAAGACGAACCTGGGTGAGGAGTGTCATAGACCTTGCGGGGGTTAGCATTAAGGTCAATATGCATCGGCAACACCTTCAAACCCTTACAAATCTTATCCCTTTTTCATTCCTCCACTTGCCCTTCCAAGTGTTTTTCTGCACTACGAAGGGTATGGTCAAGTGAGTCATTGATCGCGATAGTAACTTCATCATCTCTCCGGTTTCACAAGAAGTCTCGACATTTAATATCCCCTTCCACAAAGTCTTTGTGAAGAAAGGCATCAAAAGCAGGGGATTGTTTGAATAAATCTACTACCCAAATTTCACCTCCTTTCTAACTTACTTTAGGTTTTCAATGTGTTCTTTAAGTGCATCTCAAGAAGAGCGATCTTCACTTGTGCAACCTCGGAGGCTTTAGAAGCTTTGTCATGGTCTTCCAATGCAACCCGAAGGTCATCCTTAGTCTGGGAAAGCTCTCCTTGTAATTTGCTATTGTTAGTCAACACTTGATCTTTTTCAATGGTTATAGTAGCCAATCGGCCCGACATATCATCCCGTTCACGAGTGACTTGTTCGTACCTTTGTATCAGCTGTCAATAAGAAAAAGTACAATATAAGGGTCAATAAAGAATGTATACATGTATACAAAAAAAAAAAAAAAAAAACCGGCAAAAAAAAAGTCCTACCATGCTAGAAAAATAAACACTGGTTTTTGCTTGTTCTGTCAAAGTCATTTGCCCAAAACTTTGGAGGTTGTCCAGGGGAGCAAACATTTGGGAACCTGGGGAAAAAAGATTTACAATAGCAGTAGAGGTCGAGAAATCGATATCTATCAAGTGGACTTGAGTTGAAACATGAGCCATACCCATTGCATGCAAGCTCCCAACAGCCTCAACAGCAGATTCCTTCGCCATCAGCGAAAACTCAATAACCGTCATGTTGTCAAAGATTGGCCAATTTTTGTCGCTATCAGGAAAATCTTGTTGTACCCTGACGTCATCTGTTCTCTCAGACTCTTGATTTGTTCCGGGAGCCAACGATGACAATTCCTAAGTACGCGTTGTTGGTGCCAACGACTTGGAAACCCAAGAAGTCCCGAAGTCTCTTCGAGGGGGTGGGACTTCAAGGAGCGCCCGAGGAGCTTTTGCTTTTCCCATCCGAGAACTAGCCACGACAGTAGCGACTTTCCTTTTCCTTTTCCTTTTTCTAGGTCCCTTAGGTGTGTCAATTGTGGTCACTTCTCCTAGCCTATCGGGAGTTGCATTCTTTTCCGAGGCTCGTGCACGTTTTACTAGGTAACCACAAATCGGATCAATGCTCCTCACTGAAAAAATATATATATATATATACTATATATATGTGTGTGTGTGTGTGTGTGTGTGTGTGTGTGTGTAAAAAAAATTGTGTAATTAAAATGTATATTATATATATACATAAATAATAAATAAATAAATAAACTACAAAGGCTCATAGTGAGAGGAAACGCTTCCTAATTTCAGAATCAGACAGTATTCTTGCAACTTTTGCTTGGTCACAAGGGAACCAAATCGACGAGTTTCCATTTTGGTTTGCACAACCTTGGTGATCCGTATTTTCTGATCTTCAGAAAGATCTGGGGGATCATTATATGCCACTGACAGAACGATTTCGTTAGAAGTACACTAGGTACGGGTCCATGAGAGTTTCCAAGGATGCCTACCTATTTCACAGAAGTGAAAAGGCACCGACAAGATAACATTCGGATTGTCGGCTCTAACCGTTCGACCCCAGTTCCCACTGACAAAGAACTAGCTCCCATTTCAAAATTTGTTGGAAGAAGATATCTCCCAAATAATACCCGTCTTTTTCTCTTTATCTTCCACGGGGAGATCAATATCACCAACCATTCTCTCTCGGTTTTCTCCGATTGACATCCATTTGTTGGATTTAGGGGAAGCTATAAAATAAGAGCCTGGCTCACCAAATGAAGGGCGCACTATACAGCAGTGTTTCAGTTCATTAACTGTCGGCTCAACCTTGTTCTCCTTCATCCAAAGACAGTAAAGACCAAGCAAATTTTGATACCCATTTGCCATCAATTGCATCAGAGCCAACTTCGCGGATGCCAAGAATCTCGCGATAAAAGAGGGAATAGGTAGAGATACCCTACATGCCAACATATATCCATATATGGCAACGTAGCCCTCAGGAGGGTTCCAGGCAGCCCGTGTATCGGAAAGGATTATATCAATGTCCCTCGGGATTTTGAAGTAGGTCCAATATTCCTCCAAATGATCCTGGGTAACCTCGTTCTAGACAAAATCCATGAACGAAGGTTGCAAATTAGAGAACTTCCACCGGCACGATGTTGGATATGGCTCGTATTTCCAATGGTTACCAAACACGATTTACCAATGTGGAGACTTCCTGGAGACGTGAGAGCGTTTGGGAGTATGAGGTTATGTTTGAGGGAGGCTTGAAAAAGACATGATGAACAAGAGAAGCGACGAACAGCTCAAACCGCTGCCGCGTAACTGCCACTTTGGCAGCCCAAAGTGGCAGCTGTTCGGCAGCGGTCTGCAGCGGTTTGACACCGCTGCTATTTTCAGCAGCGCATTGACAGCGGTTCCAATTCCAGTGTTTCACGTTGTGGAAAGCGCTGTGGCTTTCACAGCGGTCCGACAGCTGTTCGACAAGGTTTGGCGCGTGGATCACGGTCTTCTGAGTGGTCAAGTTCAACACGGTTTAGGAAGCAGGTGGCCAACTGCAACTTGAGTTGTAGTTAATCACAAGCACGCGTTGAATCAGGAAATATTCATGGAAGAGGAAATATGTTGCTTCTAGAGTTCTAATGGGAAAAGGATTTCTCCTTGAAGTAAAAACTTGTCATAAATAGGAAATAGTATTTATATGGAACAAGTAAATCTTGTATGACTAGGAGATAGATTTCCTTGTTAGTTTAAACTCCCTGTAATACATATAAATAGACCATAATAACTAGGTTATTTGTGGTGGAGCAAAATAGAAAATACTAGAGAGATCTCAAAGTAAGCATTGGGTGTAATTGGGTTTGGGGTATTATTTAGAGAGAGATCCTGAGTGTGTGGTTGTAACAATTTACTACATATTGGAACTTTCTCTTGTTGTCCTGACAGCCGTGGTTTTTTCCCTAATTTGGGTTTCCACGTAAATTCTTGTGTGGTGTGTGCTTGGATTTGATTAATTCTCTTCATCTATCTTTTCTTTGTTATTGTGTTTGTCTATGTTCTATCCGGCAACGCTTCCGCGCGTATAGTGAAAAGGTTTGTTCGCTAACAATTGGTATCAGAGCCCCGGTTGCTTGATAGTGGTCTTAACAAACTTTATGGCAAGGATGATGAGATTCGATATTGAGAAGTTCAATGGAAAGATAAACTTTGGCTTGTGGCAAGTTCAAGTCAAAGATATATTAATCCAAAACGGTTTACACAAGGCGTTGAAGGGCAAGTCAACCCCTGCGAACCCTGAAGGCTCTGGAGATTCTAGTAAAGAAACGGCTAGTACTAGTTCTGGAAAACAAAAGATGAGCGATGATGATTGGGAGGATTTGGATGAGAGAGCTGCGAGTGCGATATGATTGTGCCTAGCCAAGAATGTTCTTGCAAATATTCATGGAACATATTCAGTGAAAGAACTTTGGGAGAGGCTTGAAGAATTGTATCAAGCGAATAGCGTCTGCAACCGGTTTTACCTGAAGGAGCAGTTTCACATGCTGCAGATGACTGAAGATACGAAAATTTCTGATCATCTGGGAGTGCTCAATGGAATTGTTTCAGAATTAGAGTCAATTAGAGTAAAGATTGATGAAGAAGACAAAGGTCTTAGACTTATCTAGTCCCTTCCACAGTCCTATGCGCACATGAAGCCAATCTTGATGCATAGGAGTTCAACCATATGTTTTGGAGATGTAGTGAATAAACTTATCTCTAAGGAACGAAGGCTAAAAAGTGAAGGTAAATCTTCTGATAACTTGGCTCTTTTGGTTGACAGGAAAAAAGGGAACTCCAAAGGGAAAGTCACTTGTTGGGGATGTGGATAGTCTGGACACATCAGGAAGGATTGCAAAAATAAGAAGACAAGTGCTGCTAAGGACTCCAAAGAGGGTGATCCGGCAATCGCCTCTCTTGAGTATGATGACTATAGTGATGCCCTCTAAAGAGGCATAAATATCCTCATGGCATGACCGCTAGTTGCCATGAAAAGGATGTAGCTGATAGCGGGTCTACAATTGCGCACGGGCATTGGTTAGGAAGTGATGCAAGGTGTGTGGTGGACAAGGATGTCGATGGCTGAGCGAACTCCCTGGGAACCTAACGTGAGGAGTTGCACCACAATTTTCAGCAAGGTAAATTTCGACATGTGTCGGTGAAATCTTGGGATGGTTGTTTCCTAAGTGGTTATACATAGTGGTGGGTATGTTTGATTCTTGGTGATGAGGATCGTAGCTGAGGACAAGTTTTGGGAATTCTCGCCATAAGGGAGGATTGTTAGATATGGCTCGTATTTCCAATGGTTACCAAACACGATTTACCAATGCGGAGACTTCCTGGAGACGTGAGAGCATTTGGGAGTATGAGGTTATGTTTGAGGGAGGCTTGGAAAAGACATGACGAACAAGAGAAGCGACGAACAGCTCAAACCGCTGCCGCGTAGCTACCACTTTGGCAGCGGCAGTGGCAGCGGTCCGGCAGCTGTTCGGCAGCTGTCCGGCAGCTGTTCGCAGTGGTTTGCTACCATTTAGGCAGTGATAGTGGTAGCTGTCCGGCAGCGGTCCGCAGCGGTTTGACACCGCTGCTATTTTCAGCAGCGCATCAACAGCAGTTCCAATTCCAGTGTTTCACGCTGTGGAAAGCGTTGTGGCTTTCACAGCGGTTTCACAGCGGTTCGACAAGGTTTGGCGCATGGATCACGATCTTCTGAGTGGTCAAGTTCAACACGGTTTAAGAAGCAGGTGGCCAACTGCAACTTGAGTCGTAGTTAATCACAAGCACGCGTTGAATCAGGAAATATTCATGGAAGAGGAAATATGTTGCTTCTAGAGTTCTAATGGGAAAAGGATTTCTCCTTGAAGTAAAGACTTGTCATTAATAGGAAATAGTATTTATGTGGAACAAGTAAATCTTGTATGACTAGGAGATAGATTTCCTTGTTAGTTTAAACTCCCTGTAATACATATAAATAGACCATAATAACTAGGTTATTTGTGGTGGAGCAAAATAGCAAATACTAGAGAGATCTCAAAGTAAGCATTTGGTGTAATTGGGTTTGGGGTATTATTTAGAGAGATCCTGAGTGTGTGGTTGTAACAATTTACTACATATTGGAACTTTATCTTATTGTCCTGACAGCCGTGGTTTTTTCCCTTATTTGGGTTTCCACGTAAATTCTTATGTGGTGTGTGCTTGGATTTGATTAATTCTCTTCATCTATCTTTTCTTTGTTATTGTGTTTGTCTATGTTCTATCCGGCAACGCTTCCACGCATATAGTGAAAAGGTTTGTTCGCTAACACACGACTCATTGTCTTCCACATTAGACGGCGTTGATATTTGAGTCGGTACCAATGATGGACCTCTAGGGTTTTTCAGTGCCATGTCTAGAGAGAGATCCGGTGTTGAAGATGTGAGAGAATCTGGAGAATCAAAATCCCATTTAGTGTAATCCATAATTAGAGTGTGAACATCAAAATTAAATATTTATCCTATCCTAAAAATAAAAAAAAAACAAATAATAATAATAATAATAATAATAATAATAAATCGATCAATCCCAAGTACTAATTTTGATCGGTCCTCGGGTACCAAGTTCAATTGGTCTTTAGAGACAAGCATGACTCAGGACTCGAAGTATTTTATCTTTGGTGAAACCACAAAACGTCCATATCATCAAGTATTGGTCCCGTGGAACAAATTCGATTCGAGAAACAAAATATTTATCTCTCGGGACCAAAAAAATTCTTTTCGCTTCCCTAGAGCTAGGGGGTGAATGTTATACCTGAAATTTTTAGTACATGCGCCATGTCAGCAGTGTTGACAAGTCAACACTGAGTTTGTTAGTGCCACATCTTGGAAACATGGTTGACAAGTCAAGGTTTCCATAATCAAAACCATTGGGTTGCTAGGCCATCTTATGAGCTGCTGAAAATGGTTTCAGTCGTGGGTCAACGAGTTGTAGACCCAAAAACCATGATGCATACCATAATGTTACTTCGGGCTCATTACAATTCATTTAGGTACTCAAGACACATAAATCCCATCACTTCTAATCTAAGTAAATGGGAATTAAGGAGAATCATTCGTACTACCTTGAAAATGTGTACCCAAACAGTGTTAGCATCTCTTGCTATAAAGTCACATGACAAACATATATAAGGTTACCTACTTTGACACTCAATTAAAGAGTATGAACCTGGACCAATGCATCAAGTGGGCTCATGTCATGTCTGTCAAAACCAATGGCAAACCTGATTTCTACTTGAGTACTGGTTGGCATTCACGGAACCTGACCTATAAATATATAAATGAAACTCATAAAAAAGGAGATTAAAAAGAAGAGAGTTTTTTTTTTAGAGGAATCTAACATCCCTCTAGATCAAGATTAACCCCAGCAAAACGAAGTATAAACGTTGTCCATAGGCGGCGCTCCACCTCTTTTTCCTATTCTCGAAATCAACCAATTTTACTCAGGACTACCTCGTCCTAACACACATTTATTTTTCTTTTTCATTGACTATTCAACGATTGCCCACGTGGTGGTGTTGAATCTTTGACCTTAGTGTTAGCAAATTCTACCCGTTAACAAGTATCGATTCGAATTACAATATCTGGAATTTGGTGTTTCTTTACTTGATTGGAAAGACAAATTCTTTAGCAATCATGTGTCTTTCTAGCTTCTTCTCTTGTGTACATTTTTGCCTCTATTGATATGGTGATTTGTTGTGCCTTAATCCATTTTCCACCCATCAATAAAATGCCTCCAACCAGTTGTATTTAAAAGTAAACTTGACAATTGAAAAAAATTACGGAGTTGAGAGGTAGTGTAATGGTAAACTCCTCTCATCCATAATGGGACGGAGATTATAACTTCCATCATCCCTTCAAGAGAGTCGAGGAGCCATTAAATGACATTAAATAAAAATCAAACTTTAGTTCATTGTCTTAATCAAATGATTTTTTTATATATATATAACGAGTTAGGTAGATATCTCTGTATCGTGGAAATAAATATCCGGACTATATATAGAGTACTTGATCTTAATCGATCCACATTAGACCCCATTATTTTTCCACGTGTCATACCCTTATATTTCCACGTTTTAAGAATGTATACATTTAATCCATATGGACCATGCATATGCATATGCATTATCCACATGATTTTTTTTTTTTTTTTTTATGTACCCGTGTCATTTTTTTTTTTTTTTAACATATGTATACTTATATGTTCCCATGTGAAAGCTCTTTATATATATATACCCATGTGAAAGGTTTTTTATTTATTTATTTATTTATTTACTTATTTATATACCCATGTGAAAGTTTAGTCATGTGATAATTTTAAAAACATTTATATATGCAAAATGACAAAGTCCACGTAGTCGTGACCCTCGTGGGGGACTGGGGTTATATAAAAACGAGGCAATCAGGAAATATCACATGAGAAAAGAAAAAAATAAATTAAGGTGAAAGGTAAAAATAAATTAAGATGAAGGAATCATTCAGGGATTGTCTCTATTATTTAAATTAACTAAAGTATTTTATTTTGAACAATGCTAGATATCCCACCTAGGCACCTACAATGACATATTTGCCAAACAAACACGTGTGGTAGTCGAGGTGTCACTCAATGAGTGGATACACATTAATTGGTGAGTGGATATATGGATAAGTGAGATAAATTACAATTAATGTGTATCTACTCACCAAGTGATACCTCAGTTGCCACATATGTTGGAATGAAAAATGTGTGATTATAGATAGGATGTCTAACATTACTCCCTTAAAATGAATTCTTATTATTTTAAATTAGATCAAAATAGTATCACTAAAATGTACAGTTATACATATCCCATTTAAAATATCAGGACTGAATAACATATTTTGATGAGCTTTTAATAGCACCAAAGTAGAGTAATCGATAAAATGCCCTTAACTTCACTTTTTCTTTTTGCCTTAAATTTCTTTTAAGAAAAACAATTTTTTCCTTCTCTTCTCTTTTTCTCAAGAAAACGAAGATTCTTTCAAGAAAGTCGTAAAGGAATTACAATTTTATCTCTCTCTTTGTAAGTGTTTGAGACAAAGAGAAGGAATCGACGGAACAAAAAAAGATCGCGAAAGAGCATAATTTAGAAGAAAAAACCAAAAAAAAAAAAAAAAAAAAAAAGATCTAATTTTTTTTTCTAAACATATGCATTAATCCACTTGTAAGATTTTTTTTTTTTTTTTTCAAGTGTCAGGAGTTGTAGGGGTGTCTTCTGTAATTGTAGAGCTTTTGTGAAGGTTTGTTTTGTTATTCCTCTTGGTCAGGTGTTTGCGTTTGAGGCGGACTTCTTACAGCTTTGATGACCATTAATTTGCCTGGCAGAATAGGTGGCATCAGATCTGGCTTGAGAGTGATTCTTCTTATGTGGTTCAGCTGCTCTCCTCTCGCTCAGAGCAGGTTCCTTGGTGGATTCGACAGGCTTAGCAGCGCTGTATCTATCAAACATCGAAAATGGAGTTTCAGGTTTCTCATATCTTTAGGGAGGGGAACCAAGTTGTTGACGCTCTTTCTAAGCATGCTTTGGGGTTAGAGGTCGATTCGTGGTGGTCTAACATCCCGTCTTTCTGCTCTTTGTTAGTTGGCAATGATTGCATGGGTCGGGAGTCTTTTCGTTTTTCTTGATGTTTTATATTTCAATTTTTTGTGGTCTGCACGCCACTGTTTTTGTTGGGAATGTTTCTCTTGGCTTTTGTGCTTTTCAGGTTTTTGTTACTTTTCATTTTATTCTTTTTATTATTATATGGATAGATACTGCCTATGGGTTTTTCAGCATATGATCGCTTATGATGTTTTTTCCCTCTAGGTCTGTCCAATTTTACTTATAAAAATATATATATAATTTATTTTATTTTATTTTTTAAAAAAAACAAATATATATATACTTATGACATATCCATCCACATGGTCATCCTCACATATTCATGTGAAAGCTCTTGTTATATAATATATTAATATATATATATATATATATATTTAGTCTTTCTCCTTTCAGATCGACCTGATATAAAATACATGTGGATCATAGATTATGGATAAGCACTGACAAGTGCATGTGGATCATAGATTATGGATAAGCACTGACAAGTGCATGCAGACTGAGTCATAACATTTGAATCTAATGGCCCACATTCAAGGCACTAATGTATTTTATATCAAGTCGAACTGACATAAGAAAGATTGTAAATAATAATAATAAAAAAAAAATTAAGAATTTTTCAAGTACTACAACTATTTATCCCGATTTTGTTAAATATAAAGACATCAAAAAATAAGCGAGATATAGGAAAATTCAAGAAAAATAATTGTAGTGCTTGAAAAATTCTCAAATTTTATTCATAAGTAGATATCATTGAACATATCATCCACAAAATATATATATATATTAAGATCAAAATTCATAAAAATAGATATAATTTCATCAAAGTTCTAACCGAAAGTAAAATAAGGGATCCCTCATAAGAGAACCACTAATAATGGATCTCTTATGAGAGAACTACTATATATTATATTATATTATATTATATTATGAGTGAATCTCTCATAAGAAACCCCTTATTTTAATTTCGGTAAGGACCTTGATGGAAATATATCGATTTTAATAAATTTTGATCTGAATTTTTTTTGTGGATAATGAGTTCATTGAAATCTACCTATGAACAAAATTTGAGATTTTTTTGAATAATAGAACTATTTTTCTTGAATTTTCATATATTTTGCATATTTTTCGATGCCTTCATATTTAACAAAATTGGGATAAATAGTTTTAGTGCTTGGAAAATTCTCAAATTTTGTTTATATGTAAATTTCATTGAACTCATCATCCACAAAAAACTTCAAATTAAAATTTATTAAAATCGATATGTTTTCATCATGGTCCTTACCAAAATTAAAATAAGAGATTCCTCCTGAGAAACTTACTCATTTTATTATATATATATATATATATATAAGTGCTATTCACATGAGTGCATAGTTTAAGTCAAAGTAATTGAATCTAGTGACTCACATTCAATGCACTGATATAAAATACATGAGTGTGCACTCATATGAAAATTTATATATATATATATATATATATTGACTCCATACAAAAAGTTTGATGAATTCTCTAATTATAGCCCCAATTATTTTCTTAGATATTACAATGATTTTTATGTCCAGTTAGTATTTCAAAATTACAGAGAATGATTTGTATATTGTTAACAGATTAGGGAATATATGGTATTTCAAATATTTTATATCATGTATAATTTGTTATACAGTACATAGACACTTATACCCTTAAAAGAAAACAAAAATCAACTGAATATTGAGGAAACTGAAGATGGTGAGAAGAAAAGATCATTTTGTTGAATTTGAGCAACATCTAAGCTCATCTCTCTCTTTGGTAGCTTTTCGCTATCTCTTTTCGTCTTTTCATTTATCTTTTTTAGGGTTTCTTATTAATTTTATTTGAATCTCGCACTACTGAACTTATCATCTGAGTAACTGAGTTGTTCCATCCGAATTGATTGTACTCAATGGTATTCGTTCTGAAATTTGGTAGCTTTTGTGTGATACCAAAGTCTGTATTGGAAGTGTTAACTTTACAATTACCTAAATTAAAGACAGATTTCGGCACCATTTTATGTTTGATTTTACTCTTTTTCATCATTTTTGGCAATTGAAATTGGAAATGCTTGTATCTAACTAGTTCTTAGTTCATCGATATCTGCATTTGAAATGGAAAATACTTGACTAGAAATATGATCTTCCGTATATTTCTTAGATGTGCAACTAACATTTATAAAATTGGTTGTGCTTCCATCAACATAAATATAAGTTAGTTATACACGTTGGCAAGCGAGCTCAGTTGGGAATTAAACCGATGAATGCAGAAGCGTATGTCTAATATTCACCACATAACAATTAATATCTACCAGTAGAAAAATAAGATGAGAGAAAATAAATCAATCACACATGAGCACAAGATATAAGTAAAAACATTAAACCAAGGAAAAAACCACGGGTTTTCAGAACGACAGAGAAAAGATTCAATATGTAGTAAATTTGTACAACCACACACTCCAAGATTCTCCCTCTAACCCCAAACCCCAAACAACAAAACCTTACCGAGCCCCCAAGCTTACAACCGAATTTACACCTTAGCTCTCAATTCACAACACTCATCGGATTCTCCTCCAAGTACACCCCCCACGTGAATATCTCCCTAGGTTTCTCATGAATATCGCATATGGATCTCTCTTGATCCCCAGATATTTCCTGGATCCCTTCGATCCCCATATATGAATTTAAAGTTACATATGAATTTTCAGTGTACACTACACTTTAAATTTTTATATTTATTTATCATTTATGTTTAAATTTAAATGTATGCATATTTAAATTTAAATATATTTTTTAATTTAAGTGTATTTTTTAATTTAATTAAATATTAAAATTTAAGTTATTATTCTAAAATTCAAATGTCCAGTAACAGTTGTATATTTAATACAAATTTAAGTTATTTGTCGGGTTTGGGGTACCCCACCTTGTTTGGGATGGGTTTGGAGTGGAAATTAAAAACCTATTCGGATTACGGAACGGGTTTGAAGCAACTTGCTAAAATTGGATTTTAGGTTTGGAGCATGTGGATCTGACCCGTTTCCATCCCTGCTCAGATAATTCTGACATGCTAGTTGTCAATCACGTTCTATGTCAGATTAACCCTATCTCTAATCGAAGCAAGAAATAAGAGAAAGTCAACTGCCTTGGTTTTATATAAAATTATGGGGTATTATTCATTTAGTCTCTATGTTTTTTTTTGAAATATCTATTTTTTATTCACTTATCCATTTTTCAATAGGTTGGTTCTTATATCTTTAAAAACCACTCATTTTGATCATTCTGTCAATCAACCATTAGTCAAAGTTAACGGTTTTAATGGTATTTTTATCTTTAAACCATAAACATGCCATGTGTCAACACCACAAAAAATAGAAAATAATTTATTCAAAAAAAATTATATATTATAATCAAAAAAATTATAATACAATTAAAAAAAATACAAGAAGGAAAAAAAAGTAAAATAATTTATTAATATAACAAAATTATATATTTATATAACAAAACTCATCCCAAGTTTAAATTTCATTTTTATTCCTTAAAATTTTTAATAATTGGAATTATCAAAAAACAAATAAATATTAGGGAAATTATTATTCTCCCCCCTGTAGTTTGTCATATTCTCCATTTTTCCCCCTCTAGTTTTAAAATTCTCTAATTTCCCCCCTCCCATGCACAAATATAACCAATTTTAACTTATAAAAATAGGTATGGGAGGGGGGAAATTGGAGAATTTTAAAACTAGAGGGGGGAGAATGGAGAATATGGCAAACTATAGGGGGGAAAATGATTATTACCCTAAATATTATTAAATTAAATAAAAAATAGTTTTTAAAAAGAATTATATAATAAATAAATTTAATTTAATTTAACAAAACCCATCATCATCATCAAACCATGAAATCCAGTTTTGATCACCATTCACCAGAATCAACATCACCCCCAACCCAGATTAAACATCACCCCCAGAATCATCCATCACCACATCCTTTACCAGATTCAATCAAACCCAACCACTATCAAAAAATCAAAAGCCAAAAACATTCAAATCTTAAAATAAAAAAATCCAAATCAAACCCTAAACCCAATCAACACCAAACCCATTCAAATCAGACAATCCCCCGACGAACCCACCAGCTACCTTGCCGCTGCCCCGACGAACCACCAACAACCTTGCCACCACCCCGACGAACCACAAATCCACCCATCACCATCCCCAAAATCCAGCCACGACCACCACCACACAACAACCGACACCAAACCCAAACCTAAATCGAAATCAACCATGGCCACCACCTTCAGTTTCATCTGTAAACGAATTTCCATCAAACATAAACACAAACACATGTCCATCTTCTATCATCTCAAACTCGAACAGAGAGCCATCTGCTTCAATTTTTTTTTTAATCAAATCCCAAAATAAAAAATGAAACACCTTTTCTTCGTGAATCTAAATCAAATTCCCCACACAAAGAAAAAAAATAATCCATGACAGAGGTTTATGGGTTGGTCGGTGGCGGAGCTGGGATGGTCGATGGTCGGTGATCGGTGGTTGTGGTGATGAGATGGTCGTGACGCAGTGGCGATGGGGGAGAAAAGACGAATTGGGTTTGGCATCACATATGATAGAGTTGCTCTATTATTTAAGTTTGGAGGAGATGATGGATCTTCCCAAAATAAAATCCCAAAATGATAGATCGGTAGATGATGGATCTTCCCCATCACAGAGCTCAATGGCAGATGATAGAGTTGCTCTATCATTTGAGTTTAGAGGATATCTGGAACTCCAACTTTTTATTTTTTTATTTTTATTTTTTTTATGAAAGTGTCAATGGCAGATGATAGAGCTGCTCTATGTTTAGTATTTTATTTTTTAATAAATCCCAAAAAATTCTGAGATCCGGAGCAATTTTCAATTGATATAGTTTAATTTGTTTAATTACTTAAAAAAAAGCATTATTTTTCTAACTCTAAAAAAAAATTCGGTGGAAATTTGTTGATGGATGGAGGAGATCAAATCTCTTCCATCCATAATTTTAAAAAATAAAATAGGCCTCCACTTTTTTAAATATTATGATTTTGAAATAGGCCTCCATAATGGATGGATGGAGGGTGTATTCAATTAGGATTTCGAAAGGCTTTTAAAGTTTTTTTTTTTTTTTTTTTTTTTTTTTTTAAGTTGATGACTTTTGTATATTTTACGGACTTTTATAGATTTTACAAGAGTATGAAAAACTTTCATAGATTTTTATTTATGAGGGTGTATTCAATTAGGATTTCGAAAGACTTTTAAAGACTTTTTTTTAAGTTGATGACTTTTGCAGATTTTATAGACTTTTATAGACTTTACAAGATTATGAAAAACTTTCATAGATTTTTATTTAAAATACTTTCATAGACTTTTATTTCAAAAGACTTTTGTAGATTTTCATTTTAAAAGATTTTTATAGACATTTATAGACTTTCATTAACTTTTAAATATAATGTATACTTTGTTTTAACAAAATTATATATTTATCATGTCAATAAAAATATTTTTCCAAATGAATTAAAAAATAAAACTATCGTTAATTAAATTTGAGAAAAGCATTCATGTGTATATATGTGTGTGTGTGTGTGTGTGTGTGTGTGTGTGTGTGTGTGTGTGTGAGAGAGAGAGAGAGAGAGAGAGAGAGATTTTAAAATTTTATTTTTATTTTAAATATATTTTGTATTATAAAGACATTATGCTCCTTTTTTTTTTTTTAATAATTAGTCAAAATTTTATTTGTTTTTTATAATTAGTAAAAATATTATAAATTTTCTTTTAGAATAAATGTAGCAAATCGACAATAATGTTAACGTTTACATGTCTCTACGAAAGTATGACAATGAGTATAAAAAACTACCAAAAATTCATTCAAGTTACTAAAAATAAAACATAAAAACTGTACCTAGTTGTTGAATAAGACCCATGGCTAAAAGTGAGTAGTTTGATATTGATTATAATTACATGGAGTCACGCTCATACTCGTTAAAAGTCTACATCGAATACACCTAAACTTTTTTATTACATAAAAGTCATTAAAAGTCTTTTAAAATCCTAATTGAATGCACCCTCTATAGTATTTTATTTTTTAATAAATCCCAAAAAATTATGAGATCTGGAGCAATTTTCAATTGATGGAGTTTAATTTGTTTAATTACTTAAAAATATTTTTCTAACTCTAAAAAAAAAATTCAATGGTGGAAATTTGTTGATGGATGGAGGAGATCAACTCTCTTCCATCCATAATTTTAAAAAATAAAATAGGCCTCCACTTTTTTAAATATTATATATATATATATTAAATAGTTTTGTAATTTAATTTTGAAAATGTAAATATATAATATTGTAATTCTTGATTTTATTTTGATTTTAAAGTTAAGGGTAAAAGTGTCATTTCACTTTTTCAATAATAGTTGACCGTCAAAATTCTAGTCAGAGGGGTTCTATTTGATTGGGTGTTTGGCTTGCTGGAAGAATTTCACAATTCATCCAACATTTCGAGCAGAACCATCATCACAAATCAGTTCAAAGCTGTGAAGATATGGTCTCCTCCTCCTTCTGGAACTCTTAAAATCAACACTGATACGGCTGCCAAAGAAGGCTCCTCTCATATAGGATTAGGGGCTGCTATACGTGATTCCATAGGTAAAGTGGTTGCAGCTTTGGCAAAGCCTCTGGTAGGTTTTTTTTTTGCTGAAATTGGTGAATTTCTTACTTTAAGGGAAGGCCTTTGCCTAACTAAGAGGTTCCAGTTAAGAGTGTCTTGGGTGGAAGGGGATGCTAAGAATGTGGTTTCTGGGATCCTAAATAACAGATTGATAAACAGTGTTGTGGGTCCAATCATCAATGATATCAGGGCTTTACTTACAGAAGTTGGGGTTATAAACTGTCTTGTCATTCCTAGAGCTAGGAACTTGGTGGCACATACTCTAGCTTCTATGGCCTTTTCCTCTGGCGAGGAGTTCGTTTGGCTTGGTGTTTCTCCAGCCTGTGTTGATTCTATGTTATAGTTTGCTCTTGTTTTGCTAGTTTGTATTTTCCTTCAAAAAAAAAAAAAAAAAAAAAATTCTAGTCGGAGGGACCAAAATGAGTGATTTTAAAAAACATATGGCTCAACCCAGTGAAAAATGGATAAGCGAGTAGAAAATAGATATTTAAAAAAAAAAAAAACATAGGGAATAATACCCCATAAAATTATTCATTTCTCTGTGAGAAACCACGACTGAGAAGGGAAGTTCTTGGTTCTCTTGGAAACCAAGTTAAAAAAAAATACTTATATTCTTCTCACATTTCCAAAACGTGCTTCAGTCATTTATTTATTTATAAAGAATAGGAATCAATTCCAAAATGACACTGAGACTTCGTGTTGTTATATGTATAGGGTTTAAGTTTCAAATTCTAGACAAGTTAAACAAAAATGATACTGAGTATCTAAATGCCATCAATAAGAACCCAGTAGTGTTGTTATATATAGGTTTAAAGTTTCAATATTTTATGTGTTGCAATCAGTGGAGTGGAAGAGAGCTTCAAAATGTCTGTGTTTTTCTCAGTGTTTTTGTGTTTCACAGCTGCTGTTGTATGTATAAATTTGATAAAAGAACACGTCAGCAAAGAAGCAATAAAGACATAGACACGTCACCCATTGACTCGTCAACAGGAGGAAATCAGTCAAAAGGAGTGCCAGTAGGCACGCTCGCCGATTCAAAGAAAAAGAGTGTTCGCCACAACTGTTTGTCCAGCGGAGAGGCGAAATGCGCTCGCCAATCTAAGGCGTTCGCCAAAGATATACAGCTGGAAAGGGTGATCCATTTATCCAATTCCAAGTATATTTCCACGACAAAACGAGGGTTTAATCAGATACAAGACTCGAGGATTAAATCCTATTCCGAACAGAATATAATCTTCTTCAAACAAGGAAGAGTCCAAACAGGAAACAAACCCTAAAGAAGTTATCTGTAGACTCTAGACTCCTTATACAACACAAAATAGGGACTCCCCTACCAACACGGCATGGGCACGGGAAACCCTAGAAAAAATCAATATAAATAGAACCTTAACACCCATGAAAAAGGGTTCGAGATCAGAGAGAATAATCAAGCTATTGTATGAGAGATTTGAGTGTGCAAACTATAAACAATTCATAGTGATTTTTCTCGCCCTCAAGGGGCACCGTGGTTTTTTCCCATTCAAGGGTTTTCCACGTAAAATTCATCTTGCATGTGTTGATTGATTTTCTTTGTTTATTCGTTTTTTATTAACATAATATTGTTGACCGAGTCGATCCAAAAATCACCGTCAACAATTGGCTCTAGAAGGAGGGGGTGCGAATATAAAAACTTCCAGGAATCCTTACAAAACAAAAAACAGGCACAGCATGAGCAACGGTAGTGGTAGAGGTGAAGTTCTCAATAATGAACAGATCCCTCAAGCATCAACTATACTAGGAGAGGAGACGTTGACAACAGGGGAACAATCGGCAGCAACTCCAGGGATAAGAGCAGCCAACGAAACTCTGCAGCACTTTCATAGCGCTTTGGTGAACCTGGTCAATGAGGCCAACAAGATAGGACTCACGATTCCAATAGGGTTAGGAGCCTCGTCTCCTTATGAACTAAAGACCAACACTCCCGGAAATCATCCCGCAGGAAGGGTGCGATCAGAAATCCATGTAGTAACTCCCAGTACTCAGGCAAAACCGATAGCGGAGGAAACCCCCCCAGGATTCGCCAGAGGCCCTAGGAGAAAGAGGGCGAAAGAAGGGAGAAAATCTGATAGACGAGGATTTCCCAGAAAAACGGTATCATGGGCGAACGCATATGGGACCCGCCGACGACAGGATTAATAGAACCCGTAGGAGGCGGCGGTCGATCTCGTTAGAAGACAGGAGTCCCCAGCCGAGAAGAGGATTGCGGTCAAAGAGGGCGCGGCAGCAGAGGTCCGAGAGTACATATGATTTAGGAGGTAACAGAAGTACCGGTAGCAGGGAAGACGGTTATCGAAGGATGATAGTCAAAAGCAGGCTCGACCAAGAGGGGGAGCCAACTGGTCATCGAAGCGTTACCCTTCAACAACTCTCGAAGAAGGTCTCAGCAATGGCTAAGCGGTACAGGCACAATATATCTTCGGATGATGAGTCAGACAATCCGTTTGTTGATCATATCGCTCATACCCGGTTCCCTGAAAGATTCAGGATGCCAACCATCGAACAGTATAAGGAGAATAGGGATCCAAAGGAGCACGTCCGCAGATTTCGCAATGTCATGGCCTAGTACGCATCCAATGACGGCCTCTTGTGCCTAACATTCCCACAAACCTTCGGCGACCTCGCCTCTAGATGGTTTGGACGTCTGCCAGCCAGGAGTATTAGCAACTTTTCCAGTTTCAGCAAGGCATTCATAAGGCAATTCATGGGGAGCGTGCAAAGGAGAAAGTCGCTAGCGCATCTATCGAATTTGAAACAAGAGAGCAACGAGTCACTCAAAAAGTATTTGGCCAGGTTTGGGAAAGAGGTCGCCCAGATAGAAGACGCAAGCGACGTAGCTGTCATAGCAGCCTTCACCAATGGGTTGCAAAGCGGGCGTCTATCCTTCGACCTACGGAGAGACCGACCGAAGACATATGAGGAGATGATGGATATAGCTGGAGATTATGCGTTAGCAGAGGAAGAAGAAGTTGCCCAAGGGGGTAGTTACGTCAAAGTTGACAAGCAAGAAACAGAGCCTAATAAGACTGTCAAAGTTGACAAGCAAGAAACAACTTTGCAAGAAAATCGTCATTTTATTTACTTGTCAACATATATTTACAAAGTTAAAACAAAAACGATACAAAAGAAATCAAGCGCTCGCTGGTGGAAGGCCCCCGTCATCATCTCCCTCTTCCTCGCTCACCTCGTCCTCTGACGGCCAAGCAACATCCTCATCCCCTTCGGGCATAAAGGGTGTGTAGTCCCGACCAGCCACAGGACCTAAGTCAGGTTCAGCACCAGACCCAGTGAAGCTCCCCTTTTGGCCAGAATAGTAAGTGTTGCAGGCGCGTTTGGTAGGGATCTCCAGATGCATAGGAAGGGGCTCTGCTTGAGTATAACGGCAATGAGCCTTCCACAGCTTCAACTGGCTCTTTATCGAGCATACTGCACCATCCATATGCCACTGAAGGTTTCGGTCATAGCGCCTTAGGGCTTTCTCATTTGAGTGGTCTTTCAAGGCAAAAAACTTCTTCGCTTGACGCATGCCTCGTTCGAACTCGCAGAGGAGGAGTGCATCATATGCGGGAGATCTTTTAAAGCGATCAACGGCTTCAACTTCTAAGACAGCCTTCAAATCACTCATAAGAAGGTCTTGGGTAGCCTGTTGATGCCGTAAATCTTCAGACTCACGTTCCGCTTTCTCCCTGGCCTCATTCGCCAAACTCTCCCCTTCCATGTGAGCGACCAAAGCTTCCTGACTATCGGCGAACTGCTCTTTTAGTAGCTTGACTTGTTCTTCAGCAGCGAGCAGCTTCTCTTCAGCAGCAAGCTGAGCAGCCAAGGAACCATCGGCTGACTCCTGCATTCTAGCAATTTGCTGTGCATATGATTCCTCAGTCGACAGTTTCTCAGCCGCCAAGCGAGAGATTATCTTTTCCAAGCGTTTGCTGTCGCTCAATGCCTTGTTCGCTCGCCGATAGTTACTCGCCATCTCTGACATCATCTGCGAGCCAAACAAGTTTTAAAAGAGAGGAAAATGAGGGTAAAGTAAAGAGTAATAGAAAGAAGAAACAAGGTCAATGAAATTACCAAAGAATGGCAGTTGAAGAAGAATTCCATCTTACTGTTGCATGATTTACCCTTCACTTGCTCCCAACCTCCGCCAAAATAGACATCATTATTTATAAAATGGTTGAGGAGGTCGGCGGGAGAAAAATCAGACAACGACACAACTCCAGCTCCCGAACTTTCACCTGGGCCGGCCGGATCAACAGATGGCCTTACTTGAGAACCCCCCAAGCCCGTAGCAGGGGCAGATGACGGACCAGGGATGTCAGCCGAAGCAGCGGCGTCCCTACCCTCTGCAATAAAAGGAGATGAAGGCCTGGGGGTATCCTCCTGTACAGCAGTATCCCTCGCCCTAATATTCGCTGGAGACACTGAAGGACCAACGTTGTCCGAAGTAGGCATCGGTGCAGCCGAAGGGGTAGTGATCTCTGCACCACCACCTTCCTCTGGTCGAGAAGCTGGATCAGCATCCTGAGGGACTGTGGAACCCGGTTCACTGACATTGGCAGCTTCGGGACGAACAGGCTCCCCATTCCCCTCTTCGTCAGATGAGACCACATATTGAACCACCCTAGAAGCCCTTTTTGGGGGGCGAGTGGCACATTCGGGGCTAGCCTCAGCGGGTCGCTTCCTTCGACCATTCCTGGGGTTAAGATCGCTGGAGGGATCTACAGGAGGCTCGGGGACATTTGCATCAAAAACAGGAGCCCCTGTATCCGCCGCAGGAACCCCAACCTTCTCTTTCCCTTTGCGGCTGGGAGCGTGAGATGAGGCTCCCACTCCATCCCCGCGTGACCGAGCGATCACCTCAGTAACAGCAGGAACCCCTGCTCCATCTTCATCAGGAGAGTCACCACCCTCAGGTGGAGCAACTTCTTCTTTAGCCAGGCCCGCGGCATGTCTTTGGCTCGCGGCCTCAGAGTTCTTCACCGCTCGAGCCTGTTCGTCGCAGACTATATCGAACTCGCTCACTGAAAAGAAAAAGATAGTCACCGAAAGCAAAAACCAATAAAACAAATTTTAATCAGAAGTTTGAAACGGAAAGCTTACAGAGGCGACGTCTAGCGGACAAGCGGGGAAAAACGCCACAGGTGACCATCCTAGCCTCATCGAGGAGGTGCTCCTGACCCCTCTTTGCTAAACTAAGCACAGCGGCATCAGTCACATTCTTCACCTCGTGTGGGGTCAAGGCAGGGGAAGCCTTCGTCCAGGCCTCGGGAGAAGTAAAGTGCCTCGGAACCTTACTCGCCCGAAGATTTCGGCGAGGATCAGCAGGGTTATTTCTTCCCCACTCGCCACCAACGAAGAACCAGCTGTTCTTCCATCTCTTGTTCGAAGTGGGGAAACCCCAGACAAAGCCCATTTTCTTCTTGTCACTTGAAATTTCCACATGTCCCGCGTTGGACACTCCCTCAGGTATCCAATTCTCCACAGCAGTCGACTGGAGATAGTAAGTCCCGCCATGCCCAGACTGTCGCAGGACGTAGAAATGACGGATTTCGCGAGGAGTTGGCGACCGTCGACCCATTGATTTCCACATCACAGCCAGGGCCATCAAAATCCTGTAACTGTTTAGCGAAAGCTATGCCGAAGCAATCCTAGCGTCAGCCAGAAACCTGGCTATAAACGGCTGAAGGGGTAGAGTCACTCCACAGCCGAACATCGACCCGTAGATGGCGACGGCGCCGGCGCCGCTCGGCGGATTCCATGCAGCTCGATCGCCCGAAGGAATAAGGACAACCGAGCTCGGAATGTCATATCTTCTCCTATATTTTCCAAGCTCCTGCTCACCGACTACATTTACCTCAGTATCGAAGGAACTAGGGTGGTCGGCCGCGAAACATAAAGCGTCTCGCCGATGGTCCTCAACGTCTGAGCCCACTACTGTTTGAGCACCAATGAGAGAATCTCTAGGGGCTCTAGGCCCTCGTCGACCACTGCCAGCAGCGCTTGAAGTCTTTGCCATATCTGAGGAATTGCTGTCAGAAGTCGAGAGAAAAATAAAATCAGGAGCATCGGATTCGGAGTTAAAAGAAGTATAAAGAGGAATGGGAACAGGAGAAGATGGGTTATAATTGCGCAAATATGACTCGATTTTATCAGCAACTTCCTTATCACCAAGCTCTAGGGCTTGCATCATTTGATTAAAAAGAAAAGCACGTTGAGGAAGATCCATGGAAACTCACCAGAGATAAATGTTCTTGAAGAAGAGAAGAAAAATGGGTAACAGAACCGCGCTTCAAAGGAAACCACCGGAAACTTGAACACGTCTGTGAATCGGAGACTTGGAAGATTTTCTCTCGAAGAGGAAGATTTTCTCTCAAAGAATATTTTCTGAGAAAAAATAACAGCAAAAAGAAATAAAGAAAGTGAAACGGAGTAGAACAGTTTCGTTTTTAAAGGGGGAAACGCGAAATTCAAGAAAAAATAATAATTGAAAACGGCTGTGATAAAGTGTCGCCGCCTGTGAGTAAAGGCAGTGATGAAAGTATCCATCAAATAGAGGACGCGTGGCAACATGGGGTTTCACAACAGACGCTACATCATTGCAATCGTGACATCAGTTGCAGCGCGTCACATCAATACACTCCGTTTGAAATTCTGTGGCTGAAAATGAAAGCTTGCCGTGGAAGATTTAATATCAGAAGGAACACGTGGCAAAAATGAAAAAGAGAGGGAAAAAACGTCTGCAAAAATTTTAGAAAATGAAGAAAGTCAGGAAACATAAGTAAATCATATAAACACTGCTCGCAGAACCAAAGAGACCAGCCTACATCGGGTCAGCTCGAAGTATTTATAAGGGTATTGTTGTATGTATAAATTTGATAAAAGAACACGTCAGCAAAGAAGCAATAAAGACATAGACACGTCACCCATTGACTCGTCAACAAGATGAAATCAGTCAAAAGGAGTGCCAGTAGGCACGCTCGCAGATTCAAAGAAAAAGAGTGTTCGCCACAACTGTTTGTCCAGCGGAGAGGCGAAATGCGCTCGCCAATCTAAGGCGTTCGCCAAAGATATACAGCTGGAAAGGGTGATCCATTTATCCAATTCCAAGTATATTTCCACGACAAAATGAGGGTTTAATCAGATACAAGACTCGAGGATTAAATCCTATTCCGAACAGAATATAATCTTCTTCAAACAAGGAAGAGTCCAAACAGGAAACAAACCCTAAAGAAGTTATCTGTAGACTCTAGACTCCTTATACAACACAAAATAGGGACTCCCCTACCAACACGGCATGGGCACGGGAAACCCTAGAAAAAATCAATATAAATAGAACCTTAACACCCATTAAAAAGGGTTCGAGATTAGAGAGAATAATCAAGCTATTGTATGAGAGATTTGAGTGTGCAAACTATAAACAATTCATAGTGATTTTTCTCGCCCTCAAGGGGCACCGTGGTTTTTTCCCATTCAAGGGTTTTCCACGTAAAATTCATCTTGCATGTGTTGATTGATTTTCTTTGTTTATTCGTTTTTTATTAACATAATATTGTTGACCGAGTCGATCCAAAAATCACCGTCAACAGCTGCGATAATAAGCTCGGCTTGGGCTGATTTTGATGTAATTGGAGAGCAACCCCTCTCCAAGATTGCTATTCATAAAACTGTTCTTGCACTTAGCGACTCGGCTTCTATTAGTGCCTATCCTTTCATTCTTGCTTCAAAGGTAACATTTTTATCTATATATATTTGTTCTTATATGTTAACATTTGTTTAGTATGTATTGTAATTGTATTTGTTCCTCCAATCAATTGATTTTTTGTTATAAGCTCTTCTAAAATATAAGCTCTTCAAAGGTATACTGTTTTCAAAAGTATATAAGCTCTTCTAAAATGGGTACAAAATAAGGCCTTTAGCTTTTCGGATTTCTACATAATAATAGGAGTGAAAACATCCTATAATTATGGTTCCAATTTATCACCCATAACATTTCAATTTGGTGATGGCTTAATGTTATGATATTTGTCATAGTATCAGACATACAACTTGAATGTGCTTACTTAATGGATATAAGCTGATATCAAGCCTTGTCCACAATAAGGTTGATGTATTTGTATTTAGTTAAAATGAAAATTTTAAGTCTTGAACTCATTATATTTCTACTGGTGTTTGAGGTACAAAGTTGATTTGTGTTTTCATTTAATTGATTACAGGCAGATGATACTCAATGGGTAACTGTGAATCTTGTGTCCCCTGATCCATCGGTGGATGACTGGGTTGGAGTCTTTTCTCCTGCGAAATTAAAGTAATGTCCATCCATGTCCTTCTACAAACTGCTAAAATTGTGATTTATTGCAACTCATATTATTGATTGGGCTTTTTACAAGAACTAAATCTTTCAACCAACTAATTTATCATTACAATAGCTGTATGACAAATTTTGTGCCCTTTAATAACTATATAATTCAGGAATTTTTCATTGTTTATAGTTTAGAAATTAGAAAATTTTGATTTTGCTATGGCAGCTCATCAACTTGTCCACCAGTAGATGACCCAAAAGGACGAAATAAACCATACATCTGCTCAGCCCCAATAAAGGTGTGTAACTTGTAGATTGCAGTCTGAGATAATAGTTTGAATGTAAAAGATTTGACATGATCTTGTATATGTTGGTGCAGTACAAGTATGCAAATCATTCCAATTCATATTATTCAAAGACAGGAAAAACTACTTTGAAGTTTAAGCTGATAAATCAACGGGCAGATTTCTCGTTTGCATTATTCTCTGGCGGGTTGTCAAGTGTGAGTTTATGTGATTTTCACCCATTCTTTTTCAAATAGATCTGCTTAAAGTTTATATATCACTATGATGCTTCCTACTTCTGTTGCATTCCTTATGCATTAAGTTCAAGGAATTTTGCTTACATTCTCATTTGGATTAATTCTGCACTTGATTGTTGCAGCCAAAACTAGTGGCAGTTTCAAATTCCATATCATTTGCCAATCCAAAAGAACCCCTGTATCCACGCCTTGCTCAAGGGAAGTCTTGGGATGAAGTAAGTTGGTTTTAATTGATGACTTGACATATCATTGTTTCATCAAGTTTACTTCAATAGCTTATGGTAGAAGTACATTCTAGGACAGTTCCCAAGCTCACTTTAATTCCTAAATATTTTCATATTCAGAGCATTCAGTCATTCTTCTTTGGTTTTAAATCTCTCTATTGACGATGTACATCTTTTGTGATAAGTAGATGAAAGTCAAGAAGCTGTTTAACCCTATGCATAAAAATAGTTCATTCATTTAATTCCATGATGATGGCAATTGTCTTAAGAGTAGTGATTCATAGTCAAACTTTGCTAAGTTAACTTGAGATCTATTTGCAAACATTTCACAATTCTTAATTTAGTTTCATGCATCAATTGTTTATCTTATGTCATTTGTTTATGTGGAGATGTAATACCAATTTATTTGTATCACGCTTTATATGATTTTGCATAGATGACTGTAACCTGGACGAGTGGCTATGACATTGGTGAAGCTACTCCATTTGTTGAATGGGGTATAAAGGGAGATCGTAAAATGGTATCGCCAGCTGGGACGTTGACATTTTATCAAAATGACATGTGTGGTAAAATTCAATTCTCTCTCAGTTTGCGAACACAAATTCCTCAGATTTTTCACTTAAGAGTATTCTCATTTGTTTCTCAATAGGAAAGTAAACTCTCCTCTTTAGGGTATGGCTCACAGCACTAAATAGCGTCTGGTAGACATTTTATGTTTGAAATAATATAATGTTACAACAAAATGGAAGTGTCATATTGCAACGATTTATTGCTGAACTGATTAGAAGTTATCTACTAGGCTAACTCTAATCACACTGAGGAGCACTAAATTTTCTCAAACTCTGCAGAATTACATTGATAGCAGTAGGTTGACTGCAGCGTAATTGGGTTATCTTGTTACTCTGCAGGCTCTCCTGCACGAACGGTTGGCTGGCGTGATCCTGGTTTTATACACACCAGTTTCTTGAAAAATTTGTGGCCGAACTTTGAGTATGCATCTTAAAAGTTCATATTCATTTCCATACAAATATTATAAAGTTGAAGAGATTCTTGTTTATAATGTTGTCATGATGGTTTTCCGTTTTCCAGGTATACATACAGGATAGGTCATCTCTTGCTGAATGGTTCATATATCTGGAGCAAGTTTTATTCATTTAAATCGTCACCATATCCTGGACAAGACTCTTTACAACGTGTCATAATATTTGGCGACATGGGAAAGGTAGTATTCATAAACCTATATTTACTGTTTCTGTTGTGTGTAGAAAGTTAGGAAAACACAACAATCAAGGTAGTATTAACAAATTTATGGTTCTGTTCTGGATCTAATAGTATTTTGGTATGCATGTCCAAGAAGAAAAATTTGACGCGTAGTTTGTTAGATTTTAGAAAAAACAATATGTTTTTCTGTGGACTCAATGCATTTATTAGTATTCTTTCAATTTATTCTATATTCTTAGTGAGATCTTAGTTGTTATAAATTTCCTGTTTTTTAACTATATATCTTCCCAGGTTACAAATTTTAGAATAACCCTTAGTGTAGGAGCTAGTGTTTAAAGACGAAAGACAACTTGCTTTTAAGTTGATAATAGAATGGTCAATTTATTTTATCACAATTCACTAATAGGATAATTATTTCAGCACTATGGCCATTTTGCATGAACTTGAAGAAGATACGCATCTTCTTGTAATTAATACTGTATTTTAAATGTTGAATATTGAGATAATAATGTGATTTTGAACTATCATTCATTTATTAATGAAATTTCATCGCATTCATTCTCGTGTAGGTTACTTGAGAGCATCTATTAAGAATTTAACAGTTAGATGCAAGCCCTTCTCTGGTTGCCTTATATTATTAGCATTATGATCATGTGTTCCTATAAGAATGAATAAGTTAACTGAGTTATTAAATTTTTTTGCATGTCTTCCAATATTTTCAGGCAGAGCGTGATGGTTCGAATGAGTATAGTGATTATCAGCCAGGTTCACTAAATACTACAGACCAACTCGTCAGGGACTTGAACAATATTGACATAGTTTTCCATATAGGAGATCTAACTTATTCAAATGGTTACCTCTCGCAATGGGACCAATTCACAGCGTCAGGTGGAGCCTGTCGCGTCAACTGTGCCGTACATGATTGGAAGGTTTGTCTACTTGCAAGTGAATCATTGCCATGTGTTTCTATAAATAGTTTTTTAAGGTTAAATTGGTGCCACTGGTTGAAGCATAATGTTCTGATTTTTCCTGCAGCGGTAATCATGAACGTGACTGGCCAAATTCAGGATCCTTCTATGACACACCAGATTCTGGTGGGGAATGTGGTGTACCAGCAGAGACCATGTTTTATGTTCCCGCTGAGAACAGAGCAAAATTTTGGTAAATTCTCAGATAGAATAATTCATTGTTGAAGAATCATATTAAGACCTATTCATTTTCAACCATCAACTTTGGGTTCAGCATAAATGATTATATCAGAACATTACAGCGGAATGCAGCATTATTGGTGGGGATATCTATAGGATAAAAGAACTAAATCCTGATATACGTCAAGAATGTTTTTTCTTGTATATTAACCATTTTGGTATTCAAAAAGGAAGAAAATCTGCATGGACTTCTTTTTCATACTTTCTCTGCCATTTCATAGTTCATTTTCTTGGAAATCAGAGGACTTCTTTTGTAACCTCAAGCAGATTTTTATGTTCATTCTTATCCAGTTTATTTCATACTAACTATAATCTCTAAATGGGCAGGTACTCAACTGATTATGGCATGTTTCGCTTCTGCATAGCTGACAGTGAGCATGATTGGAGGGAGGGATCTGAACAGTATAGGTTCATTGAGCAATGTCTTGCCTCAGTAGATAGACGGAAGCAGCCTTGGCTGATCTTTGCTGCTCATCGTGTGCTTGGGTACTCCTCTGACTATTGGTACAGGCTCATTTGCAGACCCATGGGTAGGGAAAGTTTGCAGAAGCTTTGGCAGAAGTACAAGGTTGACATTGCATTTTATGGCCATGTCCATAACTATGAAAGGACATGCCCAATTTACCAGGTATGGACAAGTAAAGATCAAATTTAATTTTCCAGTCCATTGAAATTGGATTGTTTGCTCTATGAACCCACACAACACTACATCGTAGTGTCTACATTATTGTGGGTAAATTTTACTATGATTTACCCCTCTTTGCATCCTATGGTTCATCACATTGATGGCTCCATATGGTGTAGCTTAATAAATTCCAAAAGTCATTTGCGAACGCAAGTGATTAGCACTGGCAGTTCTCATGTCTGATAAGGGTTATTAACCTGAATGGATTGATTAAATTGGTATCCACTTTGAATGGTTGTACTTTTCTTTAAGAGGGTTAAAAAGATATTTATTGGTATAATTTGAACATTAATGAGTGGTGTGGCTACTTAAAGAGCTTTGTGGGCAATTGAAAGTTTGATGACTTGATTAAGTTATAACTTCACTTTCACTTCCTTGATTTGCTAGTCCTTTGAATTTCTCATCTGTTGTATTCTTAGTTCAAGACATTACCATAACCTTTGAATTACTAATTATTGTTTACGCTTGTGGTGCAGAATCAATGTGAATAAAGAAAAGCAACATTATTCCGGTACTGTAAATGGAACAATCCATGTTGTCGTTGGAGGGGCAGGAAGTCACCTTTCGAAGTTCAGCGAAGTGATACCCAACTGGAGTCTTTACAGAGATTACGATTTCGGATTTGTCAAAATGACAGCATTTAACCATTCATTTATGCTCTATGAGTACAAGAAAAGCCGTGATGGAGAGGTTTATGATTCCTTCACCATTTCAAGGGACTATAAAGATGTACTGGCTTGCGTGCATGACGGTTGTGAAGCTACCACTTTGGCAACTTGAATTATACCATAATTGTGTTGGAAAAAATATGCTATCATTGATGTTGTGCTGTTGTAACTCGAATTGAATTCTAAAACAATAAAAATTATGAGATTTGATTGCACAATATCCTTTATTTCTCCATTTTTAGAACTCTTGATTTGCCCATACTTACAAACAGATTTAAAGAGTTCTCTCTAATTTTTCCTTCTTCCCCCAAATTCTGTAACCTTTCGCTTTAAAATTGAATAAACTCTTTTTTAATACCTATACTGTTTTAAAGCTTTCCTTGTATGAAATTAAATCAAGAGAAAAACTGGGTGACTCGAGTGTCGAGTCTTTTAACAAAAATGGATAAAATAAAAAAGCACATCTTTGTATATCCAAGCAAGTGTACAATCTTTGCCATAGCAGAGGTGTCTACAAGAAACTGAATATATACATAAATAGAGTAAAACATTGCTAGTGGGTAAGAATGACAAACTCCCGAGAGTTACAAGAAGCGACAGCAACCTGAGAATTCTTTGCCATTTGTGGGGGTTGGCACAAAAATGAAAGATACTCACAATCACAGTTACCACCTTCAACTAACCATCTCCGTATCACGTGGTTTATTTTCTTGATCATCTGATACGCTAATAGATGCTAGCAGATCCTCGAATTTTAGAGGAGTGTGTCGAACCATATGCTGAAACATAACCTGCAGAGTCAACTCCAAAAAATATTATGCTGGACTTGATAAGATTGCTGAGGCACCTAAGAAGAGTTCTTAGCAGTTCATTTTTTATGAAAAGAAGAAGGAAAAGATATAAGCACAGTAACTCATCCAAGCAAGCACAACAAACATAAATCTGGATGTCACCATTTCGGATCAATAGAAGTGAAAAACACAATAGAAAGAGAAGTGCAACTTTTCCTACCAACCTTAGAGTAACTATCAGCAAATACGCGAGCTCGATTAACCTTGCCAAGATAATGTAAATCAGCTTTCTCAAGCTTCCCATCCACTAAAGTCAGCCCTCCATCACTAATAGCAAATTTTAGAAGATCACCAGAATGTAGTCCCGACTGAAAATTGATACAAAATAAGATGAAAAAGGTGCACATAAAGAAAATGTCTCAAGATATCTCACAGAGACTCAATTAACACTATTTAAAGAGAAAATAAAACTAAGAAAGTCCTTCCGACCCAACCTTGGGGTTATATCCCACCTTCATTAGGAGGGTGTAAAATGAATATGGGGAGAGCTAACCACATTGTCAACTCCAGACCACAAAGGGCAGGGGGAGGCAGGTAAGGGGTAGAGCACTATTCTGTTGAATGCCACAAAAGTCCATTCCCACGCTAAACAGCAGACAGCACATATTTCCTTATTTGGCAATTATACATCTAATAAGCATATTGAGCAACATGAGTCGTGACTGATGAGCCTAATCCTTCTTATAGGTTACAGACCACACTAACTTTTAAAATTTTGTTTTAAGAGCATGTAACACAAAAGACATCTAGTGAGGGGCACACATTTGCATTACTTTTAACACAGTGCTTTGCCTATAGTGTCTTATTTATTATTAGAGACTTCCTTTTTACTGCAATTTAATTATTCAATTGCTCAACGACAATGATTCAGGTCACTGATACACTGTCACCATGAACGCTGGACATCTTGCCACTTGCCAAATCAAGGCAATTGCCTATTATGCAGATAGCCAGATACAATTATTTACTAGAAACTTTGGAA
Source organism: Acer campestre (assembly GCA_954870605.1). Lineage (NCBI taxonomy): Eukaryota > Viridiplantae > Streptophyta > Magnoliopsida > Sapindales > Sapindaceae > Acer > Acer campestre. Next base: position 19,726,537 of record OX940807.1, on the reverse strand, counting down.
AGAAAAACATCAGAAGCTGGTTACTAAGTGCACACAATCAATACAATCAGTTAACAGCAACAACCAACAAGATAGATCTCACATTTAATACAAAATCAACAACAAAACATACCATCTGTATAAATTCCCCATCTAAGCAACCAAAGATGACACCAGGGTCATCTGATGTAGAGAGTTTTCCATCATCTCGAAGCTCCAAAACTACCTGGTCGTAAAAAGAAAGAAAAAGAAAAATCATCAGCTAATGCATGCAAAATTAAAATGTCATATGATCGAATTCCTAACTATAAGAAGGGCATGGTGCCAAAGCATGTCATGATTGCAGTACAAATGATATAAATCCAAAAACAAATTATGTACAGCACTCCAAAGAGGAATTCTAGCACATAACCTTTTGAAAGGTGGCTCCAAACGCATGAAGAAAATTTTAAACATTCACAAATCACACTGATAATTGGCAATTAGGTTTCACACTCTATCATCCCAAGTCAAAACCAATGAATAAGTGTGCAGCTCTACAGTTAGTTTCATGACAGATTATGAAGCAACTTATGGAACAGGAGAAAAGTACAAAGGATAAAGGGAAGTGAGGCATGCATTTCAAATACCTGCTGTTGACTCAGAACCTGCCCTTTACTATCTGTGTCAATAACATATTGACTACAATTTTCGTCCTTCCAGACTAATGCTAGAGGTGTGTTCCCGGTTTGATAATGTGCATGCCTGGATAGTAAACAACACAGACATCATCAGGGAAAAATGACACTTAAGAAGAACTTGATTGAACAAGGATTGAACAAGTCAGAACAATGCAACCATCATAATTCAGAATTAATGAACAATAAGACTTGCTAATAGGTTCTACTCATATAAGATTACAAAATTGAACAAGGATTGAAATAGACATATAAACAAAAATAATACCATGCTGTAAGGCGAAACACAAGAAATAATATCAAACAAATGTGGTTCCAGAGAATGACAGCCCAAGCAAACTGCATGTTGGGTGCTAAAGTTTATAAAATTAATCCTACAAGGTGACAGGCTTAAATCTCAATTTACTTGAATAAATAAGATTGTCGCTTAAATCTCTTCTTACTTTTTATGAAACAATAAACATTTTGAATTTCAACTAACAGCACGATGATAAAATATAAGGTGACACCAAAGTTTACACCACTGAGGGTGGAACTTACTTGTTATAAAACAATAACCCGTCCTTAACATATGGCACAGCTCCTGTATATGATGCAAGTAGACCACTCTGGTCACAGTTGTATATAGAAACCGGACTGAATCTGAATTTATGGTAATGTGAAGGCGGACCACAAGCGCCAGTCTCCTCAAGCTTGGAGTTCAACCAAAAAAACCTGAACTCAGCTGTGCAATCATAGAGAGAATATCCCCGCCAGCAAGCCATGTCAATCACATAATAAGTTTGATCCGACTGCAAGCCACAAATCACCATTTAATTTCAATAAAACATCAAGACCAGACCACAAACACAAGTACTGTACAGATTGTGCAAAATGATAAAATTGATATACCTCATGAAATATACAGTCAAGTATACAATACGATTGAGCAGACCCGGACACATCTCTAGTCTTCGCTCCACAAGGTAATGCAGATGGAAAATGATGCAAAATAGAGCCATTGCGGAGCCTACTAACAGTTGTTCCATTAGAAGAAACAACAATGCACCGTTTTCCGGCAGGTCTTGCAAATACATACCTTGAAATCGAAACCCAAAAATGCAAAAAGTCATTATCACCACTTGCAAAATCAACACAAAATCACATTTTACACTAGAAATTATCTCCTTTGATGCTTAAATATTAAAATTATAATTTTAATGCATATGTACCAGTCATGACTCAAACTATCAGGAACGTCTATCATCCACTCAGGAAGCATCAACTGTTCAGCGAACCACTTTCGAGCTTCGGCTCCTTTAAGCCTCGAAGCCTGACGAACATCAAGGTCTTTCGTCAAAGCTCCGGATTCTTGTTCGGGTAGGGATTCGGGTTCAGGCAAGAGTTCGATTTCGACATCGTATACGGGTTCGGAGGTCCGGGACTGGAGGGAGAGGACGGAGGAAGCTAAGCAGCGAGCCTGGAGGTGAGCGTCGCGACGATGCTGTGTCTGACGAAGCAGCGACAGCTCCCTGCGCCTCTGCTGATCGGAGATTGCTGGTCGTTTGAACGGACGGCGGAGATCGTGCGGCGCCATTGAACTTGTACGTGCGTAATTTTCACTCTCCGCCGCTTGCCCCAATCAGCGCGTAGACAACGACGTCGGTTTGGATTTCCAGCAGCAGCTAATTAGCGGATGGCGGTGGGTTTTAGTGTGCGTTTGATACGATGTTTTTTTTTTTTGTTGGCCCAAAAAATCGGGCTTCTTCCAGCTTTTTTAAAAGAGGTGAATAATCTCATCTTCTCTCCATAAATTTTAAATATTTCACAATATACTTCATATTACAAATTCTTTGTCGGTGTCTATTTTTATATTTTTAAATACGGTAAATTGCACTGAACCCATTGAGGTTTGGATAAGTTACACTTAGCTTGAAATATTTTGTTATTATACACTAACACACTTGAGATTTAAATTTGATTTTAAAAATACCTAAAATGCCCACAATTATTATTTTATAATTTTTTATTTTTTTTTTACCTTTTAAGCAAAAACTTTATAAACTTTTAAAAAATTAAAATAAATTAAATAAAAGATATGATTCATTAAATAAATTAATAGTTTACAAAAAATAAATAAATAAATAGTTAAAATAAATAAATAAATAATTAATTAAAAAAATTAGTAAATAGTTTTAAAAAATCAAATAAATAAATAGGTTTTAAAAATTAAATAAATAAAGGGTTTAAATAAATAAATAAATGAAAAAAAAAATTAAAAATTAATTTTTTAAGGATATCCATTAATAGGCATAAAAAAAATAATAAAAAAAAAAAACTTTAAATGTCTAAACTTTTACGGTAAGGATAATGGTGAGAATAACTTCAAAGTTCCCAACACTGGGACTCTTCTTGTCTTCTTCAACCACTTCCTTCAATGTTGGGAACCTTGAAGTTTCTCTCACCATCATCTTTACTGTAAAAGTTTAGATATTTAGAGTTTTTCTTGTCCCTATTAATGGATATTCTTAAAAAAAAAAAAATGAATCTTTTTAATCTTTTAATTAATTTACTTTATTTATTTATTTATTTGATTTTTTAAAACTATTATTTATTTAACTTTTTTAATTTTTAAACTATTTATTTATTTAATTTTTTAAAACTATTTATTTATTTACTTTTTAAACTATTTATTTATTTAATCAATCATAACTTTTATTTAATTTTTTTTATTTTATTAAAGTTTATAAAGTTTTTGGTTAAAATGTAAAAAAAAAAAAAAAAAAGTATAAAATAATATAACTAGGGGCATTTTAGACATTTTCAAAGTCAAATTTAAGTCTTGAGGGTGTTAATGTATAATAACAAAACTTTTCCAATTAAGTGTAACTTGCCCAAACCTCAAGGGGTTCAGTGCAATTTACCCTTTTAAACAACAAAAGCACTTTTAAAGATATTTTGATAAAAAAATTTCTATTAACTTAAAAGTGTTTTTTGTAAATAAATACCAAACAATATAAGGTTTCTTGTTAAAAACTCTACTCAGTAAAAAGATCTACTTGTAAAAAGATCAATCTTACTTGAAAAGCAATCTCAAATGCACCCTTAAAATCAAACGAGAGCTTTATGCCTCGTTTGGTGTGCGGGATAAAATATAAAATTATTTTCATAGGTTTGGATTGAATTAGATGAAACACGATTGAACTAAAATTATTGTTGTAATATGTTTGATACTATATGAGATTGGATTAAAATAGTCATATCTCTTGTTTGATGTGGTATAAGATTTGATAAAAAATAATTTTATAATATATTTAATATAGTGTGAAATTAATTAATATAAAATTAAATTAAATTATTTTTAAATTAATTAATTATTTAATTTAAAAAAATAATAAGTAAAAATATTTAAAATTAATATTATAGAAAATAACATTTTTAATTAATATTTAATATTTTAAAAATATTTTTAAATATTATAATAAGATATATTAAATAAATGCCCTCATGAGTCATGGCACATCACTTCTTAATAGAGATGGTTGTGCACCTCCCTTCCACACCTAGTAGTCAGGGGTTCGAGTCCTACCATGTGCATTTTACAAGTATGTGTGGGGAGTTTTCTTCCGATTTGTGGGAGCAATCCTTTCTCCAATTGTGAGAGTTGTAGTTCATATGTAAGCTCTCTTTGATAGTGTGAGTAGTATTCCGGGTCGTGCTTATAGAGTTTAATTAATCTCACCAAGTCTCAGCAGTAATTATATTTCAAAAATAAATAAATAAATAAATGCCTTCATGGGCGTATCTCAACTAGTAGATGGATGAGCTGGGTAAATGACTCCTAAGTTAGCGGCTCAAGCTTAAAAAAAAAAAAAAAAAAAAAAAAAAAACATACATAGTTTAAATAGGTGGATTGATAGATATGTCAATAAATAAATATAAAATTTTATAATTAAATATAAAAAATAAAAGAAGAAGAATTATATATATATGGGACTTATAGCCCCACCCCACCTTGATAAAATTGTTGTATAGAATTTGGCTAGTAAAAATAATTATTTAAATTAAATTTAGAAAATATAAAAAAATATAAAAAATAAAAGTGTAAAGTGGTGGGATTAATTAGTTCTACATTAGTAGGATAAGTTGCTTGTATGTGATTAAATAATCTCATATCATGCAAACAATTAACATGGGATATAGGACTAAAATTAGAGATTGAATTATTCTAATCCTAGACCCAAGTTCGGCAAGCACATGGGAATGGGATTTTATATTCCAATAGTTACCATTGATCCCATCAATATGGGACTAAATAAACCCACCTATGGGTTTACTTGTATTGAGACTAAAGAAGTTGCTTTTGTTTATTTCTTTTCATTATCTTTTTTATTTTAAATTTTATAATAATTTTATACTATAGTCATCATTTAGTACAAAAACCAACGCAAATGATGTGGAAATTGAATTGTCCCCGCCATATTATTCACCGCATCATCTTATGATCTATGTGATATTGACAACTTATTTACCATATCATTTGAGTGGAATTTTATGTTAATTTTTTGAGTTATATAGTGTTACTTAGAGCTGACCACGGTTCGATTAAACCGTCCGTTTTGTCCGCGGTTTAACCGGAACCGGATTGGCCAAACCGGAACCGAAAACGGAAACCGAAATCGAAACCGAAACCGTCGGTTTGGAAACCGGTGATTCCGATTCCGATTCCGGTTTCGGTTTGGGATTCCTCCAAACCGTCCAAAACCGCCGGTTTATAAAAAAATAAAAATAAATAAATAAAAAATAAAAAAAAATCAACCAATCAAAAGTTGCCACGTGGCACTTTTTGATTTTTTTTTTGAAAAACCGCCCAAAACCGAAACCGAAACCGAAACCGTACCAAACCGCTGGTTTTGAAACCGAAACCGAAACCGAAACCGCCAAACCGGCGGTTTGAAACCGGTTTTTTCGGTTTCGGTTTCTGTTTCGGTTTCGGTTTCGGTTTTAGGTGGCCTAAAAACTGAAACCGATGGTTTGGAACCGAAACCGGAACCAAACCGAACTGGTGCCACCTCTAGTGTTACTCTTAATAAATAAATAAATAAAAAGTAATAATATGATGATACAAAATTATTTTAATCCAATCCCAGGTTGTATCAAACATATGACATACACTAATTTGTTATTCAATTTTCATTCGATTATTAGGGACCGAGATTATTTCAATTCTAATTATTCTCAATGGGATTGAAGAATCTAAATTCGTTGGGCCCACCGTAATCCCCCATATATATATTTAACAAAATTATTTTTATTAAATAAACAAATTATAAAATTAAAAATTATTTAAATTTATTCCTAAATAATTTAAATCTAGATTTTTAAAATATTTTTGGATATTGTTACTTTAATAATATATAAATTAAAACATTTATTTATTTCAAATACATATTTCAATAATTTATTATTCAATTTCAAAATATTATCAAATTAAAAATATTATTATATTTAGTTTAAGGGAGCCGATATTGACACCCATAAATATGATAAACACACTCATATTTTAATAAAAAATTTAATTACAAAAATATCCCAATAGGAATTTACCAATAAGGGCAAATTAGTTTAATTAAAAATAAACAAAATACTATTTACACTCATTAATTACATCCAAATCTTCAACTATATCAAACCCTAATTCAACTTTAATTCTATTTCCTTTTTTTTTTTTTTTTTTAAAAAAAAAAAAAGAACAAGAAGAAACATTGAATTCATTAAAGTAACATCGCCAACATTGCTGCTCACTTCCCTACCATATTCTCGATCTCTGGGGAACTCCCTGCAGCAGCAAAATAAACACACCATTAAACTACTTCATCATGTAACAATTGGAAAGAAAAATATTAGTGACACAGTAGATTACCAGCTGCATACCTAAAAAGTATGCAACACTTAATGCAATACTACACAATAACTAGCTAAAGATGATACCATCCCAAACGTTAGCAAAGTATAGATAAAGATGTTAAATAAAAGTGACAAATAGCCTTACTCTAGTACACAAAACTATCAAACCCATCACTATCTATAGAGGTGCTACTAGAGAAGAACTAGCTCACCATGACATTAAAAAGCCTAATTTACATTAATATCTATGAAGAATATTTTTTGTTTAAAAGTTTTTTAATGATGGCGTTTTTACTAGTGTAAGAGTGTAATATTGTTTTCCTCTTTTGTTGGTAAAGAACAAATAGCATGGTTTTACTTTGGAGGAAAGCTTGATAGCTGAAAGTTTTGATATTTCTTTTGTTATTACTCGTAATATTTCTTTTGGTAAAGAACAAATAGCAAGACTTTACTTTTCATAGTTGAACGCTCAAAAACTCTTGTTCATATAATAAATATAATAAGCATGTCTTAGGTAAATACAAAGCCTGAAATTGGCCTGAAATAAAGATTCTCGATATTTAAGAATTTAAGAATTTCCGATACTATATTTTAGAGCCTGGAGAACTTAAAAATTTATCATTTGTAAAATTGGGTGTGTTAATAACTTTTGAGGGTGTACTTATAAATATGGGTGCACTTATAATTTTTATGAGTGTCAACATCTGTATCCTTAGTTTAATCTCATGTTTCACCAAACAAAATATAGTATTAATTTAGTTTAGTCTAGTCCAATCCAACCCTATCTAATCCAATTCATCCTAATTCTAATCCAATCCAATCCAATCCAATACAATCTCATGAAATAGTTCAATTCAATCATGTGCACCAGATGAGGAAGCTTTAAAATTGAATTTTCGGCGAAGGAAATAGAAAACCTCAACGACGTCGTTCCATTCAGTCAGCAGTATTAGATTTTTGAAATAGAAATTTGAATTTTTGAGTGCCAAAAACGCACCGCTTTGGTCCGTCTCCTCCGTCAAAGCATGTTGCAAGTTGCAACTACCACAACTACTTGGGCGGATCTCCCGATGCTGACCATCTTAGTAAGCTCTACAAATCATACATGGTCACGTCTCTCCAAGAATGAAGAGAAAGCATTATCGGTCACCAACAACAGAGTTTTATCGTTCACTTCTCGTGATTTTCGAACTTCAACGTCTCCGTCTCTTTTCAAAGCTGCAATCAATAATTCTCTTTAAAGGTACAGTTTCTAAACTCCTATCAGTAGTGTTGTCGTTTGCCGTTTTAGTTCAAAATTTTGAGCATGGAGATTCCACTCTTGCGTTACCAAAGTATATCACTAGATCAGATCCAAAGTGGTTGTAGCAGCATCCCTTTTTCGTTATCAGATAATAAGGTTTTCAAGGGCCGATCGTTGTTCGATAGAACAAAATGGAAGAACCCTTTTACTAGAATCAAGTGTTGTTCTTTGTTGGAACAAGGGCTGAAGCCGCGGCCAAAGCCGAATAAAATCGATGTTGAGGAATTGAAAGAGATTAAGTTGCCAGAGGCTCCGGTGAAGAAACCCAGTGCTGGTTTTTGTAGTCAGATAGAGAAGTTAGTGTTGAACAGAAAGTATAGGGAGGCACTTGAATTGTTTGAGGTTTTGGAGTTTGAAGGTGGTTTTGATGTGGGTATTAGTACCTATGAAGCGTTAGTGAGTGCGTGTATTGGATTGAAATCTATTAGAGAAGTTAAGAGAATTTATAATTACATGCTTAGTACTGGATTTGAACCTGATCTGTATATGCGGAACAGGGTGTTGTTTATGCACGTGAAAATGGGGATGATGATAGATGCACGTAAGTTGTTCGAGGAAATGCCAGAAAGGAATGTAGTTTCGTGGAACATCGTAATTACAGGGCTTGTAGACTCGGGAGGTTATCTGGAGGCATTTCGTTTGTTTCTAGTTATGTGGGAGGAGCTGTCTGATGGTGGTTCTCGGATTTATGCCACGATGATACGGGCAGCTGCCGGACTGGGACTCATTTCTGTTGCAAAGCAGCTGCATTCGTGTGCCGTTAAAATGGGTGTTAGTGATGATGGTTTTGTGTCATGTGCATTGATCAACATGTATAGTAAATGTGGGAGCATTGAAGATGCACAAGGTGTTTTTGATGAGATGCCAGAGAAGACTACAGTAGGATGGAACACAATCATAGCAGGTTATGCACTTCATGGCTATAGTGAAGAAGCTCTAGATTTGTATTATGAGATGCGTGACTCGGGGGTCAAAATGGATCATTTTACATTTTCTATGATTATAAGAACTTGTACAAGGCTAGCTTCGTTGGAACATGCCAAGCAAGCTCATGCTGGGCTAGTTCGTCATGGTTTTGGATTAGATGTTGTAGCAAACACAGCACTTGTAGACTTTTACAGCAAATGGGGAAGGATAGAAGATGCTCGACATGTGTTTGACTTCATGCCCCGCAAGAATGTCATATCTTGGAATGCCTTGATTGCTGGATATGCTAATCATGGTCGTGGAGCTGAGGCTGTTGAGTTGTTTGAGCAGATGCTCTGTGGAGGAATGAAACCCAACCATGTCACTTTCCTTGCTGTTTTATCTGCTTGTAGCCATTCAGGATTATCGGAATGTGGGTGGAAATTTTTTGAATCAATGAGTACAGATCACAAGATCAAGCCTCGTGCAATGCATTATGCCTGTATGATTGAGTTATTGGGTCGAGAGGGACTCCTAGATGAAGCCTTTGCCTTAATACGAGATGCTCCCTTCAAACCTACAGCAAATATGTGGGCTGCCTTGCTAACGGCTTGTCGAGTACATGAGAATTTAGAGCTTGGGAAGTTTGCTGCAGAGAATCTATATGGAATGGAACCTGAAAAGCTTTGTAATTATGTTGTACTTCTGAATGTCTATAACAGTTCTGGCAAGTTAAAGGAAGCTGCTGCTGTCATACAGACCTTAAGACGAAAGGGTTTGAGAATGCTTCCAGCATGTAGTTGGATTGAAGTCAGGAAACAACCACATGTTTTCCTCTCCGGAGATAAAAGCCATATTCAAACAAAGGAGATATACAAGAAAGTGGATAGCTTGATGTTAGAAATTTCAAAACATGGATACGTTCCTGAGGAAAGAACTTTGCTTCCTGACGTAGATGAACAAGAACAGCGAGTATTGATGTACCACAGTGAGAAACTGGCTGTAGCTTTCGGGTTGATCAACACTCTAGATTGGATACCGTTGCAAATTGTGCAGAGCCATCGAATTTGTTGTGACTGCCACAATGCAATCAAATTGATAGCTGTGGTTACAGGACGGGAAATTGTTGTGAAGGATGCTAGCAGATTCCATCATTTCAAAGATGGGATGTGTTCTTGTGGTGATTATTGGTGATGGTAAAAATAGTCATTTTACATGGGGAGCTAAGAATTTTATCATCTGTATTTTTTTTTTTTTTTTTTTTTTGGTTTTTTGTCATTTTAGATATACAATAATGTTAGCATATACTGTAGTTGTAGTCTATAAAAAGTGATAAAAGTAAAACTATGACTGCTCGAATCAATTAATCGTTAGCGGTAAAAAAGCAGCTCTGAATTACCACTACTGTCCAATGGTAATATTGTTAATTTTTTTTTTATTTTTTTTTATTTATTTATTTATTTTTTTAAAGGAAGTAATATTGTTAATTGAGTCCAGTAATATCGCTACAGTTAGATGTCAAACAGTTGTGAAGTAGAATATTATAACATTACAATGACTAGAATTAATTTCCATTCAAATTATTCTTCTTCCTTTCCCCTCTAAATTATGAACATCTATTGCGTGATTTTTTTTTTTTTTTTTTCACCCTTCTATTAAATGTGAAACTACACAGGAGGTAGAGTGAAAGACTTCTTCCACATCTACAAGAGACGATAATTCGCTACCTATGCAGCTCTACTAGTAGTTGATAAAGTAATTGAATCAAATGAACAATTACTGGATACTACTACATTATCTTTGTCAAGAGTACTGACTATTGAGTAAGGGAATTAAATTGAAATATAACCACTCGCATTCAAGGAGGGACGGAGCCAGGATTATGTTCCAGGGGAAGCACCGTGAAATAATGGGTTAAATCGACATATATCTTAGAAGTTGTGTTAAATAAAACATTAAATAAAAAATATTGTTGTTTATATTTTAAAACATTAATTTTATTTATTATTTAAAATGAATAATAATTTTTTTATTGAGATAAATTATCTTAATTTGTGCATTTATGAAAAACATTTAAAATGATCTCTTTTTTTTTTTTTTTTTTGAAATATTACATAAATTCGGTGTTTTTTTTTTTTTGGAAAAGGGGGAAGACTCGAACGCACAACCTCATAGTGTAAGTGTGAGGGATATACGACCAGACCAACATCGATCATCTTGTCTATTTAAAATGATCATTGAATATGATGAAAACATAATAAAAATAAGAAAAATGCTAGATATTTCAACTCATATTTCAATTTGTAACTTAGACAATTTAATTCATATAAATATGATGAGTAAAATAAATCATAATTAATATGTACATATTGATGTATAAAATCGTGTTATAAAAACCTAACTCGCAAGTGCACGAATCATGAGATAAGTACAGCGACAAGCAGGGATCGTTCCCATGAGGAAAAGTGATTTATCGACTAAAACTAATTCTAATTAAAGCTAAGCAAGTAACAGTAACCAAGAGATTTGAGATTGATTGATTAATTGGAGATTAAAACTATATTAAACTAAGAAAGAAGTTAACAAGAATATGTGAATATGATCAAGAGGTGAGAAAACTAGGTCATAAATGCTCTCCAACTACGTTTACTCAATGCTTCGAATTTACTTTTATAAAAGATGTTAATCAAGTTAAGGGTTCGTTCTTAAATTATGTATAATTAATACCATGTGGTCCTGGAATGAATCAAGTATTCTCTATTACAGTCTACCTCAAAACTTGCATATAAACTATAACAAAAAATCCATCAACCACAAACCAAGCGTTCTCAATTATAGTCTACCTCAAAACCTGCGTATAAACTATAACCAAAAACCCACCAAGCACAGAATCAAGTATTCTCAACCACAGGCTACCTTAAAATCTGCGTATAAACTATGACTGAGAACCCATTAAGTACAAGAACAAGAGAACCAAAATTTACGTGTAATGTCCTGCTACGATAAATTTTATCCATTCAATTGAATATTGGCTGAGAATAGTGAAACCCACTCGCATCTCAACCTTTAAATTATCAAACCCTAAATTCAAGCCTAGCATAAACCATGCATCAACAAGAATAAATAATCATGAATTGAATGAATCGAAACTTGAATTTAAGAAAATATAGTCAATTCTAACAAAGAGTATTCATAGAGGTTCACATTGATTCCCTAGTATGGATTTAGTTACACATAGTTGAAATAAAGAGAAGAGAGAAGTGACTGATAAAACCCATGAAAACAGTTGACACTCTTCCAATCTCTAATGCTGAAATCTTCTCCTTCATCTTCGAATCTTCTATGTGTAAGGTGGATGAGAGTTTTTTGAGTGATTTTATCTTTGTAGAATGTTTTCTATTTATTGGAGACGAACCAGACCTCTGAGAAGAAAGAATTGTCTATTTATAGCATCACGGGCCACTGGGTGAAAAAGCCATATTTTCTCGCAGAATGGCCAAACCATTGCCGCTTTGGCAACAGTTTGGTAGCGGTTTTGAGAATTCAGGAACGCTGCCATTGTGGCAACGGTGAGGCAGCGCTTTGGACAGCGGCCTCCTCTGCCCTATTAATTGCTGCGACACCTGATACTGAAAATAAGAGCGGTCTTGAGAGCGTTTTGCTCAATTGCAGAAAAGACCCTTAACTTCTCTAAAATAGCATTTATCATCTAAAATTCTTCAAACATAACAATTTGATCCAGAAACCTGTAAACACTCAAACACACCAATTAAACCCCTAAAAGACTCGAGAAACAAGCAATTGATTGGAGGAATGAGGATAAAAAACATATATAATAAATGACCGATCAAATACCCTCAAACCTATCTTTTGCTAGCCCTCGAGCAAAACAAGAAAACAAAAACTAAAAACTAAACCTAGAAAAACAAATCCTAACTAAGCCACTTTCGTAGGGAACACGATAGCATTGAGCGTATGCTACAAGCCTTTAAACCTCTAGGTGTCCCTAGTAGGAGGAGTTTTGTCTCCTGAGGGTTTACAGCTATGACACCCATAAGCATATCCAGCGACATCCTGTCATCCAAAATGCCACGATTTGTGCACAGGTTGAGATAACATGCAACAACCAATAAGTAAAGACTAATACCTAACCATAAATCTGAAAACATTGCTCAATTTAAGGTGAAAAGCCCAAACTCAAACATTCTAGCTTCGAGGATACATCATCAAATGCCATAGATATAATTCGCCTCGACTCTAATTCTCACAAGATATCGCTCATATTTCACACAGAACCTAGGCAAATACACTCATCAAGCATATGCGAATAGAATTTATGCACAAGAAATTCAAGAATTATCACATATGAATATATCATTGAAAGAACGCTTGATTTGTATGCAAAAGATCTCATAAAAAGAATCAAACATTATGAACAAGATAATCACATGCCCTATTTCTACTATCATAACAAGGATAACCAGTAGATCAAATAGACTTTCATTTAGGTTGTAATGGGGCATTGGGCGAGGGTTCAAGAAAGAACGGAAAATTGGAGTTCAACAACCTAGGATCATACCATGAGAGTCTTCCATTACCTTTTCATCTACGCCCAGTCTCTAGGTCTCCTTTTCGATTGGACTAACACCACTTAAAGCATATATATATATATATATATTTTTTGTCAAATTCCTTTTGAATAGATGTAGGCTTTGCAATCTTCTTTGACTCAATTGTGCTTACATGTCTTTTTTTTTTCTTTTTTTTTTGAATGATTGAATTCAGCTTCGAAACTTTTTGGATTGAATGCAGCTCTTCTTCTCCTCGGTCTTAGCATTGAAATCTACACACAGTTACGTGCAGAAGTAGTACCTTTTCTTCACTATCTCAAAATATGATCCCAAGCTATAAGGTCAGGCTTAAGATATTGGCTCATTTGGGTTACAGTTGAGGTAATAATTTCATTATCAAACTAACTAACTGATTAATAAGCTTTCGTATATATCGCCAGTTAATCTTAATTGTAGTAAGATTTCTGTTATGTTTTAATTTTTAACTCTAATATGTATATGATACTTAATGTAATTGGACCCTTTTAGTCGCTTAGATCATGAGGTTCAATCCACTTTTTCCTTTATGTTTTTCCCTGTATTGAATCTATATAAACCGAAAATGAATGGGTGTCAGCCTTGTAAGGCCGACCTCAGAGCGACCTAGTTTAGATCGCCCTAGGCCCGCAATGGGATGGGTGTTGTGTATTGATGTCAGCATTGCATGGGCGACCTCAGAGCGATCTAGTTGAGATCGCCCTGGGGTCGCAATGGGATATGTGTTGTGTATTTGTGTGAGCATTACATGGGCGACCTTTAAGCGACATAGGTGAGATCACCCATGGGTTGCTATCGGATCGGTTTTATGGATTGATGTCAGCCTGGAATGGGCGACCTTCGAGCGATCAAGGTCAAATAGCCATTGGATCACAATCGGCTCGGTTTTGTTGCTTGTATGGGCGACCTCAGAGCGACCTTAGTAAGATCAGGCCGGGCTCGCTAAGGGCTCGATTGTATGGATCTTGTTAGCCTTTTATGGGCGACCTCAGGGCGACCTTGGTAAGATCGCCCTGGGGTCGCAAACCTCTAGGAGTTCTGGTTCCAACCCTCCTAAGTATGATGTCTGAAATAGGTTTGATCCAGATGTAGGCTTTGATTGTGGAGACAATCATTATATCGCCATGGGCTCGCTATCAAGGAAAAGACATATCAGATAATTGATTCAAATTAAACTTGTTGTGTATGCTAACAATTGTGAAAAAAAAAAAACATAATGAATTTGGTTCTCGAATAATCTAATTAACAGTACAAGATCCACACCACTTTACAGGATTGTTTCATCTAAGTACTTTTACATAAAATGCAATCCAAATGACATCAGCAGCACTAACCCACTTATCGAAATAAAGAAAAACTAGTTGACTCAATTGCCGGGGCCTCGGCCAACTAAGTGGCGAGATATTTTGCCTTTCCAAATTATTTAAGTACCAAATTTATGAAGTTGTGAACCGAAATAATCTTTGGTTATTGAATGTTAGCTTTGGATATTAGTGAAGGTGATTATGATAGAATAACCATAAAGGGAATATGAAGACTGCTGAAAATGTTGGTTGAATTGCATTATCTCCAAAACAATTTCATTACTATAACTTCCTGTACATAAAGTTCTCCATTGGAATTATAATTTGTACAAAATCGATGTTCATATTTCAATGGAAGCCACCCAAAATATACCTAAATGATATTTACAGGAAAAAATATGCTTTTTTTTAATGGAAAAAACCCAACAATGTAACATGGCATTCAAAAAAAATAAAAGAATACAAGATTTTTGATGGGAACTTCAGTTACAATGTTGATTCCATCAGAGCCTTTGCTTTACCTCTTAACTTCTTGATGGGTGCCGCTCTCAACTTTGCATTGGGCACAACTTCATTCCTAGACAGTAACTTGTTGTAGTGATCTTTAGCATTTTTCTTCAGGGCCAAAAGGTTTGTGTTACCAGGGAAGAGTGCAAAGAAACGAGCCAAAATCAAACGTTGACACTGAGATTGAAACTGTAAAAAAAAACATGGAAATGTCATGGAGATGAAAACCCAATTATTCAGCGGTCGCCAAAACATCTATGACATTATTTTGTATAACATACCGACTTCATCTGAACCGGTGTTGGACAGTTGTCATCCATGAACATGCATAGTAAAAGGCCACAATCGTAGCCATTGGGTTGACTCGGGGCTGCCGCATAGGAGATACTGAAAGTTGTGAATGAGAATGTTGTTGGGAACGCAACAGCAATGTCATCCGCAAGGACAATGTCAAGCGAGAGCATCTGAATTCAATTCGAAATGTACATTATGCATATCGTGATGAGTAGAAAAAATGGGGATAAGTAAGGGGGTAAAACAAAAAATGTAGGGACATACCAATTTCCGTACTTGGTTCAACCGTGTCAAATCATCCTTCCTACGTGGTGGATTGGAATCCCAAAGTTGACAGACTCGTTTCTTAAGGTCAAATACCGCCAGATACCGATGGTTGCGTAGATCATGGATAGGAATGTAAATCTAATATGTGGAAGAAAATGAAGCACTAAGTATGTATACATTTGAAAATAGATAGTATGAACAAGAAATAATCAAGGTAACAGAAAAAACAACCAACTTGGGTAATGATGTGTAACCTGTTCACATCTACGAATATCGGACATGTAAAACTCCCATAACCTTGAAAGAGATTTCTTCAAAGATTGTAATTCTCCATCTGCACAAGTGAATACAGAGTACTGCGAAGCGAACGTGCAAAAATGTTGGTTACATGCAGTTAATATAAATAATGGGTAGCTATAAACATGTGAGCAAAGCAATGAACAGAAGTATACCGCATATGTTGTAGGCAAGAACCAGGTAGGTTGTGACCTTTTTGACTTGAATATAATTGTCTTGTACTCGGGAATAAGATTAATTATCTTAAAAAGATAATTGTGCAAGGGGAAATGTAAGTTACCAACAATAAAACACATTCAACTTATATAATGTATAAAAGACATGGTCTATATGTTGAAAAGGTAATTAGCAATGAACCTCACTATCAATAAAGTTGGTAGGTTCTAATGTTCTGAAGCTTTTTCGGGTTACATATAACTGCCCAAGATCAACAATGACCTCACTGCAATTTAGAAAACAACTAAACGAAACTATTAAATATCCAATAGTGGATATAGCAAACATTTAATTGGATAGTATAGTGTAAATGGAGGATTAAACTATACAGAATGAATACTTATGATGATGGTAGTTTTTTTCAAAGACGTAGGTTAGTAACTGCTCATCATATTGATTCAGTTGAATGCCGATTCGGAAAGGGCCATATCGGTATTTTGCCGACGCATTAACAGGTCCGGCAATGAACGGTGAAATTTGATAACGGCTTGGGTTTTGTTCTGTTGTTGATCTTGTTTGCATTACTCTTCACTTGTTAGAAGATTGAGATTCATGTTCAAGAGTATCATAATTGAAGGCATCCTACAAATCGGTTGATAGTCAATTGGAATTATCTTATAAGTGTTGATCAAAAAGACAATTTTATATATGAAAAATATGAAAAAAAAACACAATCATACCTCATCTACCAATGAAGGAACAGTACGTATCACAGGTACTATAGAGATCTTCAATGCGGTCTTCTTCCATGGGGGAATCAGTTGCATTTTTTTCTTCTAATGTTGCCTAAATGGGTGGGTTCATCGAACTCGGTGTGGCTTTGGAAATTTTCTAGTCATGTTGGGGTAAGGTTCGGGTGTCAGTTGATGAAACCTCAACAATTGGCTTTGGTAATGCAGGAATAGAAAGAGGACGTGATGGTTGTGGGGGTGGAGAATGTGTGGTAGGATTTGGAGGTGTTTGGTTCTTGTCTACCGAATCACTGAATTTTGCATACAGGAAATCGACCTTTGTATGGATATCATGAAGTTCAGTCTTCAATGAAGCCTGAATTTCTTTGACAACATGTAGGACATCATGTATACCGTTCATGGGCGTATTATTGCCCATACCCGGTTCATGATTGACATGACCGGTTTCCCCATGTGCAGCAGCATGATATTGACCTTCAGATGTTCCTGGTTGCTTGAAAAAGTCCTCAACCGAAATCTGCAGCATATTCACATTAATTAGATTACCGCATCAGGTAATTAAATTGTTAAGTAAGCATAAAGGATAATAACTAATTACTTTTTGTTTAAAAAGGTAACTACTTAATTAATCTTAATGGTGACCTACCTACAGACATGAACTAATATATTGATTATTACAATGACTACAAATCATTGAATTGAAATGAAAGGAGCTTGAAGCCTAACCAAGACAATTATGGAATAGCACTCCTTAAGAAGTGATTAACTTTGTTCACATTTATTTGTAGTGACTGACACCGTTTAGACAACGAAGTGGAGAACGGTAATTGAATATCTGATGAATGAATTTATATTCAAATTATATATGTTATTATGCATGCACAAGTAGTCAATTAATTTGCATATAAATTAGGTAGATTAGTTACATAACGTAAACCTAGGTACTTCCAACACCACCTTGGGTGTACAGCCGGGTTACGCACTTCTTTATGTTGACATTTGTCAAACAAACGACAGGTAATAATGCTTTATCAACCATCAGGGGATCTCATTGTAGTGAGTGGAAATAAAACAACTACAAAAAAGAAACAAGGTTAAGAAGAAGTTAAATATGACTGGATAAAGTGATATTTCAGAGTAGTAGGTATAAAAAATAATCAATATTTTGTACCTGAAGAAACAACACACAGTAGGAAATGTAACATGTCTTCAACCGTTGCCGGTTCGTCTGAAACTTGTGAATACCTTCACAAAGTGTGGAGAAGCACCAACTGGATCAGTTTTTTGTCCAACTACTTCCAACATCCCCTAACGGAATCAAGTACTCCGTCTGAATGTAATCGGTAACTGAAGGCGAGAGGATGGTGGCCAACAGAAATAAACACAACGTCACCTTGAATTCATCATCGGCCATTGTCATCTCCTCCAAGCTTTGTTCAATGTCTTTCAAGAAGATGCCACGAGATGTCATGGCAAACTTCAATTTCCAAAAATCAATGTTAGGGACAACTCCTGATAAAGATATCTGATCTCCTTCGTCAGAAATCCCCAACACTTGAGCAAATACGGAAGAGTTTATCACAAACCTCCGTCCATGGATAGCAATTGAACAAGCTTTTGCGTCGAAGTTATCAACGAGCCATCGACAGATCTTCAGCCGTAGGCGACCACAATTGAGGGCCAGTAAGTTTCCAAACCCCAAGGCCCGAACAACTTTTTTTTGCTCTTCGGACAGCTTCATCACAATTCGACACCACTGAGAGGGCGTACACTTTGTGTATAGGGTTTGATCTTCATGGGCTGAATGATTTGTTGTGCCTAGGATTTCTTCCTCTGTTGGAGGCAAGTCGAAGTTGTTGGGGATGTCGTTATCGCGATCATGTGGTTGGTCACTGGCTATAACTTCAACCGCATCAGCTTGTCGATATTTTTCCTTCTCTTCTATTGGTAACAAAGTCCATGATTTTCCTATTTCACTTCATGACTACAGAAAAAAGACATGAGAGAATGTTATATTCATGGTCAGAATATCGACAAAGAAAAGGAATGGTATAACTTTTGTAAATATATCTAACCTTTGACTTCCCATTAGCATCTGTCTTTTTGCATTCTGTTGCGCTACACAAATAACAGTCAGATGTTTAGTTTACATGGAAAGGATAGCAACTTAACAAACTAAAGTAAAGCATAGAATGATGTTTACATACAAATAATTAATCCATGCCATCCTTCCAAGCTTCGGTTTTGAATTGTTGGTTATGGATGTTGTTTTATCAGAACGACCATTCTTCTTTTCATGATCCACTTTTTTCACCATTTTGAATCTGTACATCAATGGTAATAAATGTCCAATGTCAAACTTGGATAAAGACATGAATTGATATGTACATTGATAACATAATGCACTTCTTTATCTTAATATATTATGCATTTCTTAAATGAGACTACGAATTTGACATTTTCAAACGAAAAAGCCTTTTCTTTGCCATTAACGTTATGTTTGTTCTTAAACCAAAACATAATAGGACTCAATATTTTCAATCTTATCTCATGTGTGATGTGATGTTTTGTTAAGTACCTAGGATCCAAGGTTCCTCTTCTTCTCTCCCACCTTGTTCACTTTCATCCACGAACTAGGTACCTACTTCTGCTTAAACTCAAATACCCAAATTATATCCACAATATCCAAAATGCAGATACCACCACAATTGAATGTACAAAATATGCATTATAGAACAAATGCAGCTACCAAGAAACTGTAATATATAACATAAAATATACAGGAATATATATACATAAAACTGAACAGCTTGAATGGAACAAATGGACAGTAAGTACGTGGCGTTGTCTCACAAGTGTACTCTACCGGCACAATCCCGGGTAGAAGTAAGTCTGAGTATTCCAACCGATATACTTTGTGCCCAATTCAGAATATAGAATAATAAGATAACTCAAGGGTAAAATAACTTACATATTTCGGCGACCAAGACGTTGCTGGAACAGACAATACATGATGCACGAGAAAATATATACAGAAAACAGAATAGCATAAATGAAATAAATGGAGAGTAAGTACGTGGCGTTGTCTCACAAGTGTACTCTACCAGCACAATTCCGGGTAGGAGTAAGTCTGAGTATTCTAGCTGATATACTTTGTGAGCAATAATGAGTAAAGACTACTAAGATAAATTAACATTAAATTAAGTTTAAAATTGCAATTACGAAGACATAAATCTAATATATAAAATATAATATACAGAATAACATAAATGAAACAAATGGAAACTAAGTACCTGGCGTTTACAAATGTACTCTACCGGCACAATTCCGGGTAGGAGTAAGTCTGAGTATTCCAGCCGATATACTTCGAGCAATAATGAGTAAAGAATACTAAGATAAATTAATATTATATTAAGTTTAAAATTGCACCTATCAAGACGTAAATCTAATATATAAACTAGAATATACTAAATAACATAAATGAAACAAATGGAGAGTAAGTACGTGGCGTTGTCTCACAAGTGTACTCTACCGGCATAATTCCGGGTATGAGTAAGTCTGAGTATTCTAGCCGATATACTTTGTGAGCAATAATGAGTAAAGACTAATAAGATAAATTAACATTAAATTAAGTTTAAAATTGCAATTACGAAGACATAAATCTAATATATAAAATAGAATATACAGAATAACATAAATGAAAGAAATGGAGAATAAGTATGTGGCGTTGTCTCACAAGTGTATTCTACCGGCACAATTCCGGGTAGGAGTAAGTCTGAGTATTCCAGCCGATATACTTCGAGCAATAATGAGTAAAGAATACTAAGATAAATTAACATTATATTAAGTTTAAAATTGCACCTACCAAGACGTAAATCTAATATATAAACTAGAATATACTGAATAACATAAATGAAACAAATGGAGAGTAAGTACGTGGCGTTGTCTCACAAATGTACTCTACTGGCAAGTTTGTCCGGGTAGGAGTAAGTCTGAGTATTCCAACTAATATACTTCGAGCAATAATGAGTAAAGAATACTAAGATAAATTAATATTATATTAAGTTTAAAATTGCACCTACCAAGACATAAATCTAATAGATAAACTAGAATATACTGAATAACATAAATGAAACAAATGGAGAGTAAGTACGTGGCGTTGTCTCACAAGTGTACTCTACCGGCATAATTCCGGGTATGAGTAAGTCTGAGTATTCCAGCCGATATACTTTGTGAGCAATAATGAGTAAAGACTACTAAGATAAGTTAACATTAAATTAAGTTTAAACTATCAACTACCAAGACGTAAATCTAATATATAAACTAGAATATACTGAATAACATAAATCAAACAAATGGAAACTAAGTACGTAGGGTTGTCTCACAAGTGTACTCAACTGGCACAATTCCGGGTAGGAGTAAGTCTTAGTATTCCACCCGATATACTTAGTGTATCACTTGTATCAATCAATCTACTTCTATCACTAGTATGGTCAGTTTATACAACAAGTTCAAACAACTCATAAGTTTAAACGCTGACATAATAGTTCTTCAATCGTTGGAAGATAAAACAAATGCCTAGGGGCAGTACCTTATCAGGATTATTTTTGTAAGCAGACCTCCAACAGCACCAAAAAAATAACCAACTATATCAATCATTAGCAAGATTGAGATTGGTAACATTTCGGAGAGATCCCCTACTGCCAAGGGAATTAGCACGACTAAAGCAAACATTAAAAATAACCTTAGATAAATAACCTTATATTTCAAAATTGAAGAAGAGGGACACAAATCAAATCCACGAACTTATGAAAGTACTTGTAAATACCTTACCGTCTAACCAATCTCATCTTGTCAATTCTATTATAGTTCAACTTATATCAACCTAATATATGAACATCTTCAGTTGAAAATAGATTTCAATTTATATGTTTTTAAACTAAAATGAATCCTCAAATCAAACACAAAACCTAGCTAACCAACTATTCAACTTAAAACCCTAACTATAATTTCACATTTTTACATATTATTATATAACAACTAGAATTATTGCATTTTCAAATCCCACACCATTTTTGTACCCAAATTATGAGAGATGCCATGAATAAACCCTAGTCTTGAGAGAAATAGCAACACATTTGCAAACACAAATCTAAATAAACATATTATACGAGACCCTAATCTTCAAACAACACTACCTTACCTTCCAATGTAAGCACCAAACAGTCATTTTTCTTTCATTTTGGTTATTATTGGGTTCACTTGGGAATGAACCCAAAACCTAACATTGGCATTCATTAGTATATAGTCTTGTCCTGTGTTTTATATTTCCTATTTCGGATTTATTCTCGTTTGTCTAGATTCACAATTGAGTTCTTTAACAACTTATCTCTAATTGACTATTTCTTTTTAAACAATTAAATTATATGCAAAAGGAAAAGATAAGAAACAACATTGGACCCAATGAATCAGTTTTATGAAATTAATATAAAACGGCATTTCCTAAAAGCTTTGCTTTTAATCGTTGAAAGAATGACCATTAGTCTAAGATTTTATTTATTTATTTTATTTTATTTTATTTTTTTGATTTTCAGGAATTCAAAGCAATGACAAACCTATTATATACAAACTAAAAAATATACACAAACCCCTAAGAAAAAAATTTACACAGATAAATTATACACAAATTTTCAGTTTTCATAAACCATAATTTGCAGTTTACAAAAATTTTTGTTAACCCTAATTATACAAACAACAAAATTTATACAAACCCCTAACAAATAAATTTACACATAAAATTTGTAAATTTTTGGTTTTCATAAACCCTAACTGTCGTTTAACAAAAATTTCCAGTTTTCATAAAACCTAATTTTCAGTTTACAAAAATTTTCATTAACCCTAATTATAGAAACAAAAATATTTATACAAACCCCTAAGAACAAAATTTACCAAGAAAATTTCTACACTATTTTTTAGTTTTCGCAAACCCTAACTATCACTTAACAAAAATATTCAGTTTTCGTAAACCCTAATTTTCAGTTTACATAAATTCTAGTTAACCCTAATTATACAAACAAAAAAAAAATAATACAAACCCCTAAGAAAAAAATTTACAAAGAAAATTTATTCACAAATTCTCAGTTTTTGTAAACTCTAACTATCAGTTAATAAAAAATTTCAGTTTTTCTTACAAAAATTTTCGCTACCCCTAATTATACAAACAAAAAAATTTATACCAAAACCCTAAAGACAATTAATTTACCTTTCAGTTTTCTATAAACCCAAAGCCAAACACACCAAGACACAGTGTTCAAACCCAGCCGCCTGAATCCAAACCCAGATTGTAGACGATGTACAGAGACAGAGTTCAGAGACAAACCTAGATGGAGAATGAGAGGAGAGAGATAGAGTTTATATGAGACGAGAGAGGCAGAGTTTGTTATACTAAACCCTAATATTCAAACTGAAGCAAAAATCAATTACCTTGCAGATTTTCGAATGCAATGCTTCAGATGCACCTTTGTCAACCAACCAACATATAGAGTTCACACCCACAACCTGAGCGCCGGCCTCCAAATAAAGCTTGAATGACGATCTACTCACAGTTGGGACAGAAAAATTTATGGAGAATGACAGGAGAGAGAAGAGAGGTGCCATTGATTGAGAGGCAATCTAGAGAGAGAGTTGGGAGTGAAAAGTTGATGGAGAATGAGAGGAGATAGGAGAGGCGTTGTTGATTGACTGATCTAGAGACATATTTGTGACAGAAAGATTGATGGAAAATGAGAGGAGATAGGAGAGGAGATGGGAGAGAGAGGACCCATTTGATTGAGGGGCATAGGAAGAGCTGGTTTTGTTTGGATAAGGAACCGATCTAACAGGTTGCAAGTCATTAATGTTTTTTTATTTCCTATTTTAATCGGTTACAATTTCTTCAAACATGGTGTTGTACGGTACAAAGCTATTTCTTGCTTGTACCGTGGCAAGTCCCCGCTTGTAAACATTTACTACCAACTGGCTATAATACATTAATAACACAATATGTAATGTAACTTGGCTGGTGTTTTTGTTTATCTATAATTCTATATTATGTTCTGATTGCATTGACTCGCCGTACACATTACACTTAGGCACCGTTTGGTGCGCGGGATTGGATTGGACTATTTCATGGGATTGGATTGGATTAAGATGGGACTGGGATTAAATGGGATTGGATTTGATTGGACTGGACTAAATTAATACTATACTGTGTTTGGAGAAACATGAGACTGAACTGATTTAATACCGTGTTTTGTTTGGTCGAACATCGGATTGGACTGAATTAATAATTTTTGTTAAAGGAAAATATAATAATATTTTAAATTTGATAATATGAACACATTATTTCGATAAACCCGGATCCAAAAAATTGATAAACCCAGATCATCGATCTTCATCAACAAACCAGTCATTTTATTATATTGTTTTTGCTCATTTGGTTTGCTTAGCCTCAACATCTCTCCTGTCAAAATAATGAGAACTAATCAAAAGTCAATTTTTTGTCGAGCAAAAAATTTGACAATTAACCCAGATCATAATTTTTGACAAAAACAAGATAATAATTTTTAAACCCAGATACAAAAATTTGACAAACCCAGATCATCAATAATCATCAATAAATCCAGTTTTTCCAGTTTCATTTCAGTTTTTCGAATCTCTCTTTCAATCTCAAAACCCATTTCATTTCAATTTTTCCAGTTTCTTTCAACAAACCCCAGAACCACCACCACCACCACCATCCACGGCCAACTTCAGAATCATCATCATCATCACCACCACGGCCACCATCTCACAAACCCCAGAATCATCATCACCACCACCACCATCCACGGCCAACTTCAGGATCATCATCACCACCACCACGGCCACCAGATCTCGGGACTATCATCATCACCACCATCACAACAACCATCCACGGCCATCATCATCATCATCATAATAAAGAAAAAAAAAAGTTAACAAAGAAAAAAAAACCCAAGATCTGGTGAGAGGAAGAGAGGAAGAGAGAGAGAGAGAGAAAAAAAGACTAAGGCTGCCGCGTCGGAACGAGAAGAAGACGAAGGCCGCCGCGTCGTAAGGAGACGAAGACAAAGGCTGGTGTGGCGGAAGGAGACGGAGACGAAGCAGCGTCGGCGGAAGGAGATGAAAGGTTGAAGAAAGAGAGATGAAAGGTTGAAGAAAGAGAGAGAGGAAGAAGAAATCTGGTTTGGTTTCACAGAGAGAGAGAGGAAACGTTGGAAAAAAGTGATGGAAAAAAAATTAAATGGGTGGGGTCCACTTATAAATTAGTCCTGGGATAAATAGAGTTGGGGTTGGAGGTGGGTTTATTTAATCCCACTATCATGGGATTATTTGGTTGGTGGGACTAATAATCCCATGTCTTGAAACTTCACCAAACGTGGGATTGGGACTAAAATAGTCCAATCCCAGTCCAATCCCAGGTGCCAAACGGTGCCTTATTGTATAATAATCAAATACTAATTTTACTGTGCATATTTCATATAAAAATAATTTCATAAAGTAAAATAGCAGCATCTTCTATTAATAATAATAAATAAATAAATAAATAAAAACTCCCTCGTAGAAACCTAGTAACTTAATAAAAATAAATACCTAATAACTTATTAAAAAAAAAAAGAACCTAGTAACAAGATTGATTAGCTTTTAGAAATCTCATTCAAGCCACATGGGTGGATTTATGGGATGGTATGAATCACACTTAAAATGTGAAAGAATGGTTCCGTTTCGTACGTCATAAATTCCCATATCCTTTCCTCCTCCTCCTTCATGTAAGACAATGGTTCCGTCACGTACATCATAAACTCTAAAATCTTCTCCTTCTTGCTCTTCATGAGAAGAGTAAGATTCTTGACAATCGTCAGTAAAATATATACAATTAGGCTTGCATCCCGAGATATCCAACGCTTCAAACGAAAAAGATGAATTATGGCCCAAAAATACTGCTCTATGGCCCAAATCCTTGATTTCGATCCATGTATTTGTTGATAAGTACACTTTGAAAACCTGGAAGGCATATGTTCCATAAGTGTACCTTTCTTCTTCTGCTTCTTCATCAATAGGTCGCACTTGTACTCCTTCTCGTGAAATCACTAATAATGTATCCGATTCCGATGATTCTACTATATAAAGTTTCTCCAAAATATTATGAACATGTTCACCTGGCAATGTGGTCCCCAGTTGTCCTATGGTCGGATTATCGCCTTCGATATCACAAGACATTATTCGACCAAGAAAATCTATAGCATATAACTTTCCATTGTAAAAAGTGAAGTCAGATACAGCCCCATACCATGTGTCTATTCTAGTCCAAGCTTCATCACTCGACTTGTAATATGCCAATTTCCGTACATCTCCATAAATAATCATCACGGTGTAATCTGATGTCAATAAAGGATCCGCTGATAAAATAAATTTAGTGATGGAAAAATCATAATTAGCAGTACAATCATCATCCCAGTCTTGAATCATAGTCACCTTCGACAATTGTATCTGAAGACGTGAACAGGGATGAAACAGAGTAGTACTACTCCAATCTTGGGTGATAGTTAGAATCCAACCCTTTGAAGAGAGGTACTTTTTGCCTTGCAATTCCGGCAAGGTGAGTTGCCGAGCCACAGTTTCCGTTTGAAAACTGATGAAATTGCACAAATTGGCATCTTTTTCTGGTGCAAACAGAAGATACGGCGACTTAAATTTGAAATCATCCTTCTTCTCTGATGCAGCAGCTCGCCAGGAAGTAAAAGCCAACGAAATTTCTATCAAAAGATCGTGAATAGTGATGTTTAAGATGGGAAAACGGAAACACTATATATATAGCTGATAACAGAAATCCAGGGCTTGCAGGAATTTAATTTACTAAGGAAGTATATATTATAGGATTACAGTGTAGTTTTGTTTAGATTTAGAAATTTGATTTGGATTTGGACTCCTAAAACCAACGTGGGATGTTGATTTAGAGTTATTTTATTTTATTTTATTTAGGAATATATATTTGTTTTTTGTTTATTTAAGAATAAAGTTTATGTTTTGGAAATAAACCAAAATTATCTTTGTATACAGATTTGAACTCTTGAATCCTAGAGGATTTAGATTTGTTTTCAAACTTTCCTATTTCAGTCAAGTTAGGAGTCCTAAATCCTAGAGGATTCAGATTTGT
The DNA here is from genome assembly GCA_954870605.1 of Acer campestre. Lineage (NCBI taxonomy): Eukaryota > Viridiplantae > Streptophyta > Magnoliopsida > Sapindales > Sapindaceae > Acer > Acer campestre. The sequence goes on along the minus strand of OX940807.1, from coordinate 19,699,386 downwards.
TTTTAAACTTTCCTATTTCAGTCAAGTCTTGAATCCTAACGGATTCAGATTTGTTTTTAAACTTTCATATTTCAGTAGAGTTAGGAGACTTGAATCCTAGAGAATTCAGATAAACAGGAGTCAAAAGAGTCGGTTATCATTCATAAGATATTATTTAAAATTGGAGAATTAATTTTGGATTTGGACACGTGTAGTATTCAGATGTTTTCAAACACAAAATATACGTTAAAAAATCAAAGAACCCTAAATTAATACAACTCTACTACGGTACTACCGGTTACTTTTGCAGTTCAAACTTCAAACTCAATTATAATTTCACAAACATTGTATCTCTCTGTCTCTATTGCTTTGAGCATTGTTTTAGTAAATATCTGTTTGGATTAGGCTTGAAAAACATAAACTAATATCTAGAAAGAAATCCATTTAACATTCCATGGACAAAATAGATCACTTTTTAATTTTCCATTAAACAAAGATGGTTTTGACATTTCATTCTATCCTAATTTGAGGGATAGATCAGGGACTGTCGAGGTTGCCTGTTACCACACCCCGACGCTCAAGTCTATAAAACACCCTGACGATCAAGTCTATATAATATAGGAGTAATTGCACAAACATGTCCCGAGTTTAGGCGTAATTATACGTATATGGACTTTTTACCAAATATTACACAAACATCCCCTACTGCCAGTTAACTTCCATCCAAACTAACTGTTGACCAGATTTTTAGTATTAAAAGTCCAAAATACCCTTAGTTACTTATTTATACTTTATTTTGTTCCCCTTAAAATAAAATAAATTATAAAAAAAATAAAAAAATGTAAATAAAAACCTTTTAATTATATTTTTTTCAAACAACTTTTAAAAGATAAAAATATATAAAACAATAAATTTAGACTTTAAAAAAAAAATTAGAAAAAAGAATAAAAGGAAATTTTTATGTAAATAAATGGAGAACATATCTCAAATACGCTATTGATGAGAGACTTGGATCCATAATCAAGAAAAAAAAAAACTAGATTTTAAGTTTAACATTAAAATACAATCATTATTGATGATTCATAAACCAACAAACCACAATTATATTCAATTTTCAATCATTAATAGGACTTCATTCAAGCCACAAGATTTTTAGCAATAAATGGGATTCCACAATTATATTCAAATTTCAATCATCAATAATGATTGTATTTTAATGTCAAAAACTTAAAATCTAGTTTTGTTTTACATGATTGTAGATCCAAATCTCATCAATAGCGTATTTGAGATCTGTTCTCCATTTCTTTTCTTAAAAAATTTCCTTTATTCCTTTTCTAATTTTTGTTTTAAAGTCTAAATTTTTTGTTTTATATATTTTTGTCTTTTAAAATTTGTTTGAAAAAAATATAATTAAATTTTTTTTATTTACAATTTTATATAATTTATTTTATTTTAAGGGGAACAAAAAAAAGTATAAATAAGCAACAAAGGGTATTTTGGATTTTTAATACAAAAAACCAGGTCAATAGTTAGTTTGGATGGAAATCAACTAACGGTATGGGAGGTTTGTGTAATATTTGGTAAAAACAATCCATATGTGTGTAATTAGGCCTAAACTTAGGTGACATTTGTGCAATTACTCCTAAAAAATATTACATGGTCGGGACATCTAAAATTATGAGAGAGATGTAAGAGAATTTTTCGTACAGAGAGAATGTGTTTTTATTTTTTTTTCCTTTCTCGGGGTGAGGGTCCCTTAAAAAAAACTATAAAATTAATATTTAAAAATTATAAAATTGTTACTTAATTTTAATTTTTTTTTTCAATTTAGACCCTAAGCGTTTTTATTTTTGTATAATCACCCCCTCCAACTTGAATTTCTGGCTCTGCTCTTGTTCTTACCGCACTAAGGTATATATTATAGGGATATTATTATTTGAGTCACTATGTTTTTTTGAATTATCTCTTTTTTTACTCATTTATTCATTTTTTACTGGATTGATCCCCATGTTTTTAAAAACCACTCAATTTCATTCTTCTATGAGTCAACCGTTAGTCAAATTAAACGGTTCTAAGGGTATTTTTCTCTTTTAACAATGTTATGCTACATGTCGACACACAAATAAATAGATATATATATATATATAAAAATTAAATTTAAATGTGGAGATCCAGATTGGATCTACACCTAATAAAATAAAATAAATAAATTTAAAGAGAAAAAAATTGATTAGGTGGAGATCCAATCTAGATCTCCACCTAATCAAAAAATAATAATAATTAAAACTTAATCCACCAAAACACACCATCATCTTCTTCAACGTGTACACAAAGAACACAAATGAAACCCAGAAACCCAAACTTCAACTTCATCTCCTTTATCGGTTTTCCAAAACACCAATAACACCCACCAAAACATACCTCCACTTTCTCTCTGTATTTTCTCACCAACCAAACAAACTTCCACTATCTCTTGTATTTTTCCATCAACCAAACGAAACAAAAACACAAACACAAAATAGACAACATTTCATCAAACACTAAAACCGAAGAAGTTTCTAACCAAATGTGAGGCCTATGAGGCTGACTGATCGGAGCATATTGAATTGACGGAGGCGGCAGCAGCTGAGGCCAAATCGAAGGCTGCAAAGAAGGCGAAGATCAGCCTTTACTTGACAACATGGTGGGCCCTGAACGTGGTGTTCAACATTTACAACAAGGCCAAATCGGAGGCTGCGAAGAATCTAAGTTTGGTTGTGTGGGTGATGAAATCTTGATTCTTCATTGATGATTAGATGATGGTGTTGATGATGATTTGAGATGGTTTTAGTGCTGATAATGATTTGATGGTGGTTTTGATGATAATTTGATGGTGGTTTTGTTGATGGTTTGATGGTGGTTTTGATGATGATTTCGTGGGTGGGTTTTGGGTTGTTTTGGTTGTTGGGTGTTTGGATAGGGTGGCTTGATTGATGGATTTGGATGTTTGGGTGATTTGTGTGGTGGTGTGTTGATGATGATGTTGGTGAAGAGATGTTTTGTTGATGGTTTTGATGATGATTTCATGGATGGGTTTTGGGTGGTTTTGGTTGTTGGGTGTTTGAAGAGGGTGGCTTGATTGATGGGTTTGGATGTTTAGGTGATTTGTGTGGTAGTGTAGTGGTTTCATTTCCAGATCCAAAAAAAAAAAAAAAAAAAAAAATCCAGATCATTTTTTCTTTCTTTTTTTGTTTGTTTTGTTTTTGCATTTAAATTTTTTAACAAGAAAAGTAAATTTTTAATTTCTGTAAAATATTTATCATTTTATTATAAGTTAGGTTAAATTGTAAAATTTGACAAAGTTAGAGGGTGAAATGGTCATTTGATTTAAGTTAAGGGTAAAATAGTCAATTTACTTTTTCTGTAAGGGTTGACCGTTAAAAATTTGGTCAAAGGGACCAAATTGAGTGGTTTTTGAAAATATAAGGACCAATCCAGTGAAAAATAAATAAGCGAGTAAAAAAGATATAATTCAAAAAAAAAAAAAAAAAAAAAAAAAAACATAAGGACTCAAATGATAATATCCCTATATAATATAGGTAGTGTTAACTTGTGCTTTAACAACCACTTTATTGAATAAAAGGAAAATAGTCACTGCATTTATTGTAATAAGATAATAAATGCAGTCATTATGTTTTTATTACTTTTTATAGAAATAAAGTGGTTGTTAACCCGTGCCCTGAGGGCATAGGTTCTTGATGTCTCCTCGTTTATTGTTGGAATAATTGTAGGACATTATGATGGAAACATTACAAACAAGTGGAAATGGTCCAAAATGTCACCTTTTTGAACTTATTTTGCACCTAAGTGAGTGCTTTAATAAGTTATAATTAAAAGGCACATATTATTGTGAACTACCAAAATTACCCTTAGATAATCAATTTATATTCTGTTTGTAGTTCCATCTCCACACTTCCAACACTCAACTCAATAACTCTCTCTCTCTCTCTCTCTCTCTCTCTCTCTACAATAAACTTATTTGAAAATCAAAATCCCCTACAGCAAAATGTTCAAAGTTGCCTCCCATTTCTTCTTCAACTTAGAAAGAAGTGGATGTTCTTCAGTACAACAAGGTAATATATCTCTTAAATACTTCTTTTCTATACCTAGGTTTATGAGTCTTATAACACTTTATCCGTTCCTTTTCATTTGTTCTCCGAGTATTTTGTAAACCTTAAGCTAGTTGTGAGAATTTTGAATCTCCAAGCCTTTCTAAGCTCTATCCGAGCCTTTGTGAAATTGTGTCCGAACCTTTTGCATAGCCGTTAGGTTTGTCAATGAAACAATGTCTGAGCCTTTTACATCAATGTCCGAGCCTTTTACATAGACGTTAGATTTGTCAATGAAGCAGTGTCTGAGTCTTTTAAAGAAATGTCCGAGTCTTTTAAAGTAGTGTACGAGCCTTTTACATCAATGTCCGAGCCTTTTAAATATCCTCACTCGAGCCTTTGTAAATGTAATATGAGCCTTTTATATAAGCCTTTTCCTGAGCCTTTTCTTAACATCTTATTCAGACATCTATGAAAATATTTTGTAGTCCTGGTTGTTTATTAATGGTTTGTGATGATTAATATGACAGTGTAATGAATCGGGTTAGAATAGTAATATCTTACAACGGTCGATAGGAATAGTTACCCGACAGAAGTCAGAGGTTTGTTGGATCCGATAACTAGGGAATGTATGTGTCAAAGAATATGACTTACGAAGAACTAGTGGCGATCATGCATACCATTATGAAGTATGATGTAAACAAATTCAATGTTGATCTATAGTCAATATCAACCATTCCTGGCATTATATGTCGCACATTTATAAGAACTGACGATGATGTTCAGTTTATGCTAGGGAAAGATCGGGTGATCCCTCAAGTGTGTCAGTCTAACTGAGAGGACAACTGGAGATGTGATAAGGAATGATATTCCTCCTCGTGAAAATACCCAACAATTTGGATCTTTTAGCGGTAGCAACCAAGTGTTCACACAAAGGAGTACCACCGAAGGTTAGGAAAACATGTGTGATGTCCCATCGATAGTGGTCGACCATGCAAATGTAGTTGAACCTTAATTCGGTGATGTGTTTGGTTGTCGAATTGAGATGAATGTTGAGCAGAACAATGAGCAGAACACTGAACCGAATACTAAGCAAAACAATGACCTGAACCATGAGGTGGATAATGAGGCAAATAATAATTAAGTAGATGATCTAGAAAATGTGGATGAAGAGCCTGTACAAATTCAAACACATGGAAGACGTGTACAAGGAGTTAGTTGCACTGCACTAGATATGCCTGTGACTTTCGAGGTCCGGCATAATGTAACTGCATCTAATTCTGAGAATGCGACGTAGGTTATTCATTCATACTCCTTTAGTATTGGTAGAAGCAGCACCTTGGTAGCGCAAGAACCTACAAGCATGATTTATAAAGGTTAATTTTTCCGAGTAAAAAGGATTTGAAGAGGGTAGTTGGCCTTTTTGCAATACGGAAGAACTTTGAATGGAAGGTGAAAAAGTCCAATAAGACAACGTTACATCTGGCTTGCATCATTGGCAACTGTACATGGAAATTAAGAGCGGTAAGAAAAGATGAAGGTATTTACTTCCAAGTCAGAAGTTTTGTCAACGAACACAGTTGTCCCATGGAGGAGATTCATCGTCGCCACCGACAAGCTATTACAGTCATAATCGCGTTGCACCTAGACTTCAACAATAAAATGGTCGTCTCATGTGTCCCAATGACATAATCGCCGATATGAAAACAATGTATGGCATTCAAATCATGTACAGTAAGGCACATCAAGCCCCACATTATGCATTGTGAAGAAACTTTCCAACTGCTGCCATCTTTTGGTTACGTTCTGGAACAGTAAAATCTTGGCACAATTACTGACTTACAGTGCGTAGACGATGGTAAATTTCTTTACTTTTTCATGTCGTTAAGGCCCTCAATTAGAGGTTTCCGAATGTGTATGCATCATATGATTGCAGTTGATGGTACCCATTTGAAGGGAAGATTTGAGAGTACAATATTTATTGCAACTACACAATATGGAAACAAACAGGTGTATCCAATTGCTTTTGGGTACGGTGACTCAAAAAACAACATTTCATGGGGGAGTGGTTTTTGGAATGCGTGAAGGGTGCCCTTGGTCATATAGATGATCTGGTTTTTATTTTTTATCGACATTCAAGCATTAAATCAGGGATTTCTAAAATGTTCCCTTATGCAACCCATACCATATGTTGCTGGCACTTTTATGAAAATATTAAAAAGTGATTTCACAGAAAGGATGTTCCCGACATAATGGACAAAACAGCTAGATCGTATAGTGAATTCGATTATAACCGTCACATGGAGGAGTTACGTAACCTGCACAAGGCTGTATTCGATTATGTTATTGCTGCCAGTCCTGTATACATTGTCCCCAAATAAGGTACATGGTGATGACAACAAAGGTTGCAAAGTGCATAAACTCATGCCTAAAATTCGCACGACAACTGCAAATGTTGAAACTGGCAGAGTTCATTAGGAATATGCTACAACACTGGTTTCACGATCGTTATTGAGCTGCATAGTCTATGCGTCATCAATTGACCGACATAGCACATCTTGTGATCCTGAAGGCTGAAACGTGTCAAGAAGTGCCGTTATATGACCATAAATCTAGTTGACTGGAACATATTCTCCATCAAACTGAAGGGAAAGCAGTGAACAGTTAACTTAGCCCTGAAGATTTACACATGCAACAAATTCCAAACGGACTTTTTTCCATGTTCTCATGCACTCGTAGCGGCAAGGTACATGAGAAGTTACAGTTAACGCTTTATATTATTCAAACGTGAATCTCATTATTTTCATTGTTGTAGGGAGCGAAACTTAGATTTCACATCTCTATGTGCGGACTACTACAAGAGAGAGACATTTATTGATGCATACGCAGTTCCTATCATGCATGTTGGCCATCCTTCTTCATGGGTAGTGTCATTCAACATCGCAGCGCGAGTGGTTTTAAATCCAAAGTCGAAGAGACAATTAGGTCGCCTGATGGAGGATTGACATGCCTCGTCTTCAGAGAGGACAACTACACAATCGTGTAGAAGATGTGGACAATCAGGACATATTAGCAGGAGGTGTTCTAACCCGCCTATGATTAATGAAGGTCCCAATATAATTTTTCCCGATGAATACCATCGCAAGTGTAGCATCTGTCATTCAGTTGGACACAACAAACAAATGTGCCCTCACAAGGACTCTATCGTGGAATGAATGGAACTGTTGATATTGATGTAATTTTAATTATTTAGAATTGAATGACTTGCTTATTTAAATTGTGTTGCTTAAATGGGGCAGTTAATTTTCAGTTTACTGATTGATGAAGGTATGAAATGTGTGTTTTACTTTTAATTACAAACATTTTAACTCAAAAAAAAAAAAAAAATTCAAATGTTATGCACATCAACTACAGAAAAAAAAAAAAAAAAAATGGGGCTTGGAGTTACAAAAAATCTCTACAGCCATCTTCTCCCAGATGGCGCCCATATCGTCTTCCGACCAATCGAACGTATCCCTTTTCTCCAGTAGGTACTCTGTCAATTTCAAAGTATGGGCGCAACAGTTACCCTTGCAATTCACCACATGAACAACCGTTAGAATGAAATGTTATTAAAACTAAACGTGATAGAATAAGATCTTGAAATAGCCATACCTTATAGTCTATTGGGGCACACGTGATGTAGACACAATGCTCATCTGAAAGGGCCTATCCTTCAAGTCGTACGTCGTATCATCCCTCCGTCTTTTAGCGTGAAACTCAACCTGATGCAACATCGAGGGTAAAAATCACCTTAAGCACGAGACCTGGTCATTCCTGGTGTGCCATGTAACTTCTTGTTTGCACGAGTCTAACAGGTAGATCTTCCCGACTGTGAGGTCGACGCTGGCCAGGATCCAATGCTGTCGTCCAATATTGTAAGGAATCGAAATCTGTAGGTGTTTCAACAAAGTGTTATTAGTGTTAAATTTATTTATTATACACATTGAAACCATGTAAATTAAACACTTACCATGTCAACCTCGTGCCATGGCCGGTTTCCTAACGGGAGCAATCCACATACCATCATAGGTCCTCAGTGGACCATTGGTACTTCAGCATAGACCAACCCTTAGGGGGTTTGCCCACAACCCCACAAGGCATAATTCTCCCCCACTAAATATATAACCATGACTGTACATAGAAAATTTACCGAAACGTTAGGTAAAATATGTATGAAACACATCAATGCACAAGCGAAAACCGTACAATATAAACACTTACATAGAACTGTGAATCTAGTATGTTGATCCTCTGACTGTAGACAGTGGGGTATGCTAGCTGACGCTTCCGTAGAATATGTAAGTACGCGTCAATGTGCTGACAATTTCAACATTTTATATTGTTATGATTCTACTATTACTTAAACTTATATAAACATTTCAAGTAAGGAACATACCTATCCTCCAACTCTATGAAGTTGGTTTGCAACCGCTGGAACCAAGTGACAACAACTGACTCATGTAGATCCACATCATGTCTGTATAATTGTTGAAGAAGTTAGATAACCAAGTAATTTTACCAAGGTGTTTCAAAATACTAAAAAAAAAAAAAAAAAAATTGTAATATGTTTGATTATACTTACAATTCCCCTGTCATGTTCCTTTTGTAGGCTTGGTAAGCCACAAGCTGGTCAACATCTACCAATTCCTTGGGCCTGAATACATGTGCTAATGACTATGGCGGTTAGAGATGCACATTTAGGGAATGAGGATGGATATAGGTCCCCCCATCCTCATCCCCACTTCTCAAACCCTACCCCCATCCACACCCCCACCCCCCCATTTCCCTATTTGGGAAAAATGGAGATGAGGCCCCACATTTCCCCATTTGGGAAAAATGGAGATGGGAAATTTTGGGGGGACCTATATCCATCCCCATCTCCAATTCCCCATTTTTCCCTTTTTTTTTCCCATTTCTCCATTTGACTAAAAATTACAAATTAAACTAAAAAAAATAAACATTCCATTACAAATACAAAATAAAATTCATCAGTGTATTTTATATAAAATGTTTATATATACTTAGGGAGTTAGGGCTTTCAAAGAATTAAAAAATATATATATATTATAATTATATTTATATATGTTTGGGAAAATGGGGAAATGGGGATAGGGGACCTCCCCCCATCCTCATTTTCAATTGGGGATGATTTTCATCCCCATTCGCCCCCCCCCCCCCCCCCCCCCCCCCAAAAAAAAAAATCCCCAGATGGGGATAGGGACGCGAGGAATTAGGGTCCTGGGGAAAAATGTGCATCTCTAATAGCAGTGTCCTTGGCCTCTTCGGCCGACAGGGGTTAGTGTATGGGGTCATCAACTGCAAACCTTGCCTGTGAACCGGCTGGTGATGCTGATCGTGGGACGGACTACGATCCGAGGCATTAGGATCGACCGAAGTGGTTCACTGTGAGGAGGAACTCTGTCCTCGTGGATTGCTTGGAGGGGTACGATGCTCTGGGATCGACCGGAGGGGTATGCTGCGACGGAGGAACTCTATCCCCATGGATCACCTGGAGGGGTGTGCTGCACTTGAATCGACTGAAGGGGTGCACTATGAGGAGAAACTATGTCCCCGTGGATCGCTTGGAGGAGTGCACTATGTGGTCCTAGGGATGAACATGACGATCCACGATCCACATGCTTGAACCCACGATCTTAGGGATGAACAGGATGATGCAGCAGTTGCTCTGGTAAACCCTGAGGAGGTACCTACTCCAATAGTGTTGTCTTTGCACCACCAGGTACCTACTCTCGTTCTGTCACAACAAGCCCTTGCTAATTAGATACTGTCTCCGTAGTAGCTTGTTGCTCACATCCAGTCTCTGGGTCTGTGCCCTCGTGATAACTATCTGTCCTATCTCTGTGACTAAAGTCTCGATCATTGAATGGTGAACCATCCCAATGAGACTGCGACATCGAACCCTGACGCACCCGGATCAAGCCCAGCAACTTCGTACGCTGTTGATCTCATTTCTCATTACTCTTTCAGACATCCTCCCATAAATCTCAGACTGCATCCAACACTTTAATGAATTTATGTTCCCAGTGGTCCTGAAAGGATTTCAAAATTGTCAGTACTAAAACCGTTCACTTGTTTGAAATTAAATAATACAATACAAATATTTTTACGTATCTTTGGATGACCTCCAACGCCTCCTCATGAATCACCTCCAGTTGTATCTCTGGGCATCGCAAATCGAACCCGCCTATGTCTCACAAGAGTTTCATCGCCACCCTACGACTCAAAACCCTCGGTATCACTGGTTCTGACAGTCGTATGCTGTCCGGGATCCAGTACCAAAATGTTCACTCTATCAGCGGCATTATATAGAATGCCTCCCTCGTCTATGCCCTCATAGTACCATTCATCCCTCTCAGCTGCCGTCGGCAACAATTCAGTTCTTGCAAACATCTAAAATTATAGTTTGACCATTATAATTGTTATATACTAATAACTAGAAACGTTAACAAAAAAGATATTTACCCTTACAGTGAAAATCTTTGCCAGCTTTTCCACCATTGGTCACTGACTCAACTCCCATTTTAGAATACGGGGGAACATGTCGATTTCCCTACGGGTCCCAAATTGGGTGCCAAGCTCGGGGATAACCTTAAAAACAAATATATGCATAATAGTATGATAAGAATCCAATATATGTGTTTCATCAGTCATATGAAAACAATTACAGTTAAAGTATGGTTTCAAATTCTAAATTCTCACCAACAGTGCGTGAAGTAGACAGTATATGTTGTATGTCTCCACGATGTGTACGTCAATGCACTTTGCTTGCTGTCATTTTTCGAACCGCTTCCATCGACCGTCCAATGCATGCTTGAAACCAAAAATAAACTGCTTATACACGTGTGCACCCCACGGGAACGCATCAAAAACGTCCAAGTCCTCGACTAGGCGCATATGCCATATTGAAATTTTCTCTCTCTCATCCAACCCCATTAATATCAAGTTGAGCATATACAATAAGCACAGCTTAGCCGCATCATACTGCTCCTCAAAAATACCAAGCCACATAACCGATCTCAATTTTTCATACTTGACCTCATCTTGACCACCAAAGTACCACTCGTGACCTCACCGTGTCGGGAATGACTTCGAACTTCAAACCAGTGATCAAACAAAACTCAACCTTCGATAACCGGACCGAATGACGACCTAACATAAATCTCATCTCATCTTTTGACCCATAGTGATGCAACTCGCACATAAGCAGTCGATGGATAATGCCAGCCGAATACTTCATCTCATGATGCATCCGAAGGAAATGTCTAAAACAAGACTCAATATGCCGACGTCGTTCTTCGACTGCAAGATGTTCATGTACCCTATTAAGTGCGTTGTCAATATCTTGAAGGTCATCGAAATGGTCATGCCGAGTTATTTTTCCCTCGTACCATTCTCCCACTGGAGTTTTAGCAAATCCTTGAGCTGATTCCTTATCTACATTTTCACATAAAAAAAATAATAAAAAAAAAAAAAAGCATATAAGTTACTAAACTGTAAAAGGCTCGGACAATTCATTAAAAGGCTCGGACAGTTAAGTAAAAGGCAGTTCATTAAAAGACTCGGGCACTATATAGAAAGTCTTGGAGATACAAAATTAACAACAACAAAAAATGATGGTTAAAAAGGCTCGGAAATAACTCACAAAGGCTCGGATATTAGTCTCAAAGTCTCAGACATTACTCACAAAGGCTCAGACATAAAAAAAGTTTAATGTTCATACAAAATGCTCGAGTAGTTCATGAAAAAGCTTGGGAATTGATTAAAAAGACTCGGAAACTATTTATAAAGGCTCGAAGATTCAAATTTGACAAACATATTATTCATAAAAAAAGCTTGGACCGCAAGTTAAAAGGCTCGGATAGTGTTTTAAAAGACTCAGAAACCCAGATCTTCATCGTCTTCTACATAAAATTTTCAAAAATTAAAACCCTAACCTAACCCAGAACCATACTCAGATCAACAAATCAAACCTAATCTACATGTCTAAACAACACCCAACATCAAACAGACACATAAACTTATCAAGAACAAAAACGACAACAAAATATAAATCTACTTACCATTATCAATTGCAGATGCTCGTCTGAACTGTCGACTTTAGAACTATAGTGCCACCGCCGGTTACTTCGCTGTCAGATTTTCAAGCCTATGTTTTTGCAACCGATGCTTTCTCTCTCTACTGTTTTCTCTCTCTAGTTTGTCTCTCTAGATTTGAAAACGACAGAAAGTGATTTGGAAGGGTTATTTTTGTTTGATCACCTAAATTGGTGTATTTTAAATATGAATTACTAATGTGGTGACTTTCTTACAAAACCATGTCCAAATAGTTACATTTAATTTTTGAGCCCTTACAAACAATCGCTACAAAACAAAACCAAAAAAAAAAAAAAAAAAAGCCATTTGCCACTGATTTGGGGTGTTGCAAATACGACCGTAGCAAAAGAATTTGCTGTCGATGTTGCCGCAGCAAAAGGTGTTTATCCTGCAGCAAATTTCCAGTGGCAATTACCTGCTGAAAAAAGCCTTTTACCATATCAAGTTACCGCGACAATTGATCAGCGGCAAAAGAATATTTCACATTTTTTTTATTTATACTATTTTTTAGATATTTAAATATAAATAATACATTAAAAAAAATTATTGTGATAACAAAAGAAAAAATGAAACAATATTAAAGAACAAACCATAGATATCACATTAATTAAGTGAATAAAATTACATTATCATCCTTTTCTTAACAAAATTACAATATTATCAGAATAATATAGTGAACACACTTACAATAATGTCGACGAGAGGCAACTAACCGATTACGGCAAAGAAAGCGAGAGGTAGAAAGGTGGAGGCGTCGAAGGCGGCGGGCAACGAAAGCATCCAAAAAGGAGGTCGGCAAAAGAGGCGAGAAAGCAACAAACGAGGGAGGTGATATAGGTTTTTTTTTTTTTTTTTTTTTAAAAAAAAAAGAAAAAAAGAAAAAAAAGAAAAGTGAAATAATGAAAATTAGACAAGGAAAGTAAAGAATCTACGTTTTTTATTTGCTAATTACTACTGTATATCCGTGGCATATAATTTTGATAGATGGACATCCGTGGCAAAATACGTGCGGCTAACACGACTTTTTCATGTAGTGAATTAAGACAATAATTATTAATAGTTACAACATAATAAATGAGACAATTAGTTATCAAAATAATAATTGCTAGAGAGTAAATACTATTATATAATTGCTAGCTTTAATTCTTTATGCAAGGAAATTGCTTGTCCGAACGTAATATTTACTAAAATATTCGGTTATAACAAGGATATTAACCAACTTTGATCATATTCCCCACTGAATTTTCGTACCATTTTTTATTTAATTTTTGATCATTTTTTTCTTCCTATATTTTATATACCTCATACAATTGAAAAATAAAACAATAGTACTTGAGAATAAACCTAAATGATGTGACATGGTTTATATGATAAAGACAACTCACTTGTCAAATAATTTGGATTGAGTTATGAATTAACTTTTTTAGTTTTTTTTTTGTTTTACTCAAGATAAAAATGAAGTATATACTAAATGATAATATAATAAAGTTTGACACATTTGCAGTTAGAGAGCAGGTACGCATTTCTTCAATCAAAAGTCAAAACTATAGCTTTTAAAGTTGATTTTGATTATGGTTAAAAAAAAATTACTTATAATTATTAAAATTTTAAAATGAAGATAATCTTTTAATTAAAAAATAAAGGCTTTTAAACTAATTTTAAAATCAATAAACATTTTTTATTTAAATATTTAAATTTTAAAACAATAAAAATAAATAAATTTAAATACGAAGATAACTTGAAATTTTAACCACGGTTATTTTGTTTTTTCAATTGTAAAAATATTTTTTAATGTATATTCCACTTAAAATTTTGAAAATGCCCATTCACCAACTTATAGGTTTGAGATGTTGAATGCATGTTTCTTACACTATGTTTGGTTTGATGAAATATGAGAGAAAGGAAAGGAATGGAAAGGAAAGGAAAGGATTTGGATTTGGATTGGATTTGTGTGGATTTCTAATATCTTGTTTGGATTGTTAAATGAGAAGGAAAAGAAATGAAAGGAAAATTAGGGAAATGGAAGGGAAGGGGGAGAATAATTTCTTCTTATTTCACCCAATTTAGTTTCCTACCAAATTTGGGAGGAAAAGGAGGACAATGAATCCATAATTAATGATTTTTTTCAATATTCCAAAAGGGTTAATATTAAAGACTTCTATCGTTTATAGTCCAACTTATGAAGCCCAATCTGAAGCCCAATGATAAGATGGATTGAAGCTAGTAGAACCCGAGATCCAAGTGCTCCCAACCAGGCCCATTACTTACTCTACATGACGTCGTTTCTTGGATATCTGAAGTGATAATTCTAAGTTAGGATTTCGTGCTGATTTGGAAGCAAATGATTGGTTACACTTGTGTGAGCTGGACCTTATCTGATAAGGAGTATAAAAGTGGAAGCGAATGAGAGAGAAATCACTTCTCTGATTTCTAGGGTTTCGTTGATATTCTCTGAAGCTATCTCTCTGTATTTTCTTCTTGATGTTCTTGGTATTCAACTTGAATATCACACTTCTCTATAGTGAATCTAAGTGAGAGTTAGAAGGATAAAAAAGAGAGAAGAGTGTTATGCATCTACTGATACCAATTTTGTTTCATTTTGGGTTGTAATCTCAGGTTGAGTTTGTGTAACTAGGTCAGTTGGTTGAGTGGACTGTAGGTCTAGGTTCTAGGCTCCTTTTGAGGGCTTTCTTGTGTAATATTATGAGTAGATCAAGGCTGTAAGAATATTATATAATGATAAAGTCTCTCTAGAGAGGCTCAACGTAGATGTAGGCCCCATTCTTGGCTAAACCACGATAAATCCTTCGTGTTCTTTATATTCTGCTTTTATTGCTTTCATAGTGAATCTGTATGTTCAATATCATTTGATCTATATCTACTGTTAGTTTGGATAGCTTTATTCTTTTTGTTTGCAAGTGTTTCTTGAAGATTTCGCGAAAAAGAAGGGGGTTAGGGTTTTGTAGTCTTACAAAATCCTAACAGTGGTATCAGAGCCACCCAAATAGTACCAACGGTGAACGAACAAGAACAGAAACCTTCAGTTTTGGAGTCTTCAGGCGCTAAAGATCCAACTGGAGAAGAAGTGAACACCAGCGAGGCAACCAGTAACCAGTAACCAGGAACGAGTAAATACGCAAAACAGGGGTAACTTCTTTTCACCTATAATGTCTTTAAAGTTTAAAATAGATAAATTTGATGGTTCTAGTGACTTTGGGATATGGAGAAGAAAAGTAAAAGCCTTACTGTTTCAACAAAAGATTCTTAAAGCCATTGAAGGATCTGATAAGTTACCAAATACTTTAACTTATGAACAAAAAGATGATATGCTAGAAATGGCCTTAGGGCAATCATTCTTAACCTATCTGATAATGTGTTAAGAGAAGTAAATGATGAATCTATTGCTTTTGATGTTTGGAAAAAGCTTGAAAGCTTATATCTCACAAATCTTTAACGAATAAAATTTATCTTAAAGAACGCCTATTTAGCTTTAAGATGGACCTTAGTAAAGGCTTAGGTCAGAATTTAGATGAATTCAAAACTATGACTATAAAATTAGCCAATGCAGGGGAAAATGAGAAATTTAGTGATGAGAATGAGGCAATCATTCCCCTCAACTCACTTCCAGATTCCTTTAGGGATGTTATAGCTGCCATTAAATTGGCAAATCTTCTCTCTCTCTGGAAGAGTGCATCTCAGCTCTTAAATATAAGGATTTGGAGCTTAAGATTGAGAAGAAAGATCATGGTGAGAACCTATTTGCTAGAGGCAGGCCCTCTGTTAAGAATAGTAACCCAAACAATAAGAATTAAAGAAAAGTAAAACTCCCAACAATAGGTCTCGATCTAGAGGTAGATTTGGTTCCAAGAAATGCTACTTTTGTGGTAAAGAGGGACATTTTAAGAAACAATGTTTTAAGTATAAGAAGAAGTGTCAAGACAGAACCAATGTAGATGGTGATGCTGTTGTAACATCAAAGTCTTATGAGCCTAGTGAGGTTTTAATAGTTAGCAATGGTGAGACTAAATCTGAGTGGATCTTAGATTCAAGATGTTCTTTCGATATGTGTCCTAGGAAAGACTGGTTCACTGAGTTTAAAGAACTCAATGGTGGAACTGTGTTGATGGGTAACAACCAACACTGTCAAATAGAAGGAATAGGCACTATGACTATTAGAATGTATGATAGTATGCTTAGAAACCTCACTAGTGTTAGGTATATCCCTGATATAAAGAGAAACTTGATTTCTCTAGGCACCTTAGATGAGGAAGGGTACTCATACAAAGTTAAGAAAAGGGGTTCTTAAAGCCTTTAAGGGATCTCTTGTAATCTTGAAATGAGACAATAGAAATGGTACGTATGTGCTGAGAGGAGTCACTGTGACTGATGAAGCTGCTTTGGTGGATTCTAAAGTCAGTGACAAAGGGTCTATTTAGCATAAGAGACTTGGTCACATAAGTGAGAAATGTCTAGGTGAGTTGAGCAGACAGAATCTCCATTATGGAGATCAAGTTGTCAAACTTGAATTCTATGAGAACTGTGTGCTAGGTAAACAACATAGGCTATGTTTTAGCACTGCCCAACACACCACTAAAGGGGTTCTTAAGTACATTCACTTAGACCTTTGGGAACCTGCAAAGGTTCCCACTCATGGTGGAAACAATTACTTCATGTCCTTAATAGATGACCACTCTAGAAAAGTTTGGATTTACCTCTTGAAATCTAAAGATCAAGCCTTTGACAGTTTCAAAGCTTGGAAAAGGTTGGTTGAAAACCAAACCTTTAAGAAAATTAAAACTCTTAGGATTGATAATGGTCTAGAATTTTGCAAGGAAGAGTTTAATAAATTCTGTAGTGATGAGGTTATTCAAAGACACAGAACTGTCAGGTATACACATCAACATAATAGAGTGGTATAAAAGATGAATAGGATTGTCTTAAACAAAGTGAGATGCCTACTTATAGGATCTGGCTTAAGCCAAAATTTCTAGGGGGAAGCTACTGCCACTGTAACCTATCTGATCAATAGGTCTCTCTCCACTATGTTAGGATTTAAAACTCCTAAAGAAATATGAACTTGGAGGCCTTCTAGTCTCAAACACCTTAGGGTATTTGGTTATGCTGCTTATGCACACCAATCTGAAGGAAAACTTGAGCCTAAGTCTTTAAAAGGTGTATTTCTATGTTATCCTTTAGGAGTAAAAGGGTATAGAATTTGGCTTAAAGACCAAAAGGGTTTTAAGTTTATAATAAGTAGAGATGTTATCTTTGATGAGTCTAGTATGCCTTGTTTGAAAAAAAGGTGTTGTACCTGAATCTGTTACAAATCCTTTAAAGGATGATGAAAGCTAGGTTCAGGTGGATATTGGTAGCCCATCCACTAGTCAAGCCTCGGTTCAATCTGAATCAGATGAAGGGGTTAAGGGTGCCCATTCTGATGGTTCTCATCGGGTGGAAAGGAGTCAGAATCAGCCAGAGATCAGTAAGTCTCTAGCTGATTACGAGCTAGTTAGGGATAGGGTTAGAAGAATTGTAAAACCTAACAGTAAGCATGTCAATGCAAATGTTATCAGTTTTGCATTGTGCACTGGCCAAGAGTCATTACAAGAAAATTGCTCTTTGGCGATGTGATTATTAACTACATCAAAAAAGTCTCGCTAAAACCAATATTTATTGACACCTCTAAGCATTACGTCGTTAAAAATATGTAATCAAAGTGACACATTAATTTCATTCTTCTATGACACAACTGTATAGTTTTAGAGACCCTTACTTGTTGTCGTCATGGCGACATCGTATATTATCTCATTAAATATAATATGACATCACTAAAATTATAATTCTATAAATCATTAGTGAAAAATAATTTTTACTCTAAAAATCACTTAAGGTGTGACCTAATTTTAAGTTAATACATTTTTTATTTAATAATATTTTGAATTTTAATTCCTTTCTATTTCATTAAAATTTCATTATAAATACGTTTTTATTTATAATTTGTCTACTATTAATTATTTATTATATATTTAATCATTTTTTAAAAAGTGTATTAAATCATTTTTTTTAAAAATATGTATTAAATCAATTTTAGTAATAAGTAATTATAGGTATTAATTTTATGCTATGATGTTAAACAATTAATTAATTATATATTACTCACCGTTGGAGTGATGTCTGAGATATAGCTATTATAATATAAGATCAAATTTAATTAATTAAACAATCAAATATATAATACATACTTAAAATAATAAAATATATTAAATTTACTGAGCAACAACCGAAGAGGAAAGTGGCTCTCATTTTCATTGAAAACCCTATATCCCAATTAAAGAAAACTGCCTTTAAAAAAAAAAATAAATAAATAAAATAAAGAAAACTGAAAAAATGTCAGTTTTTTACAAAAACCTCAAAGTGATTGTCTTCTTTATCATGCATCCGCGTCCTTATGGAAATGGCCTCATCTATGTCTCCCCTACGATCTTATCTCTCGGATTGGACCTAAGCCCCAGGTAACTGCCCCTAATGTAGTCAAGGCAGATTTTTGGGTATTTTGGAGTTCCTTGGCGTAAGTTTCTCTTTGTTTATTAGTTTTAGATCTCGGTTGATTTAATTTTGCATTGATATTCTTGTTAAGTTTCTGCTGTTTGATTTTTATTTATGATGTTTTGTTTCGTGGGTGTGTAGATTTTGTATTTTTTGTATTTGATTAATTTTTGCAACATTGAATTATAAAGTAATTGGGTCTTGAAGGATTTGATGGATTTGATGAATCTATATTTGCACATGAAGTAAATTAGAGATTTAACAATGTCGGTGTGTTCAGGGCCGGTCCTGAGATTTCGGGGGCCCAAGGCGAACTAAAAAATTGAGGCCCCCAAATCCTGACTTTCAATATATTTTTACATATTTTTTTCTCTAGTAAATTATTATAAAATATCATTATAATAACAAAAAATCAAGACCGCAACACAACAAAATAACAAATAAAAAGTCGCTGAGATAAAATTTTTATAATTACATCAAATAATATATCACTTAAATATTACTCGTCTCACATTTTTAGCAGCAAAAGTACTAATTAAGTTTACATAATCAAGTTTTTCTACCGTATTTTTTTCAATTGATAACATAGCTAAGACATTTAATATTTATTGTGACATAGTCGACCAAAGATAGGATTTAATCAACTTTAACTTTGAAAAGCTTCTTTCCGCCAATGCAACTATGACCGGTATAGTTAACAAAATTCTATAAGCAATCCGGACTCCATAATACATAATATATAATACATACAATTATACAAAATTCTAACAAAACTTAAAATCGAAAAACGAAAAAGTCTGATGCTCTGATATATATATATTTGATAAACATAGAGCAGCAGCTGGGCTGCCAACTACAGACAACAAAAACACTAAAAAAAACAGAAAAAAGATTTGGTGGTGGGCCTTTTAAATGGGCATTTTTTTTAACAAAAAAAATATGGGCTATATATAAATTTTTCTTGGTAGGCCTTTTAAATGAGAATTGATATGTGGGTTGCTTTTTTAAAAAAAAAATTATCTACTCGGGCCTAAAGATAAAATGCACAGTAAATGGAATTTGGGGACCCTTGGAAAACAGGGGCCCTAGGCGGTCGCCTCGTGGGCCTATGCCTAGGGCCGGCCCTGGGTGTGTCCGGCAATGGCCTTCATTCATGTGATTTCAACTTTCTTCTTCTAGGTATGTCTCACTGATCAACTTTTTTTGAGTATTTGTTACTTTGATTGTTAAATCTTGTTTTCTTTACAATTGAGTTTATTCTTTAATTGGGATGTTCATATAAATAATTAAGATGTTTTTGTTGTTTTGCAGATTAGATGTCGATCTAGAGGCATTAATCTCATCAATAGTATTATCTATTGTCAAGCAAGTTAAGATCCTTTCCTTGAACGCATAGTTGGAGAGTACACTAAAAGAGTTGGAGAATGCAGGGAAAACGTGTGAAGTGATAGTATGATAGACAATAATAAGGATAATTTGAATGTCTCTTGTTTCATAGGAGATTAACTTGAAGAATTTTATATTGTATTTGTATGTTGTTATTGAATATTATAATTTATTTTTATATATTGTGGGATTGTTGTTTACAGTTGTGTTAGGCCCTGTTTGATTTTTCCACTTAATACTTAATGGCACTTAATGTATTCCATTAAGTTATTTTGTTTGTTTTTTTAAGTGATAAAATCACTTAAAGAACCCCTAAATCATTTGTTTAGAAAAGTGAAAATTTTTCACTTTTCACTTAATAGAAATCCACTGGAATTTAATGCAATTTTTTTACTTCCAAAACTATCCTCACAAATCTAACTTATTTTCAATTTAATCTTCTGCTAAAACACTATTCATATTAATATATATATATATATATATATATTCTTCTCACCATAAACAATTATAATATCACAAAACCTAGTTGCTTCAAAACTCAAACAACTAGATAACGGTTTTCCTAGCTTATGCCGGATTCCAGTAAGACTCGTTTTTTTTTTTTTTTTTTTCATAATTTGATAATTAGTTTCAATAATTATTTTGGTGTTTGATTGCATCTCTTTTACTTGTTCTGAAAATTATATGGGTTTGTTTTAGACCCAAGCAAATTAATAACTGGAGAATGGTTTTCATGGTGATTTTGTTATGAATTTTTTTTTTTGGTGGGTTTTGAGATGTTAATTTTAATTAATAAGCAAAAAAAAAAAAAATGTATATAGTAGACGATTTATTACTATATATTTGAATTGGCCTTAAAGCAAGAGAATTCTAATTCATTTGTACATGTGTATATACTGCATATGTGAACTGGGCTTAAAGTGTAACATCATTTTTTTTATTACACTTGTTATTTATACCGGTTTGTTCTTATACTTCCATAGTTCCATTGTAATAAATTCTTCAATATAACTAAATTACGATTATGTTAGGGATCTTAAATCAATTTTTTTATTACATTTAGATTTTAGTGTCACTCAAGAAATATAAAAACAAAAGGGAAAGGGGAAACAATTGATGTTCAACTTGCTATACATCTGTTTTACTTATTTTGAAAATTAGTGTTACAAATGTCAAGTAATTTTCATATAGTAGATAAGGTGACATTGGCATTTTCATATATATATATATATAAAGATTACAATACTTAAAGTGTATAAATGAGATTTCGCTAAAACAAAAAATAAAAATTCATATAAATTTTTTAATTATTTATATAAATTTAAAATATTATTAATAACTAAATAATTTTGTTTTACAATTATTAAATTACTTGTTATAGTTATCTTTAATATATTAAAATGTATATATATAACAAATAATAGTTATAAGGGTATAGATGTAAAAGTATTAATTTCCAGATATTTGTAACTTAAAAAAACAAACGACTTATCACTTATATTCAGTTTTCAATGAAAAAAAATAAATAAACATGTTTTTCAGTTTTCAGTTTTCAGTCACTATTCAGTCTTTAGTAGCATTCAGCACTGTTCAATCTTCAGACAAAAAATCAAACGTGGCCTTAGACTTTTCTTTCTATAGCATTATTTAACTTTTTTTTATTTTATGGATGATCTATATATAATTTATTTAGTTTTTTAAAAACTTAAAATTGTATATAAATATAATTTATGATTTAAAGATATGAAAATATTTTAAGAATTTAATGCATAATGATAAAAATATATTATTAGTTACTTTAATAAATATAAAAAAAAATAAAATTAATTATCAGCAATAAATAACACAATAATTATAATATTTTAAATATAAATTTGATTATTAGATAAAAATGATAATTTATTAATTTATTAAATTTGATAAAAATGAAAATATTTTAAAAGTATTTTTTACTTGGCGTGACACATTTTGGGTGTTTATAAAAGTGCCATTTGAGTCACCAATTGAACTCTTTTAACTTTTACAGCGACACTGTTCTTGTGTATCAAAAGTAGTTTTTAGAGACACAGGTCTTAAGATGTCACCTATACTTATTTGCGACAAGGCTAGGTTGACAAGGTGGAGACACTTGCTTTGGTGTCGCTAAAATCATTTGGTGATGTAGAGTTAAGATTTGGTGACATCTAAACGTTATTGCAAAAGAGCATTATTCTTGTAGTGTGGAAAATGCTAAACCTAAGACCTACCAAGAAGTTGTTGACTCTATAGATAAGTCCAAATGGTTTAAAGCTATGATAGAAGAGATCGAGTCTCTAGATAAGAACAAAACCTGGATTTTAGTTAGCAAACCAGAGAAACAAAAGGTTGTAGCATGTAAATGGATTTTTAAGATCAAAGATGGTAATGGGCAGAATGAACCAACTAGGTATAAGGCTAGATTGGTGGTTAATGGGTTCACCCAAAGGGAGAAAATTGAATATAATGAGATCTTCTCACCAGTAGTCAAATATAAAACCATTAGAATCATTCTAGCCCTAGTCAGTTTCTACAACCTTGAAATGGAACAGTTAAATGTAAAAACTGCCTTCTTGTATATTGATCTTGATGAGACTATTTACATATCTCAACCTGAGGGTTTTGTTTCTGAAACCAAACCCTCACATATTTGCCTTTTTAAGAAATCCCTATATGGGCTAAAGCAAGCCCTTAGACAATGGTATAAGAGATTTGACACTCTTATTACTAGTTTAGGTTTCAACAATAGTAAATATGATGCATGTTTCTACTTTTAGTAGTGAAAATATTGAAATTGGTGTTTATTTACTCTTATATGTTGATGACATGCTTATTACTAGTAAAGAGCAGGATTAGGGATTTAAAGAAGAAGTTAAAATCTAAGTTTGAAATGAAAGACTTAGGAAATGCTAAAAGAATTCTAGGTATAGAAATTCTGAGGGCTAGAGAAGAATCAAGGTTGTGTCTTAGTCAAACTAAGTATCTATTAAAGTTAGTGGACAGATTTGCAATGAAAAATTGTAAGCCTACAAATGTTCCTTTATCCTCCAATTTTTTTATTATCTGCTGATCTGTTTCCTAGGTCTTTAGTGGAAAGTAGATATATGAAGACTATTCCCTATTCTAGTGCAGTAGGCTCAGTGATGTACTCTATGATAAGTACAAGACCAGATTTGGCTCAAGCAATCAGTGTACTGTCTAGATACATGGTTAATCCTAGAAAAGGATATTAGAATGCCATGAAGTGGTTATTAAGGTACATCAGTTCCACCATTTCTGTAGGACTGATTTATGAGTGTTCCAACAACGAGTTAGAACTGATAGGATATGTAGACTCTAATTATGTTGGGGATAGAGATAAGAGGAGGTCCACTTCTTCTTATTTCTTCACTATAGTTGGGTGTTGTGTTAGCTGGAAGAGTCAATTACAAGCTATTGTGGCTTTATCCACTACTGAAGCCGAGTATATAGCTGTTACAGAGGCCATAAAAGAAGCCATTTGGCTTCAAGGCCCTCTAGGTGAGATCATTGTGTTCAAAAATAGAGATGTTATATACACTGATAGTCAAAGTGCTCTGCACTTATGTAAAAACCCTGTTTTTCATGAGAGGACTAAACAAATTGAGGTGAAATATCATTTCATTAGAGATCGGATCTCTAATGGAGTGGTGAAAGTGGAAAAGATTTCCACTGAAGACAATCCAACTGACATGGGAACAAAAATAGTCCCTTATAGCAAGTTAAAGCACTGCTTGAACTTGCTAAGGATAGGAGATTTTGGTTAAGGGCACGTCCTGTAATGTTTTTCAAAGCTGTTTTTGTTTTTGTTTTTGTTTTTCGAAAATAAAAACGAAAATGAAAACAATGTTTTTGGTTTCAGTTTCGAAATCCAAAATACGCGTCTGGTAGAATATCCTGAAAGCTGGATTCCGAATATGAAAACGTAAAAAACGCATCTAGTATCATTTTACATGCCAAAATTAATGAGTTGAATTTTATTATTATTATTTTTTGGTCTGATAAGGGCAACGCCCAGTACAGGAAGAGAAGAACAGTGGATTGGATCTGATCTGACGGACGACGGCGTGATCTAATGGACGACGACTGGATCTGGATCTGGATCTGACGGATGACGGCGCAATCGCGTCGGTCTGACGGACGGGAAGAAGAAGCTGGATCTGACAGACGGTAAAGAAGAAGAAGAAGAAGAAGAAGGCGTCGATCTGACGAACGAGAAGAAGAAGCTAGATCTAACGGACGACGAAGAAGAAGAAGAAGAAGAAGAAGAAGAAAAGAAGAAGGAGAATGAGAAGGAGAAGGAGAAGGAGAGGAAGGAGAGGAAGGAGAAGAACATCGGTGAAAGAAGAAGAAAAAAAGAAAAAAAAAATTGAGTTTTTTATTTTAAGTGAAAAACAAAACAAAAAACAAAATGAAAAATATCAAAAAGTTGTTTTGGAAATTTTTCACTTTTAACAATGTTGTTGTTTTTGTTTTTGTTTTTGTTTTTGTTTTGGAAAATAAAATGGAAAACAAAATGAAAAACAGTAACGAACGTGTATTCGAAATTGGATTTGAAAATAAAAACAAAAACACCCTTAGAAAAGGGTACCAGACAACCCATAACTGTTTTGTGTGTTTTTTGAGCTAGGTATGCTTTGGAGAGATCTCTGTTGCTATATGAGTTGATAATGCAGTCTTGAAATTTCTTTTGTTGTGAAGATGGACTAGGTGGAATTTGTTGTTTATTGTCCAACTTATGAAGCCCAATGACAAGATGGGTTGAAGCTAGTAGAACCCGAGATCCAAGTGCTCCCAACCAGGCCCATTACTTACTCTACACGACGTCGTTTCTTGGATATCTGAAGTGATAATGCTGAGTCAAGATTTTGTGTTGACTTGGAAGCAAATGATTGGTTACATTTGTGTGAGCTGGACCTTATCTGATAAGGAGTATAAAAGTGGAAGCGAAGGAGAGAGAAATCACTTCTCTGATTTCTAAGGTTTCGTTGATATTCTCTGAAGCTTTCTATCTATATTTTCTTCTTGATGTTCTTGGTATTCAACTTGAATATCACGCTTCTCTGTAGTGAATCTAAGTGAGAGGTAGAAGGATAAAAGAGAGAGAAGAGTATTGTGCATCTACTTACCAACTTTGTTTCATTCTGGGTTGTAATCTCAGGTTGAGTTTGTGTAACTAGGTCAGTTGGTTGAGTGGTTTGTAGGTCTGGGTTCTTGGCTCCTTTTAAGGGCTTTCTTGTGTAATATTCTGAGTAGATCAAGGCTATAAGAATACTATATAGTGATAGAGTCTCTTTGGAGAGGCTTAACGTGGATGTAGACCTCATTCTTGGCCGAACCACAATAAATCCTTCGTGTTCTTTATATTCTGCTTTTTTTGCTTTCATATTGAATCTGTATGTTCAATATCATTTGATCTATATCTGCTGTTAGTTTGGATAGCTTTATTCTTTTTGTTTGCAAGTGTTTCTTGCAGGTTCCACGAAAAAGAAGGCGGTTAGGGTTTTGTAGTCGTACAAAATCCTAACAACTTCCCTTAACTCACATTTGAACTATTATTGAATGTCTTAATAAAAAATACTTTTATTTCAGAAGCATCTCTTATGGACTAACAGACAATGGTTCAAATGATTGTGTTTTGATGTTAAATAGTCTAAATGTGCATATTTAAGTTTCAATTGTATGAATCGAAGGTTATATCCTCTGACGTTTACCAAATAAAAGCATTGTTTATTAGTCCATGATGGGTGTTTCTAAAATAAAAGCATTCTTATCTAGACATTCGATAATAGTTCAAAGGTGAGGGGTGTTTTTAATATTAAGCCTATTCCAAAACTAGCACTATTAATATTGAATGATATATATACATATATATATATATATATATATTTACATTTATATCCTAAACCTATATAACAAGACTTATCTCTCATTATGTTTTCGTTGCTTTATTGTACGTTTTTTGACCAAATCGTCATTCATGGAATTTTTTCTTTTTATAGATATTTTGTGATGGATTTATTTTGATTAGTCTATATGACTTTAAATGTTTTGTTTTTATCAAGTTAAAAACTCCGTTTCTTTATTTGTTTTCTTTGTTTTTTTGTTGTTTTTTGTTTTTTTGGCTTTGTTTTATGCAATATATAACATATGAAACGGTTATTATTATTATTGTGTCATGACTTGAATCACTATAGAGCCTACAATTAGTTTGTTTGGAGTTGTATTTGGTTTCATGGATGATATTGTTAGTTTGTTTGGGGTTGTATTTAGTTTCATGGATGATATTGTTAGGCTTTGTATTCTACTTTGTTCTTATGGTTGAAAGAAGAGTATTTTTGTAAATTAAATAAAATGTATTATCTATTTCTTTTCTACAATAAAATTCCTCTATTTTCCTTTCATTTCTATTCATAACCATCCAAAAAATATATATATTAAAAACTCTATCATTTTTTTTCTTTTCCCTTTCTTTCCTCATAAACTTATTATTTCTTTTTTTCTTTTCTTTTCTCTCAAACCAAATATGGTGTTAGGGTGTTTGTGTCTGAACCATATTTATCCAGTAAAATAATAAGTGACAACAAACTAACTTTATTTTTTATGGATCTAGATCTTCTCTTCACCTTAATTGTCCTCATATCCATAATATATTGTCTCGTGTTTAATATAGAAAATCAATGGTCTAAATTATTTTAATTAATATTTATGTTGTACTTTATAAAAAATAGAATTAATCAAAACCATTAATTTAAGTATTTAATTGAGGGCAAGATAAGAATAAGTCGAGGATTCAAATCAATTTTTTATTTATTTTTCTACTTTCAAATTCAGCTTTCCTAACTGAATTTCTAAATGTGGTGAGGGTTTGCCGGTTTGGAGCAAATTTGGAAACAATGACATATGTAAGCATTAACGAATAGTTCGTCAAAACATTTTGACCAGAAATCTCTATCACCAATCATAATGCGACCGCCTCTCATCACTACCATCCACGTGGCTGAATCCCACCGGTCAACCTCAAAACATGCAGATTCAACGTACAGATCAGACGTGGCACATCAGAGAATGAGATGGTGATATGTACTACACACGATATTCAAAGCAGCCTTTCATTTTGAATTTTTATTCACGACGAAATTTTTTTAAAAACAGACATTTGCTTGTCAATTTTGGAGTTGTATAGAAAATTAGAAACAGAAAACAGTGAGTGAAGATGGCGAGTATTCAATTAGAGAGGGAAGATAGTATTTCAAGGCAACAAGAGAGTCCGAGGAGTCCAGAGGCACATGTTGGTATGAAAGTGGAGGATCTGTGGGACGTATTGGAGCCACAGCTGAGTCCTACTGAGAAACTCAACGCTTGCTTTGAGAGCATACATGTCTCTGCTTTTCCTCCTGCTCCTTCCTCTCAAGGTATTTTTTTTTCATTTATTTATTTGTGATCATACATATATACATGAATATATGTCCTTTTGCGTCTGATCAATTGATTAATTATCAGAGTTAATTTGTTGTTAATATTTAACGGTGAATGCTGAATTATGTTTAAATATATAGAACCTGGATTGCTACTTGCTAGAGAAAAATTGGATATTTATTTGCATGCCTTGATCAATAATTTCTGATGGAATTAAATATTCTTGGCGGTGGTTGGGTAATAATTGATTGAATTTCATTTTCAAATCCTGTTTTATTGGTGGCTGGATTTGATAGCTGAAGAAAATAGGTATGGAAAACAAAGAAAAGAAGAAAAAATATTCAATTTTATATGCAAATTCATTTGAGAAAAGCTTAATTGTATTGTATCAGCTGAGTGACAAGATTCCTGGGGCAAATTTGTTAATGATTTCTTATTGGAAATGTTTTTTTTTTTAGGTAGATTCGCGTAATGGAAATTATATCGTTGCTCTCTTTTACATATTCTTATTCTTTGTATGATTACTATCGGCTTAATATTTATAGATTATTGTATGCAGTTATTGAGATAAAATCAGATACAAGTCTAGCTGAAGCTGTTCAAATACTGGCCCAAAACAGAATTCTGAGTGCACCTGTTGTGGATGTTGATGCACCTGAGGATGCCACTTGGATGGACAGATACATCGGCATTGTTGAGTTTGCAGGAATTGCTGTTTGGATTTTGCATCAGGTCAGCATAGCAATCGGTTTTTCTCATTGGAAATTGAAGTAGATTTGATATCTTGTGTTCTACTTTGTTGGTGAGATATTGTTAGCATTAGTGATATTTACCATTAAATGGTGCTAAAAGAAATGGAACAAACATTGACGCTTAATTTTTCTGTAATTTTGGAGTGTCACTTAATTGAATCAGAATTACTTAATTGAGTTGAGTTTTTCATTCATCGGATATGTAATTCAATGGATTATTCACATGTCTTCTTTTGGTTTTCAGAGCAACTGTATGGAAGGTAATGTTCAAAGATGGTTTTGGGCCTAATATTGGTCACATTTTATTCTTAAAATCCCAGTCATGTAGGAACTTTGAAATGTTTAAGACTGCTAATTAAACCCAAAACAGGAGGGCGTAAAGGAGGGAGACAGTAAAAATGAGAAAAAAACAACACATTTTCCATGTTTGAGAAATTTATACTTTTGATTCAACTTACATTGCCGAGTGACTCATTGTCTGTCTTAAATACAGGAGAATTTTAAATGTTCAAAAAAATTGTTATTCTCTGGATCGGTGGTGAGTAATTTTGTAAACAAAACTTTTTTTGTATTCTCAACAGTCGGAACCTCCTTCTCCTAGGAGTCCGTCCTATGGTAAAGCTATTGATGCTGCAATTAATGGCATCACGAATGCTGCTACACTCGGGAACTTAGGCCCTGAAGATGCTGCAATGACTTCTGGAAACTTTTTTGAAGCGTTGACCACTTCTGACTTCTATAAGAATACCAAGGTTGTGTATTTCTGACTTTAACAGCCTTTCAAAGTTAATTTTTCCCTCAAATATCTGTCTCATGTATTAAATTCTGATCATACAGGTTCGAGATATCTCAGGGTCATTCCGCTGGGCCCCATTCCTTGCTTTGCAAAAGTCCAACTCCTTCTTGACCATGCTCTTGTTGCTTTCAAATTACAAAATGAAGAGCGTTCCTGTGGTTGATTTGGGTGAAGGAACAATTGATAACATCATCACCCAGTCTTCTGTAATTCACATGTTAGCGGAATGTTCCGGACTCCAATGGTTTGAGAGCTGGGGAACCAAGAAACTCTCTGAAATCGGTCTTCCCATGATGTCTCCCGATCAAATTATCAAGGTATGTATGGTAATCTCAGTTCAAAGTTATCCTTGAATTGTAAAATTAAATTATCAAAGGTGATTTCTTTAAGCTATAATTTATCTTACTGAATTGTTAAAGATCTTATCCTGATATGCGGCATATGCCCACAATTTCCAAAGATTTGTCCTGCATTCCTCTTTATGTCTGCAAATAAGCTCTCATGACAGAAAATGTCATCTTTGCTAAATAAAATAGAGAATATCTTTGTCTATTAACCTGGAAGTGAGTCTTCTTGATTTTGTCAAGGCAGTTTCTAGTTGTTTCCTGTCAAAAACCGAACGCTTCCTTAAAAGATCATGATTTAAGCAAAAGGGAATCTTCTTTAGCCATTAACATGTCGATAATCTCTCTCAATGCTTCCTTTTTCTGTTTTAGGTGTATGAGGATGAACCTGTGCTCCAGGCATTTAAAGTGATGAGGAGAAAGAGAATCGGAGGTATACCTGTTGTTGATAGTGGTGGTAGTAAGGCAGTTGGTAATATAAGCCTAAGAGATGTTCAGTTCCTCTTAACTGCACCAGAGATCTATCATGATTACAGGTCTGTTGTTGAATTATTTCCCAGCAATGCATATTTTTTCTTGTTGGGTTTGTTCCGTGTTTAATTGCTGATCTTACTAATACAAGTTTTATGTGATTGCATAGATCTATAACAGCAAAGAATTTCCTAACAGCAGTTAGAGACTACTTGGAGAAGCATCATGAGGATTTACCATTGATAAGCGGCATGGTGACATGCAAAAGAGACCACACAATTAAGGAATTGATTCAACTACTTGATACTAAAAAGATACATCGAATTTATGTTGTGGATGACAATGGGAATTTGGAAGGGGTGATCACATTGAGAGACATCATCTCAAGGCTAGTACATGAACCCCGCGGCTATTTTGGTGATTTCTTTGATGGTGTTCTACCACTACCTGCAAGCAGCAGGGTTTAAAGGTAACAAAGAGTTTTCATGATATTGATAGTTAACCCCTTTTTTTTTTTTTCCGCAAATGATTCTCCACTTCCGTCTTTTGGCGATGTATCGAGACTGGTTGGTTGTAGTGTTTGTAAACATGGATGATGTCCATGTAATTAGGAATTCTTCTGTTAAATTCTGTGTGTATGTTGCTGCATCCACTAACTCCAAGCGAGCCCCGTTGTGTAGAATAGTCTAATAATTGGAGTGCATCATTTAGTTCCCCTTCTAATATGAACAGTTAGTTCTTACATGAGGAAGAATAAAAATCTGCTTCCAGCCCTTTTGTGCATCATCTCCTCCTAATATTCTTGATAGTCAGAGGAACCCAGTCCTGATTAAACAGTTCCAAATGCAGCTTCTCATAGATGTTGTACTTGGGGGACAAGAAAGGCCTATCAATTTTTTGCCCATGAAGTTGTAAATTAAACATTATTTCTTCTTAACATGTTTGTGTAGTTAGCTTTAACCAAGGCTTATTTGGTTTGGGATCCCGTCTGATTTTGTACTGTTACAGAATTGTTTATTATTTCTTATAAACCGTTTTATACAGTTACAAAATAGGAACTATTTATTAAAGTTGTTATCGGAACTATTCATTAAAGATAATCGATTCGATACATATCCTAAGAACCCGTAAGTGTTATATATCGGGAATGAATTCAATCTCAGAGCTCGCTATCTACCTCCATAGATTGTTGTTAGCAAATACGATTATTTTTTGTTTTGTTTGGGAACTTCCAAATCTTTCTCGTGAGAGATAAACTTGATCACATTTAAAAGTTTTATGTGAATAAACGCACAATCAATTAATGTTAATCGAATATACGAATTTTATTTAAAATTCATATAAAAAAGAATGTCGTATCTAGTAAAGAGGAATTTTCATAAATAAAACCTCGACTTTGTTTAGAGAGTAATGTTTTTAGCGATATCCGATAATTCAATTGTTAATAAACATTTGAGAGTAAAGGTACCAAAATGCCCTAAAATTTCACCCGGTATCCTTAACAATTTTTCCTCTTTGAATTTCATATTCGAAGTTGCTATTGGAATTGTTCATTAAACAGAAATAAACTTGATAACATTTAAGAGTTTAGGGGAATAAACACACCACCATTTAATGTTAATTGAATAATCGAATCTACCAATATTATTTCAAGAGTGGTGCTATTGGCAACCCCACATGTGGGGCTACACATGTAAATATCAAATGTATTGTTCTATTTTTGGTTAAGCCTAAATTAAAGTGATCTAATTAAGATTTAAAACTTTAAGGCTTAAGGGAGTAATTGTCATGGAATTAATGTGTAGATACCAGATTGCTATATCTAATTTGATGAGGGGTCAAATTAGAAATAACAAACCTTATATTATATATTAAGGTTATGATCCCCGAATTACACGATTCTTTTTCACTTGTCTGCATCCCTATCACAGAACAAGAGAGAAACATTTAGGTTACAAAAGGTCGTGATAATTTGAAAGATCACAACCCGTTCACCAACATCCGGCAATGGATTCAGGTACGCTTCCGTTTTCTAATATCTCCATCTTCTTTTGAATTGACATGGGTCAGTAATATATATTTAGGGTTTGATTAATCATGATATAGAAACATGTTTAGGTTTGATTTTCGGATTAATTATATGCATATACATGTTGATTGTGTGTTAATCGAATTAACTTACAAGTGGTATTTAAAATTTTAATTTAATTATATAAACTTAAATGGTTTTATTAATTTTTTTTTTTATTCCCAGGACTACCCATTTATTTATTTTTCAAACTTAATACATCCAATATCTTTTTCAAAAAAAATAAAAATAAAAATACATTTCATCTCTAATCTTTATATATAGTTTTCTCACATCCATTCACATGACTTGTTTTTTCTTCTTATTTCATGGTAAAACTATCTTTGTTAGATTCGATTTTTTTTTTTTTTTTTTTTTTTTTTTAATGTAGTTGATTGGATTGTTGGTGATAGATTGTGAGTGTGATATTAATCGTTTGATGATTTTTTTTTTTAACGATTAAGTTAGAATTTTAGTGTGGTTTCGTTTTTTTTTTTAAAAAAAAAATAACATTAAACTAATTTTGAAAGATCCAGAAAAAAATCTATAAAAAAAATTGATACAAATTATAGTATACCTGGAAGATCTGAAAGAAAATAAACCAAGAGAAAAAAAAATAGCAAACATAGATCTGAAATTTGAGAAGAAAAACAAAACAAACATGTGAAACAATAAAATCAATAAATACTAAACATGGTAAACATAAGATCGATATCTGAAAGAAAATATAAACAAAAATAGTAAACATTGGAATAATCTATGTCATTAAAGCTTTTGTCATTAGGGTTTTGAAATAAGGAAAATGAGGTTTTATTAGTTTTACTTTGTACAAGATTTTTTTTTTTTAATAAATAACACATGTCTCTTTAAGTGATTTGATAAAGAAAAAAAAAAAGAATACTATTAATTTAAAAGAGCTTCTTTTGACAATCTAATTTTTTCTTTTTACACTTCTTTTCTAAAAACACTCAATTCTCAAAATTTAAATTTAAAAAAAAAATTCTAAAGACAATTCATTTTGTTACAAGATTATCCTTTTTATCTTTTTTGAATTAAATTATTAAAAAATATATATCTTTCTTAAATCATTAGATTAATTATTACATATTAAACTTTCTCTCCTCCAATATATATCTCTAATTTTATATCTCCATTTTTTCTCAAGTAAGACTAACAGTTAAGAAAAAAAAAAAAACTTATTAACTTAATTTTTAGGAACCATATGTATGTATATATGTGTGTGTATATATATATATAAAGTAATTTGTTTTTTGAGTTATTTATTTATTTATTTATTTTTAAAAAAAAATTGAAATATGAAAATGATTTTTGTTACTCTTGTAGGTATGTGATTACCTAGAGAACTTTAATTTTTTCATTAGTCTTATAAATTCTGAGTTTAATCGAATCTACTTGAAACAATTCAAGCTTTCATATATTTTTATTTTTATTTTTTTGAAAATTGACTTTTTAATATATATATATATATATATTACTGTTAGTAAAAAACTAAAATATCCATAATTTTTTTTTTCCTTAACTATTAATTAGAAATTGATTGAGAAAGTATGGAAATATGATTTTTTTTTTTTTTTTTAGAAAAATGGGGAGAGATTAATTAGAAGAGAATGTTTAATATGGTAATAACATATTTAGGAGAGAGAGTTTAATACATAATATTTAATCTAATGATTTAGGAGAGAGATTTTTTTAAAAAAATAATTTAATTAGTTTTGAGTGTCTTTAATTTTTTTTTTTTTTTGGTCTTGTTTAGTAATTTTAATTTAGGTTAAAATTGTCATTAATAAAAAAAAAATTAAATTAGAGTGTGAATAGATAATTTGTGGATTGTAAGGAATTTAAAAAGTGGAGTATAAATAGGTCAATAATGGGTGTGCCAATAGCACCACTCTTATTTCAAATTCAGATAAACTTATAAACAAGAATGTCGTATCTAGCAAAAAAGAATTTTCCATAAATAAACCCTCGATTTTGTTAAAGAATAATGTTTTTAGTGACATCCAATAATTTAAGAGAGTTTCTCCTTACAATCCATAATTTATCTATTCACACTCCAAATTGATTTTTTTTTATTAATGACAATTTTAACTTAAACTAAAATTACTAAACAAGACGAAAAAAAATTAAAGACACTCTAAACTAATTAATTTATTAAAAAAAAATAAAAAAATCTCTCTTCTAAATCATTAGATTAAATATTACGTATTAAACTCTCTTCCTTCAATTTGTTATTTCCATATTAAATACCATATCCTAATTAATCTCTCTTCATTTTTTTTAATTATATATATATATATCATATTTCCATACTTTCTATATCAATCTCTAATTTATAGTTAAAGAAAAAAAAAACTTATGAATATTTTAGTTTTTTACTAACAGTAATATATATATATATATATATATGAAAGCTTGAATTGTTTCAAGTAGATTCGATTAAACTCGTAATTTCTAAGACTAATAAAAAAATTAAAGTTCTTTAGGCAATTACATACCTACAAGAGTAACAATTTTTTATTTTATTTTTCATATTTCGATTTTTTTTTTTTTTATAAATTAAAAAAAAAAAACTTTTTTTTTTTTTTACATACATATGGTTCCTACAAATCAAACTTATTAGTAAGTTTTTTTTTTCTTAACTATTAGTGTTGCTTGAGAAAGAATGGAGATAGAAAATTAGAGATATTTATTGGAGGAGAGAGAGTTTAATATGGTAATTAAATATTTAGGAAAGAGTATTTAATATGTAATAATTAATCTAATGATTAGGAGATATAATTTCTTTTTTTTTTAATAATTTAATTCAAAAAAGATAAAAAGGATAATTTTGTAACAAAATGAAGTGTCTTTAGAATTTTTTAAAATTTAAATTTTAAGAATGAAGTGTTTTTAGAAAAGAAATGTAGAAAGAGAAAATCGAATTGTCAAAAGAAGCTCTCTAATTTAATTGTTACTAACCATTTGGAGGGTAAAAGTACCAAAATGCCCCAAATTTAGTTTCACCCAGGTATTGTTTCCTATTTTTTTTCCATACTATTCATTAAAGAGAATCAATTCAATATATTTCCCATGAACCCATAAATGTTATATATTGGATATGAATCCAATCTCAAATCTATCTGTCTGCCTCCATTAAGTTGTTGTTAGCAAAAGCAACTATTTTTTTTTTTTTTTTGGAAGTTTCAAATCATTCTTGCGAGAGATAAACTTGATCATATTAACAAATTTGACTGAATAAACACACAATCATTTAATGTTAGTAATAATCGAATATAATTTTATATAAAATTTAGATAAACAATAATTTCGTATCTTGCGACGAGAAATTTTCATAAATAAACCCTTGACTTTGTTAAAGTGTAATGTTTTTAGTGATATCCAATAATTTAATTGTTACTAACCATTTGGAGGGTAAAAGTACCAAAATACCCCTAATTAATTTCTTTCCAGTATCCTTTCCTATTTTTACCCTCTGAATTATACATTCGAAAAAGTTCAATGCCTGGTGTATGCATGTATATTTGCAAATTTCCCCACTAATAGTGTGGGTGTTGTCCCACCAATATGTGGGTGCTCTCTCCTCGTCCGTGGGAGCTTTAGTCCGGGGTTTACTTGTAGAGCCCAATCTCACCGGTCCCGGTAGTTGTTGTAAAAAAAAATATATATATATATATATATTCATTAAAAAGAATCTATTCAATTTCCTCAAAAAAAAAAAAAAAAAAAAAAAAAAAAAAAATTCTGTTTACTAAGTTTCCTATGAACCCGTCAGTACTATATATTGGATATGGTTAACTCCATTAGAGCCGGAGATACGTCATATAAATTAAATTTCCATAAAGGAAATTGCAGTATGAGTTGTGGTGTTTAGTATGAGGATTTTTTATTTTTTATTTTATGAACAATGATTTATACAACTTATGACCAATAACAGTATGAGATGTTTACTTTATGAATTTGAATCCTCTACTGATCTGATTTTTTTCATGGCCTCATCTAATCTCATGACACATAAGATTGCAATGAATGAATGATTAAGATGTGATTGATTTTCATAACTACTTTATTAATAACTAATCACATGCTTTAACTAATCGCATGCTTTAATTTGTACAACTTATGAACAATAACAGTATGAGTTGTTTACTTTCATACATGTCTAAAATAATTTGTACAACTTTTAAATTATATTTTTTAGAAAAGATTCAAAAATTATTATACATAATTATTTGGAAAATATTTTAAAATTTTAATTATTTATTATTTGAATGTTTTAAAAATATTTTTTAATACATCAATTACACA
This sequence comes from Acer campestre, assembly GCA_954870605.1. Classification (NCBI taxonomy): domain Eukaryota; kingdom Viridiplantae; phylum Streptophyta; class Magnoliopsida; order Sapindales; family Sapindaceae; genus Acer; species Acer campestre. The sequence goes on along the minus strand of OX940807.1, from coordinate 19,663,021 downwards.
AGGGATATTTTGATCAAACATCAAGGATTCCATAATAGATTTTATATTGAAACCAAACAAAGGAATCCATCAAGGAAATGGATTCCTTTCCCATGTACTTCCCTTTCTGCCAACCAAACACCACCTTAGTTCTTACATGAGGATGAATAAAAATCTGATTTCAGTGCTTTTGTGTATCATTAAAAGTATGTTTGAAAGAGTTTCTTCAAGTAGATCTTTTAAGAGTAGATATTTTAAAGTAGACTTTCTACGAGTAGAGCTTTTAATGGGAAGATGTTAGTCATTTGGTTGTCAATTAGAAAAAACTTTTTTAAATGGTAGGATTACCAAAATATTCAAAAACAGTTTTAAATGATAAAGTTATATTAGACATATTAGTGTTATTAAAAAAGCTCAAAAAGATCTACTTGAAAAAACCTAAAATTTGAGCTTCTTTGAGTAAACGTAAATAACTTTTTTAATCAACCAAAAACTCTACTAAATGACAACCAAATGACACAAAAAAAAAAAAAAATGTAAAAAGAAGTAGAGCAGCTCTTTCAAACGGGCACTAATGTTTGTTCCTAATATTCTTGATATTCAGAGGAAACTAGTCCTGCTAAACAATTCCAAATGCAAAGGGTTATTTGTCCCAAAGCCTCTCATAGATGTTGTACTTGGGGACAAGAAAGACATCAAATTTGTTTTTTTCCACAAAGTTGTAAACTAAACATTATTTCTTCTTAACATGTTTGTGTAGTATAACAAAATTGTTTATTGTATCTAAAAAATTGTTTTATAATGGTACAAAATCAGAATCCATGACGATTTTTCGTTCGAAATAATGCATTTGGAAATTTTTATAGCTTAAAATTTATTAATATATTATGTTCACCTTCTTATTTTTATTATGGTTTTTGTTTTGTTCTTGGAATCTTGTGTCATTAACAAAGCCTCTGCATAACCATCCAATTACAAAACCATTGACCATTCTCATAGGACCGAACATAATATATAATAGACATCAAAATCATAACCATATGATAATAAAATCATGTAATATACATCAAAACCATAACCATCATAATTTTTTATAAATCTCCATACCTCCTAAAATCTTTACTGGCAAAGTTGTACTACAAAACAAGAATGGAACTTTGATCAAAACTATAATCATCAGAAATTTTTCTAAATCTCTTTTGTTACGATTCTTTCAATATCTCCGTCCCTTCTAAAATCTTACATAACGATAGCACCATATCTGAGAAAGGGACTGAAATCGATCATATTAAGTATTTGGATTGATTTAATGCTCTACTTGTGCATGCTAAGCCAAAGCTCTAGTAATTGGAGAAAGCATTAAAATAAAATTCATAATTAATTTTAATTATTTTTAGTTTCCTCCCATATTTCAGATATAATAAGAATAAAAATCCAAGTGATAGCTAAATAACTTTAGGCGTCAATTCAGGAATTCTATTTCTATAATACACTCCATTTGATATGAATTTTATATACCATCCCAAAAGCATGCGTTACGAAAATCCTTACCATAACCACATTACATGCTAAACTGCTTAAACATGTGAGTTACAAGACAGGGAATAGGGATAGTAAAATTAAAATAATTCGGGATTTGTGGAAAGACTCGAATCTACAACCTCATAATGTGGATATGAGAAGCAAATCACTTGATCAACATCATATTTTCTTGGAATATTCATTTTCACAAATTCAATTTTTTGAAGAAAAACATGGATGGTTACTATTGAATGAAGACAAAACTCCCTCACACCTACACATACACCATGAGAACTAAGGATGACAATAGATTGGATCAGATCTAATTGGATTTGGATCGGATCTGTCCCATACTCGAAACCAGATTTGCACGAGTTGCCCCAAACATGACCTGACCCGACCCGTGCCCTAAACGGGTTTTCGTTTTTTGCCCCAAACCCTGCCCAAAATGACAAGAGGTGCCCTATACCTGACCCGAAATGACCCATTTCGTTTTTTCCTTAAAAAAAAAAAAAAAAAATACTCAAATCTCTAAATATACAAATTATTTTACCATACATTTGAATTAAATTTAAGGGTGCGTTTGGTATGAAGATGGGACAGGACAAGATGGGACGGGACGGGACGGGACAGGACAGGATAGGACAAGTTGTTCTGTATTGTGTTTGGAAGGTTTGGGACAGAATTGTTAACTGTACTGTTATGCGTTTGGTATGACTGGGATAGGACGGGATAAGAGGTTCAAATGACTAGAGTGCCCCTCTTATATATACTATAATTATAATATATATTGTAATATATAATGATATATATTATATAATATATACATAATAATATATAATATTATAAAATATATTATATATATATATTAATATTTATAATAATATATATTATTAATATATATATAAATACATATTATAATATATATATATTGTTATTATATATATAATAATATATAATATAATAAAATATAATATATATATATGATATATTATATATTATATATATAAATATATATAATATTATAATCTATATTATTATGATATATTATATATAATATTAGATTATAATATTATATATGTTTATATATTTATATATTATATATTATTATATTTTTTTATATAATATATTATATTATTTTAGTATATATAATAATATATAATATATAAATATATATAATATTATAATATCATAATATATTATATATATTTCATAATATTATGATATATATTAATATATATTATAATAATATATATCATAATATTATATATATATATAATATCATAGGTTATAATATTATATATATTTATATATTATATATTATATATAATATATTATTATAATATATATACTAATATATATAAATACATATTATATATAATATATAAATTGTTATTATATATAATAATATATAATATAATATAACATATATTATTATATATAATAATATAATATAATATATTATATAAAAAAATATAATAATATATAATATATAGTATTTATATTCTATATTATTATGATATATATATTATAGTAATAATATATATATTCTAATATATATTCTAATAATATTATATATATTATAATAATATATATAATAGTAAATATTATTATTAAACATGTTTATAATTTTTTTTGAAAATTTAAAGGGTAAAATAGTTTTTTTGTACTTGTCCCATGTCATGGGACAACCTTGTCCTAGGGTTTTGGGTGGGACAAAATTTGGTGGTTTTTGTCCCACCTTGTCCTGTCTCGTCCCATTCTAATAGCGTGCCAAACGTGGGACAATAAAAAGTTGTCCCGTCCCGTCCCACGTACCAAACGCACCCTAATAGAACACAACATCTAAGTTTAATCTAACTTTAAATTCAAGAATAAAATGCAATTAGGTTTGTTTTTCCCTTTATAATTTTATATTTTATAAAGTAATTATATAAATACTGAGTCAAACAGAATAGGTCGAGTGATAAGAAGGGATGGGCCCCACCCCCACAGGGCCTCAATCCCATTTGGAGGCAAATTTTGCCCATAAATAGGGTTTGGGATAGGGGTAGGGGCAAATTTTACCTCCAAATCCTAAATGAAGGTGGGGGTGGGGGAACCTCCTCCCACCCTCATTTCCCCATTCCCCCATTTCTTAAATGGGAGTGGGGTGAGGCTCATTTCCCCTAAATATGTTTAAATATATAAAATTTTATTTTATTTTTAAGAACAATTTTACTCTAACTCACGATCAACTACTAATACACCTACCATCACTAAGTAACTGACCCACTAACCTATATATATTACTATAAGTATTTATATTAATTTTGGATTAAATTAAACTAATTAAATATTTTAGATTGGATATTTTGATTATTTATTGGATTGGATATTGAAACAATGTGAATCGAAAGAATGAGATGACCAAATTTTGGATTAGAAAATATTAGGATTAGGAATAGACAAAATGGGGGAAATAGGGGGTGAGGTAGGGTGGGGACGAGGGAACCTCCCCCCAAACACCCCCATCCCCACTTACCCCTAGGGTTTGGGAGCGAGGGTGGGAGGTAGGGATGGGCGTGGGGGCCCAATGGGGCGGGGGAGGGTACCCCCACCCCCACCCCCATTGCTCAAACCTCCCCCCACCACCTCCCCCAAAATCCATTTGGGGGGACCAATGGGGGGGACGTTTTGGGGGGAGGTTCCCCCACCCCCACCCCCACCCCCACCCCCACCCCCAAAACCCATTTCCCCCATTTCATTCCGAAAAATAATAAAAACATAATAAAAATATAATACAAAATCTAAAATACAATACAAAATAATTGCATAATATATATATATATATATTATTTTGGAGGTTAATTACACCTTATAAATGAACAACCATAACATTTAATTTTAATAATTTAATATTATAATTTTTAATTTTTTTTAATTGTTAAAACTTTTATATAAAAATAAAAATAATATATATATATATATTGTTTTGGGGGGCCCAATGGGGTTTTGGGTTTGGGGGGAGGTACCCCCACCACCTCCCCCAAAAATATGTTTGGGGGCAAACTTTGCCCCCACCCCCACCCCCCAAATCCATTTGGGGGCAAAATTTGCCCCCAAAACCCCATGGGGGATGGGGCCCCATGGGGAAACGCCCATCCCTAGTGGGAGGAGGTTTTATGAATGGGGGTGGGGGTTGGGGGACCCTTCCCCACCCCAATAGAGCCCCATGCCATCCCTAGGCATAAGGGTTGACCCATATCCAACCTAATTAAAAATTGGGTAAAAAAAGTTTGACCCCCACCCAAGTGCCCAACCTAAGCCCCGTTTTAAATGCACTAAACCCATTTTGAATGGATCAGAGTCTCATTGGTTTGGGGTAGGTTGGGGATTTTTGCCATCCCCAATGAGAATATAAGGTTGTGGGTTCGAGAATATCTTCTCTTTCAAATCCTGAATTATTGTAATATTTAAAAATTTTAAATAAAAACCATGATTTTTTTTTAATTTTTTTTAATAATTAAAAACTATGAAATGAGAATTCACTTTTGACAATTCTCAAATTTTTACAATTTACAATTGATTAAATTACTGAGATAATTTAGAACCTCGTCTACTTGGATTTGGGTGGGTCTGTAGTTGAAAGTTGGGAGTGGAGAGCATAGCGCCAGAAAAGCTTGAAATTGGTAGTTGAATGGAGCAAACTCTATGGGGTCATCTACCTCTACTTGTCAGGTCAAACTCGAAAGAGTCTGTGGAGTATATTCTTCAAGCTCTCTGGAGAACCCGTAAGACCGGTCTCGACGCCGCCGACCGCCAAATCATCTGCGACATCCTCCAGCTCCAAAACCACGCCGATCTCGACCCCGTATGTCTCTTTCATTCATCGAAATCACTTTCTGTAACTTGTTTTTCCTCCACTGCATTTTGTCTCTCTCGGTGGATAGCTAATTTCAAGTCATACTTGTGTAGTAGTTGTGTGATTGTATTTGTTGAATTAAAGCTGCAAATAGTTATCAACAGTCAAATTGAAACTACTTCTAGGAGCTACTTGTGTAATGCATTTCCAGAGTACCTAATTTTGATGATATTAATATTTCTATTTGCTTTAAAAAAATTTTAGTACCCGCGGGATCCCACACAAAATTTATGTGCAGGAAAGTAATTGATAACATTTCAAATCCAGGCTTTTGACAAATTGGTTACAAATTAGATTCCCGTACAGAAATTTTGAGCAGAATCCCACACCAAAGAAGCACTATTTCTTTAATGGTAATAAATTGATGTAGTGCTGACTGCAGAATATTTATATTTGTAAGAATATTATAGGCAGTGTCTTCTTTTAGTAGCTCTGGGATTAAGAGCCTAAACTTGTTAATATACAGCTTTTGGTATGCCTTCGTACGTTGATCCGAAGGTGTGTTTATGAGAATATAAGCAAGGATGAGATTCAGAAGCTGTTTCCAACTGAGGTCTTGCCTGAACTACAAAGACTACTGACCCTTTTGTTGCAAAAGTTTCAAAGAGAATGGCGTGAAGAAGTACTCAAGGACCAGGTCAGAACCTTTAGTTATACTGGATTACACCCTGCAATCATCCTTACTGGGTAGGACACCAGTGTTCTAATATTTAAGATTTGGGTTAACGATCTCCAGGTTATGTTGCCTCGTTTAAAGGCAATGACATGGAACATGGCGAATCAGGAATATGCAGAAGTAGCAGACCCTGTTGCTGTTATCAATTTGAAGGTACGTAACTAAGGAATTAAACTTTTAACAGGCAAAGCACCTTTTATCAGCACTCTTTTGTTTGGTTCGGTTTCTTAGCACAAATTTTATATAGTTGATGTAAATGCTGAACTAATAAGTAGAAATGTATATAGCACAGAACTTGCAAAAAGGCCACAATATGATTTATGTGCTTGTGCAGCTTCAGAATGATACTCAATCTCAGTCAGGAGAAATGGAAGTGAAGTTCCGATTGGCCAAAGATACTCTAGATACCATGCTGAGCTCCATGTACTGTATAAGAGACCAGTTGTCTAATATGGTAAGAATGTAAGATGTTATGCTTGAATTTGAATTGTCATTTCATTTGTGTGTTACTAAGTGCGTTTATGTTTTTCACCAGGGGGAAACATCAAACGCACAGTTACCTCAAGAAACCAATACAGTATAGTTTACCGATATGATTGATAGGGGAAGGTATAACTTGGATCCATAATCAATTTGACTTGTACATTTCATCTGCTAACTAATGGTAATGCTATTACAGTGAATAAGTTCTCTGGATTTATAAGAAATGTTGACTTCAATTTGTGCTGTTTAGTTGTAGGAGGATTTGTTTCCCAACCATAACTTGATGAATTACTTAACAGGTTTACTTAATGAGGATATCCTGCATCAAATTTGTCCTTTTTTTTTTTTCTTTTTCTGGTGTGGAAATAGGAACGTGAATGAGATGCAGATTGAGAAAAAGAGAGAGAGAATTCCCGTTAACGAGGATATTCTTTTTCTTTTTTCTTCATGTTTGTTTTTTTCTTTCAAAAAAAGGATCATGTTTGTTTTTGGAATCAATGATTTGAGTGTTTTGACCGAAATGCCTGCTGCTTTAGCTTTTCTCTTATGTTAACGACCGTTCGAAATTCATGATTATAATTTTAGCTTTTCGGCTTCTTTATTTAGAATAGAAACTTACTTTTTGTACCCAAATATGTATTGAAAGAGAGGATCAGCTTCTTACAGGAGTGGGTAAAAAAGGTGCCTTTGCTTTTAATTATTGAAGTTAAAACAGTTTCCGGTGTTGCAGATTTGAGTTTGATTTAAATGATTCAACTTCATGTGGATGATCAACAATTTATTATTTTACTTGACGGATTTAAATTTCATTATTTATTTATAAATAAAACAATTATGAAAACATAGCTCTTCTTTCCAGATCTATCTGACGTTATCAGAAGCTGAGTACATGCTTCATTCTAATTCTAACGTGTCAAAGTATTTGTCTAACGTGTCAAAGTACGTGTCAATGAGAAAATAGTCTCTGTTGGCTAACGCTGCTGGTTGTTGACTCTCTGAGTCGAGTCTCCGTTCAATTACATACGAATCATGAATGATTGAAGAGCTGGGCAAATTTGACGTGTTCAAAATTCTAACTCTTATAGACAGATCCTTGATCATCAGATTTTGTATTCACTGAATGTCAACTTGAACTCAAGATAATGAAATTCATAAGATTAATTTATAAAAATGGCTTCATAATAATTTTTTCTATTGTGAGTTTGTTATGACTTATGATTTAAAATATATCAAGACGAAAAACGTGGACCATTAGATTTATATACTTTGACTTAAAGTGTATGCACTTATCAAAACCTTCCCATAATCTATGGTTCATATTCTTCGTTATAATATATTTTATATTATAGTACAGTATTTATCTATCAATCTATTTAGATCAGGTATTTTTTTAGTCATTGGTAGGATTCGAGTCGTTGATTTGAGAGTCATTTATCTAAACCTTAAGCTCGTTCATTTACTAATTGAGCTACGTTCCTGGGGCTCTCTCTCTCTCTCTATATATATATATATATTTTTTCTTTCATGAACTCATAATCTAACCTATTTTTATACGATGCTGCGGGATTGTAACATATCATATAAATCAATTTGATACACCATTTGGGTAAATAAATTTTATGGTAGCATTAGTCAATATATAATTATTTAAGGATAGAATGAGAAAAAAGATATTTTAGATTGTTTAAACTTTGAACTCGTGAATGGGAATATCAATCTAGTTTGACATTTCAACCATTTCACACTTGTTATTCAATTTAAGAAAATGATTTGTTTAATTGATTGAAGAGTTTTCCTTTCAAAAAAAAAATAAAAAATGATTGAAGAGTTAGTCAATTAAGTGCAATAAAGTTTGACAATCACAAAAATCTAAAATAAATCGACTTCCACGCCGCTCACCGTTTATATTTATACAAACACAACTCGTCCAAAATCCGTGTGATTGATCATCAACAACCAATTTTTTTTTTTCCTTTTTTCTAGTAATATATTGTTACATAGATTTTAAGTTTTTTAAAAAGGGAAGGATTGAATCTAGTATAAATGTGAGAGGTTTACCGTCGGACCAACCTCATCTCACTATCGATCAACTTAGTTAGAGACCAATTATTTGACAAAAATGAACCTTCTATCTTCCTACCAGGAGAACTATTTAAATTCAAAGTACTAACAACAGCTAATTTATCTGGCTCGATCAAGAGTTGTTGGATCAATCCACCGCCTCCATATTTTATTTCTTTCTACGAAATGGTATGCCTTTGCACATCACTTTCTAGGTCAGTCTCCCCTTCCACGGTGGTAGTGTGATTTAAAGTTTTGCCATACCCGTTCGAGAGTATATATATATATATTTTTAGGGTAGATATACGAACCACACATATATAATGTTTGATCTCTATAATTCACTTTTATGATAAAAAATATTTGAATTATGCATGTAGTCTTAGACATCGGCATGTTCGATAAATCCCTATCCATCTGATGTCTGATTTAAAAATAATAATAATAAAATAATAATATTTGAGATTAAATTCAGCCATATAACACACATGACTGTTATTTAATAAATCAAACAAGTGGGTGCTAATTTCCTAATTTATTTAATTTTTTCAATTTTCTCTTCGCCGTTGATTTTCTAAATCCCTGTATTTTTTAAAGTATGAACTGATATTACATCATATGATAGGGTTATTACAGTACAAGTAGCCCAAACACCACGTGGCAGCTTAATTGATAAATACTGGAAAAAAACCACCGTATAGAACCCAAAATCCCTTTCAAGATAATAAGACAACAGTAGACAGAAGACTTCCATTGCGTTTGTTTCACTTCTGGCTTCTCTTTTTCGTTTCAGCCAATTTCTGTTTACAAGCCGGCAAAACAAAACGGTCTCTTCATTTCAGTTCAATTTTTTTCCCAAAAAAAAAAAAAAAAAAAAAAAAAAAAAAAACAAAAACAAAAAATTCCAGAAGCATCTTATAGTAACTAAAATGTTTCAGAGACTGAGTCTCTAGTTTCTTCTTTCTCTCAATTTCAACTTATATAACAAAACTTTGTTCGTCTCTTGTGTGTTGTGTTTTTAATTTTTGTTTTTTTTTACAAACCCTAAAAAAAAATGGCGACAACCACAACGACCAGTAGTATCGGCGCCGGTGGAGAGGACCGGGTTCTGGCTACGGCTCAGCAGATCGTGAAGAGTCTCAACACCCCAAAAGAAGTGCGTGAAGACATGCTGTTGATCTTCTCCAGCTTCGATAACCGTCTCTCCAACATCGGCGATTTGATCAACGGCGATTCCAGTGGCTCCAACCGCTTCGAATCAGCCGAGAAGATCATACTCCGCTCGGACTCTAACTGCAACTGGGAAGATTCACCGGACCAAGTCGCCGAATACCTCGAAGCCGTTGACGAGATTCTGCAACTGGTTGACGACTTGTCTATCAGAAGCGATAACGAGATCATGGACCGAGCCGAGAGCGCGATACAGCTGGCGATGTCGCGTTTGGAGGACGAGTTTAGGCATACTTTGATCCGTAACACGATTCCGCTCGATGCGGACCGTATGTACGGATCGATCCGGAGGGTTTCGCTGTCTTTTGCTGCCAACGATGGGGAAATCAGCGACGAGTTCGAGACTTTCGGAGAGGTGGGTGATGGGAGTAGTGTGAGGTTTCACGAGAGGGGAGCCAGTTTGGGTGATGACTTGTGTGTGGATTTGATTGAGGTCGGAGCTGTTGACGAATTGAGAGAGATTGCTGAGAGAATGATTAGGTCTGGTTACGAGAAAGAGTGTGTTCAGGTTTATAGTAACATCAGGCGCGATGCTTTGGATGAGTGTTTGGTTATTCTTGGTGTTGAGAAGTTGAGTATCGAAGAAGTGCAGAGAATTGAGTGGAGTTCTTTGGATGAGAAGATGAAAAAATGGATACAAGCCATTAAAATCGTGATCAGAGTCCTTTTGAGTGGTGAAAAGAGGCATTGTGATAGTATCTTTGGCGAGTCTGAATCGATTGGGGAGGTATGTTTTAATGAAACTGTCAAAGGGTGTGTGACGCAGATGTTGATTTTCGCAGAGGCTGTGGCTATTGGTAAAAGGTCGTCGGAGAAGTTGTTTAGGATTTTGGACATGTATGATGCACTGGCTGATGTTTTGCCGGATTTGAAGGCCATGGTCACTGATGAGTTTGTTTGTGGTGAGGTTAATGGAGTGTTGAATGCACTGGGAGGGGCTGCCAAAGGGACTTTTGCAGAGTTTGAGAATGCGGTGCAGAGTGAAACTTCGAAGAAGGCTATGCAGGGTGGGGAGATTCATCCCCTTACTCGATATGTGATGAATTATATTAAATTGCTTGTAGATTATAGTCAGACTCTGAACCGTCTATTAGAAAATGATGAAATTGAAGCAAATGGTTTGCAGGGAGATAATTTGGATGAGATGTCTCCGATTGCATGTCGATTGTTGTTCTTGTTAACTACTTTGGAATCCAATATTGAAGAGAAAGCGAGACTGTATGATGATGTTGCAATGCAGTATATATTTTTAATGAATAATATTCTGTACATAGTACAGAAGGTGAAGGATTCTGAGATTCGGAATCTTTTGGGAGATAATTGGGTTCGCAAGAGGCGTGGCCAGGTACGCCAGTATGCTACAAGTTATCTTAGGGCTACTTGGAGCAGGGCCTTGGCTTGTTTGAAGGATGAAGGAATCGGTAGTGGTTCCAATAATGCCTCTAAGGTGGCCTTGAAGGAGAGATTTAAGAGCTTTAATTTGTGTTTTGAAGAGATTTATAGAATTCAGACTGCGTGGAAAGTTCCAGATCCTCAACTTCGTGAAGAGCTTAGAATTTCTATATCTGAGAAAGTGATTCCGGCTTACCGCTCATTTAATGGAAGGTTTAGGAGTCAGCTAGAGAGTGGAAGGCATGCTGGGAAATATATAAAATACACACCAGAGGATTTAGAGAGTTATGTATTGGATTTGTTCGAAGGATCACCTGGTGTTCTTCACCATCTGAGAAGAAAGAGTACATAGGATTCAGGGCTCCTGTAACAGGTATGCCCCCTGCTCCAATCTAGGTCTTGTTGGAGCAGAGTCTACCTGTTAATGTATCTTGATATATGTTTTTTTATGTCGGTGTTAAGTTCTTAAACACAGGTTTTTTTTTCTTTTTTTGTGAAAGTTAACCTTGCACAATCTATATACTGTATTAAGTTTTGTACATGCGCTATAGACTGTAGTTTTTGTATTTTTGGATTTGCTCATGGTTCGTGTATCTTATTTTCATGAATCACTCTTCAAGTATCGAAGTATGTTATGGGCATTCTTTTTTTCTATTGTTTTCATGCAAGTGTCTAGATAGTTGGGGGAAGTTAGGCGTGAATGGATGGGCATGTTACTTGCAAAATGCAAGCCCATGCAATTTGCAATGATAAGATTTAATTAATTTTCTTTTGTAACATTGAATGAAATAGATATCCTGTGTAACTATGTTTGAGGGTTGAAACTAGGAAATGTTGTATTCCATACATTTAAGGATTGACCATGATATGCAGTTACATTTTTAAGTTGTTTTGAGTTCAATTTATGTAATAATTGGAGTCGGTGGATCTAACTTTTAGTCTTTGGCACTTGATTCTAGGTTAAATTCGTTACTGGCAGAAGTCCCTTGTCAAAATAATAATGTAGCTTTGTGGAGTTTGTGATAGTAAAAAATTCACCTAATTAAGATGGCTCTATTGCTCTAATATGTAATTGTCTCTATCAATGTTTAGCATGCTGATCCTTGGCAATTTGAGAGTTTTGTTTAACAATGTTTGTCACCTCTCACTAGAATAACCTTTATCAAGTTAACTTTTATGAAAATTAATGTGTGCACAAGTCTCTTCTTCCAATAAGTAAAATGGAGTGACCGCCATATTATCCTTCTTCGCTAGTTACATATCTGCAGCTAAGATGAATGTATGTGTTTAGTGTTTGGAACCATGTGTCTTGATTTTAGGAAGTTGCCGCATCCCAAATTCCTTGCTCTGTCGATGGGAGACCATGTAAAGTAATCTTACATTATAACTTATAATTGTCTCGAGTCAGATGTGGAATTAGTTGTGGAAACTTTGAAGTTAGACATCAGTTATTTTGTTAATTGTACATGTTCAGAAGTCACCATATATGGTAAATTTGAAGTTTGCATAGTCGCCATGCTTGTTTATTCACTAGTATCATTAGATTTACTAAGAGCTTTGTCAAGTTTAAGAAGACTTTTTAGAGGGCAATAAATTAGGAAGTTCATAGAGTTACTGCATGAACAGATAAAAGATAAAGGTGCTGTAACTTTGTCGTGAACTAAGACAGAATTATAAATTCAGTATGGTACAAATATTAGGAGATTTAGTGTCTTAGGGTTTTATAGGTTTCGAAATGAATCACGTTCAAAGATGCAGTTCTTGTAGGGATTAGCGTCTTCTTTTTTTTCTCCTAATTTATGCTACTGTCCTCTGGAAGGTTTTATCCCTTACGAGTTAAGAGAATTGAGAAGGTGCTGTTTAATTAGCTGCTGCCACCAACGACTTGAAATTCTTTATTTTTCCACTTGGAAGGGATTTTAATGAAACTTTCAAGGCATGTCAGTTTAGTGAAGGCAATCAATGGTAAGCTAAGGATTGGAAATGCAAAGATTGATTCTATTGGTATATTTTTCAAGCCTTCTCATTGACCCATTGCTGTCTTTGATTTAGTATGGGAGATCCTCCTTTATTTTCTCCTTTCTAGGAATCTCGTGTGAGGCACAAGATTATTAATTGAATTGAAATTGTACGATTAGGAAACGCAGTTGGTGAATTATATTGTGACAGATTTTCCATGGCTTAATCTTACTGCATTACATTATAATTCTACTTAAAGTTTAGTTTGTATCTATGATAGCAAAGCATGTAGCTCAGATGCATTTGTATTATACTTTAAGCTTTGATATCGGTGTTTGTCACCTGACATTGGTTTCAAAGTACGGCTAAGTGATAAAACTGTGATAGTATCAGAATATGTTATGTTATGAGATTTTGAATTCTTAAACCGTATATAATAAACTAGTACTAAGCATAAATCAGTCAAGGTGTGGCATGTATTTTTGTTTCTGGAATTTCAGTGTTACATGGGGAAATGTTAAATTCTGGTGTGTTGAAGTCTTAAATTGTAGCTGCTGAACCGGTGGTATCAGTGTCAAGTGCAAGTATGGGTTAGTAAATTAGGTCAATTTCCTAGACAGGTTTGCAACTTTTTCGGTTTTCTTATTGCGACTTGAATGGGTGAGACATTCCCGGAAAATAAAATGTATTTATTAGTTATCAAAATTGAAAAAGAGAAGAAAAGACTTGACTAATGGATTGGGGTTGGTGTTCCCATGCAATTGGAGCACAGACCCACTTAATAATTGAATATTTATAGACAAGAATAAACAAAAAAAAACGTGGCATGTCTGGTTGTTGAAAATCAAGAATCTTATCTGAGTTTCGCGATGTGCTTTAACTGCAAGCTAGTAGCTCTTTAGTCTATTCATTGATAAAGATAAAATCTTCACAATGCTAGAATAGTTCATTTTTGCGAGTGGGTAAGCATTATTACCCCGTTCCTCACAAACTGACACGTGTTTATTTATTAATTATTAATTAACCTGTTTATTTTGTGATAATTAATTTTTTCAACTTTTAATTAATAAATATATATGTGGAGAGGGGGTAATTTTCAAAAAAATGAACTTATGATAGAATATGTGACTGTCACGTAAGATTTTCTTATCACACATCTTATATTTAATAGTCGGATATATCACTTAGTGGTTCACAAGTGATCACCTGGGCATGTAAGGGACCTGAATAGGCACACCACACTGGTTGCCCTGGCAACTAGTAACTACACACATTACGGGATTACTGGTCTATCCATCTAGATTCTAGACCGAACAAAATTTGGTTGTCACAGATGTTAAGTAAGCATCGGTGAATTTAGCAAAGCTCTCTCACAATTAAGTGATGGAAATCAAATCTAAAACTTAAAATTATGGTTGGTTAATGTGGACAAATTTTGGATACCTAACACGCCAAATACGGATGCAGTTAGACAGGTTCGAAAACAATATTGCTGATTCCATCGGTTCTTGATAATCAAAGAATTTTCTATTGGAAGCATCTTCTTAATGACCCACTTGGTCCCACAATTGATCCTAATTGCAATAATTACTAGAAGGTTTAATTCATCATAATAATTACATAGATATTATGAAACTTCATATTTAAAACAAAATATATGCATCTAATTGCAGTCAACAAGACGTAGTTCAGCCGGTAGATGAACGAACTTAGAGCAACCCCAAAAGGCTTTTCAAATGAGATATTTGTTAAAGTCAAAAGAGCCACATCAGCATATTTTACTCCAACAAACTCTTCAAATGAGATTCTTCAAATAAGATTTTGCTTCTCTCTCTTCAATATACAACTTCTCCCTCTTCAATTATTATTATATTATTTTTTTATATCATATCATCATTAATATTTGATATCTATATCTTTTTATCTTTTTAATTAAATTCAATTAATATATAATAAGTTTTAATTTATAAATTTTATCATAATTAAAATTATACCATTAGAAAGATCTCATTTAGATCTTTAAAATGAGACTAATATTGAATATTTAATAATAACATATTATTATATCTAACTTGAAAAAAAAAATGAAGGGTAATTAGATTTGTTGGAGGAGGAATTTGAGTGCTTTCATTAAAATAATATAAACCTATTTCTAATTGAATAGTCTTTTGGAGGGGCTTCTCTTTTTCCACTCTTCAAATTGCCACATAGGTAAGCAAATAAACATTTGAAGAGTGAAAATAGAAGAGTCTTTTGAAGATGCTCTTAGAACTTGGATAAATAACTAATATGTACCTGATTGCAATAAACCTAATTCTATATAACAAACAACACCCATATAAAAAAAAAATTAAAATAAATAAATAAATAAAATCAAACAACCATGTATAAAGAACCATTACTCTTTGTTATCAAAAAAAAAAAAAACATTACTCACTGTGGGTTTAGATTTACACCTTATCCCATCCAAACTTATCAAATCAACTGATGTTGAAAGATTATCACAAATTATAGATATTTATAAAAATTTCCGATGGTTATGATTTTGATGTGTATTATATGTTATGTGGGCCCAAATGTCCAATAGTGCATATAAATTTGTTATCGAATGATCATTGGTCTATAGGTTTGTAATTGGATGGTTATACAGAGGCTTTGTTAATAACCAACTATACATTTGTCATGTACTCATGTAGGTTCAAATCTTTAAAAGTGAATTTGGTGAATAAGTAGAAAACAAAAAATAAAAATAAGCTTTGATCAAGTTGAAATTGATAAATTAATAGAGTTAAAGCTGTAACAATTTTCAAATGCAGATTTTTTTTTTTAATAAAAAATCGTGTTGGATCCTATTTTGCAACCTTACAAAACATTTTAAAGAAATAATAAACAATTCTGTAACACTACAAAACAGACACAGAATCCCAAACCAAATAAGCCTCGATTAAAGCTAACTACACGTCTACACATACGTGTTAAGAAGAAATAATGTTTAATTTACAACTTTTTGGGTAAAAAATTGATATGCCTTTCTTGTCCCAAGTACACCATCTATGAGAGGCTGCATTTGGAACTGTTTAATCAGGACTGGGTTCCTCTAACTATCAACAATATTATAAACAATTATAGAGATGGTAAAATTATCCATGGGTACGGATATTCGTAAGAATCCGTTCCATTTTTTTTATTAATTTTTTTATGCATAAATTAAAATGGCACGACTAGGCCTACGAATACGAGAGTGCCTAAGTGTCGTGGTGGGGAGAGCTGGATCTCGCTTGGCACACCGCTAGGCCTACGAGGCCTAGCGAGAGTTCCTAAGTGTTGTGGTGGAGAGGGGAGAATCTCACTTGGCCCGAGGACTTGGTGTCTTGTCACAACGCTAGGGAGGTCGCCTAGCCTCGTTTTCTAAAAAGGGGTAGTTTGATGGGTGTTGTGATGGGGAGAGACAAATCTGAACGACATAAGACTGAATCTCAGTGGATCATGACAGCAAAGCCACTCTGCCACTTACAATACCCTGTCGTGTATTTAAGTCGTCTAAAAAGGATTATACTATTTCGAGAATCTGTTCCATTTAAAATATGGATGAATACTACTATTTCGAGGATGGAGTGGAGATTGATGTCATCATGATATCCATTTTATTTTCGAGTATAGGGATGGATATCATCTAGGGTGCGTTTGGTACGCGGGACAGGACGGGACGGGACGGGACAATTTTCTCTTGTCCCGCGTTTGGCGCGCTATTAGTATGGGACGGGACGGGACAAGGTGGGACAAAAAACCCAAAAACTTGTCCCACCCAAATAGGTAGGCCAGACTTGTCCCATGCATGGGACAAGTCTGGAAAAGACATTTTTGCCCTCAAATATTCCAAAAATTACAAAAATACCAACTATAAAATAAAACCCAACCCATTTTTACGCTTCTCTCTCTGAAACCCACCCCATTCTCACGCTTCTCTCTTCTCTCTCTCTCTCTCTCCTTTGGCCGCCGGCGAGGAGCAACGATCTTTGTCTCTCCCGCTTGTCTCTCTCTCTCTCTTAGTTCGACCTTCAATTTTGGAGGTGGTGGCTTTTGTTAATTTCGATTTTGAGAAATCGATTTAGGGTTATCGATTTGGGGTTTTCGATTCACAGCGATCGGAATACAAATCGGGATTGCATCGTCGACGGCCAGGTTTGTGGGGGTTTGTGAGGTTGTGGCTGGGTTTGATTGAATCCGGTGGTGGATGGTGGTTTGGTGTTGACGATGATGAATCCGGTGGTTGATTGGGTTTGGTTGTGAATGGTGATTTGGTGTTTGACGATGATGATGATGGTGGGGTTTTTTGGTTTAATGTTGACGATGATGATGATGGTGGGGTTTTTTGGTTGATGATGGTGGGGTTTTTTGGTTTAATGTTGACGATGATGATGATGGTGGGGTTTTTTGGTTTGTATTTGATATGTATTCGATTGAAGCAAGACTTTGATTTTTTGATATGTATTCGATTGGGGTTTTTTGATTTGTATTAGATTTTTTTTTTCTTCCCTGTTTGTTTTCCAGGTTTTTTTCTTTGTTTAATTGATTTAAGAACACATAAAAATTGATTTGTTATTTTTGTTTGTGGAATTTGATTGAAGAAAAATTGATGGTGTTTGTGCAATGAGAAAATGAAAGAAAATATTAAATTTGCATGAAGAAAATATCAACAATATTTGATATTTTTCAAAAAAAAATAATAATTCAAAGTTAATAAAATTGTTATGAACATTGGAAATGACAAGAGGGGCACTTTGGTCATTTGAACCTCGTGTCCTGTCCTGTCCCAACCACACCAAACGCATAATAGTACAGTCCACAGTTCTGTCCCATGCATTCCAAACACAATACGGAACAACATGTCCTGTCCCGTCCCGTCCCGTCCCGTCCCACCTTGTCCTGTCCCATGTCTGTACCAAACGCACCCCTATGGATATCTATCCCCATCCGGATCCATTATAGATTTTAATATTTTAAAAATATAAAAAATTTATTATGTAATTATTAATTCTAATTATCTAAGTTACTATTAATTTTTTATTTGAACTTTATAGGATAAAATGTATCATTACACATGTTAATTACATTTTTCTCTTGTAAACTATAAAAATTTACGTTTTTTTTCATCGGATATGGATATAAACAGAGCGGGGATGAATATCTCTACCTCAATTCGGGGATTATCTGAATCCATCCCGCTCACTTAGAAATAGGGATGAATGTAGGGATGGAGATATATATCTCAAACGGATATGGGGATGGATATTGGTGTATCTATCCCCAATCCGATCCATTGCCATCCCTAGGAACAAGCATTAAAAAGAGATGATGCACAAAAGCACTTAATGCAGATTTTTATTTATCCTCAGGTAAGAACTAACTGTTCATATTAGATGGGAAACTAAATGAAGCGCTCCAATTATTGGACTATTCTACACAACGGGGCTCGCTTGAAGTTGGTGGATGCAGCAACATACACACAGAATTTAACAGAAGAATTCCTAATTACATGGACATCATCTATGTTTACAAACACTATAACCAACCAGTCTTGATACGTCACCAAAAAACAGGAGTGGAGAATCATTTGCGGAAAAAAAAAGGGTTAACTATCAATATCTTGAAAACTCTTTGTTACCTTTAAACCCTGCTGTTTGCGGGTAGTGGCAGAACACCATCGAAGAAATCACCAAAATAGCCGCGGGGTTCATGTACTAGCCTTGAGATGATGTCTCTCAATGTGATCACCCCTTCCAAATTCCCATTGTCATCCACAACATAAATTCGATGTATCTTTTTAGTATCAAGTAGTTGAATCAATTCCTTAATTGTGTGGTCTCTTTTGCATGTAACCATGCCACTTATCAATGGTGAATCCTCGTGATGCTTCTCCAAGTAGTTTCTAACTGCTGTTAGGAAATTCTTTGCTGTTATAGATCTATGCAATCAAATAAAACTTGTATTAGAAAGTTCAGCGATTAAACTAGGCACAACCTTAACAAGAAACTAAATGCAATGCTGGGAAATAATTCAACCACAGACCTGTAATCATGGTAGATCTCTGGTGCAGTTAAGAGGAACTGAACATCTCTTAGGCTTATATTACCAACTGCCTTACTACCACCACTATCAACAACAGGTATGCCTCCGATCCTCTTTCGCCTCATCACTTTAAATGCCTGGAGCACAGGTTCATCCTCGTACACCTAAAATAGAAAAAGGAAGCGTTGAAAAATATAATCGACATGTTAATGGCTAAAGAAGATTCCCTTTTGCTTAAAACATGATCTTTAGGGAAACATTGGTTCCAAACTTGGAACAACTAACAACTAGAAGGCGCATAGACAAAATCAAGAAGACTCACTTCCAGGTTAATAGAAGATATTCTCTAGTTTATTGAGCAAAGATAACATTTTCTGTCATGAGAGCTTATTTGCAGACATAAAGAGGAATATGGAGGACAAATCTTTGGAAATTGTGGGCATATCAGGTTAAGATCTTTAATAATTCAGTAAGATAAATTTAAAGCTTAAAGTAATCACTTCCAATAATTTAAATTCACAGTTCAAGGATAACTTCGAACTGAGTTTACCATACATACCTTGATAATTTGATTGGGAAACATCGAGGGAAGACCGATTTCAGAGAGTTTCTTGGTTCCCCAGCTCTCAAACCATTGGAGTCCAGAACATTCTGCTAACATGTGAATTACAGAGGACTGGGTGATGATGTTGTCAATTGTTCCTTCACCCAAATCAACCACAGGAATGCTCTTCATTTTGTAATTTGAAAGCAACAAGAGCATAGTCAAGAAGGAGTTGGACTTTTGCAAAGCAAGGAATGGGGCCCAGCGGAATGACCCTGAGATATCTCGAACCTGTATGCTCAGAATTTAGTACATGAGACAGATTTTTGTGAGAAAAATAAATGTTGAAAGGCTGTTAAAGTCAGAAATACACAACCTTGGTATTCTTATAGAAGTCAGAAGTGGTCAACGCTTCAAAAAAGTTTCCAGAAGTCATTGCAGCATCTTCAGGGCCTAAGTTCCCAAGTCCAGAAGCCTTCGTGATGCCATTAATTGCTGCATCAATAGCTTTACCATAGGATGGACTCCTTGGAGAAGGAGGTTCCGACTATTGAGAATACAAAAAAAAAAAAAAAAAAAAAAAAATTGTTTACAAAATTACTCAGCAAGTCAGGAAAACACCGAGCCAAAGAATAACAATTATTTTTTTTAACATTTAAAATTCCCCCATATTTAAGACATACATCGAGTCACTCTGCAATATCAGTTGAATCAAAAGTATAAATTCCTCAAACAAGGAAAATGTTCTGTTTTTTTCTCATATTTACTGTCTCCCTCTTTTACCCCCTCCTGTTTTGGGTTTAATTAGCAGTCTTATACATTTCAAATTTCTTACATGACTGGGATTTCAAGAATAAAATGTGACCAATATTAGGCCTAAAACCATCTTTGAACATTACCTTCCAAACAGTTGCTCTGATAACCAAAATAAGACATGTGAATAATCCATCAAGTAATTCTGATTCAATTAAGGGGCACTCCAAAATTATGGAAAAATTAAGGATCAATGTTTGCTCCCTTTTAGCACCATTTTTGGTAAATATCACTAATGCTACAAAAATCTCACCAACAAAGTAGAACACAAGATATTAAACCTACTTGAATTTTCAATGAGAAAAATCAACTGCTATGCTGACCTGATGCAAAATCCAAACAGCAATTCCTGCAAACTCAACAATGCCAATGTATCTGTCAATCCAAGAGGCATCCTCAGGTGCATCAACATCCACAACAGGTGCACTAAGAATTCTGTGTTGGGCCAGTATTTGAACAGCTTCAGCTAGACTTGTATCTGATTTTATCTCAATAACTGCATACAATAATCTATAAATATTGAGCCAATACCACTCATACAAAGAATAAGAATATGTAAAAGAGAGCAACGGTATAATTTCCATTACGTGAATCATAGCAAAAAATGCCTAATCAAGATACTAATATGTAATGCAGTAGCTTCATATTTACCTAAAAAAAAAAAAAAAAAAACATTTCCAATAAGAAATCATTAATAAATTTGCCCCAGGAATCTTGTCACTCAGCTGATACATATATTTTCTTCTTTTTCTTTGTTTTCCATACCAATTTTCTTCAGCAATCAAATCCAGCCACCAATAAAACAGGATTTGAAAAATGAAATTCAAACAATTATTGTAACCAACCACCGCCAAGAATATTTAATTGCATCAGAAATTATTGATCAAGGCATGTAAATAAATATCTAATTTTTCTCTAGCAATTAGCAATCCAGGTTCTATATATTTAAACATAATTCAGTATTCAGTGTTTAATATTAACAACAAACTCTGATAACGAATCAATTGATCAAACGCAATAAGACATATATTCATGTATAAATGTATGATCACTTGTAAATAAATAAATAAAAACCTTGAGAGGAAGGAGCAGGAGGAAAAGCAGAGACTTGTATGCTTTCAAAGCAAGCGTTGAGTTTCTCAGTGGGACTCAGCTGTGGCTCCAATACGTCCCACAGATCCTCCACTTTCATACCAACCTGTGCCTCTGGACTCCTCGGACTCTCTTGTTGCCTTGGACTACTACTATCTTCTCTCTCTAATCGAATACTCGCCATCTTCACTCACTCTCTCTCTTCTCTCCTCTGTTTCTAATTTTCTATATAACTCCAAATTTTACAAGCAAGTGTCTTTTTTTAAAACACAAAAAGAAAGGTTTGCTTTGAATATCGTGTGTAGTACACATATCACCATCCCTGATGTGCCACGTCTAATCTGAAACATTGAATCCACATGTTTTGAGGTTGACCGGTGGGATTCAGCCACGTGGAGGGTAGTGATGAGAGGGGGTCGCATGATTGGTGATAGAGATATCTGGTCAAAGGTGTTGACGAACAATTCTTCGATGCTTATCCGGATTCGTGATTTGTTTATTCCGAAGACTGGACATTCTTATCCAATGTTTAATGGAGGCCACTGGCGTGTCACTCTACCGTGCGCTGGGCCGTGCTTTGTGCTTAACGACAAATTGCTGACATGGCGCTTATTGTATGAGTTTATCCTGCCGCCTTTGCCCATGGTTTGGCTCCTTTACTGTATAGGATTTGGTTAGTGAAACAAGCATCCACACTTTGGTTACCCGAGCTTTTGGATGGAGAGAGGCCTGATCACAAGTAGCCCGAAATTCATCAATGAAATTGGAAGACCAACCTACAATGTTCTTGTGGGTCACACTTATGTTTTACGGTGAAAGTTAGAAACTATAATTTTATTCCACAATATTAAGAAAAAGCAATATTGTAATATTTATAGAGGTCTTTTCACTTTTTTCTCTCTAAGTAAACAGTGTAAAAGTAGTGGGTCTTTTAGGAGTTTGTCTTTGTGGGTTGAAGAAACGGTGGATTTCTGGATTTTATTTCTAGTTCTTTCTAGGTTGGGTTTTATCATGGAGTCTGAGATTTCAAAACTTTATAATAATCTGTCAATAGCTGATGAAGATGTGGAAGTCCATGAGATGCCGGAAGAAGTTCAGCGAGATGGGATTGCAGATGTTAAACTTTGCTTAGTAGGGAAGGTTCTTTCGGGTAAAAAGGTTAATAGAGAAGCCTTCAAGGGGTTGATGGAACAGTTATGGAGTCAGTTTGGGAAAGTAGAAATAGAAGCTGTTGGGGATAATGTTTTTATGTTTTCTTTCAAAAATCAGGAGGAGAGGAATCGAATATGGCAGAGAGGGCCATGGTATTTTGACAAAAGTCTGATTGCTCTAGAAAAACCGTCTGGAATGGGAGATATCTCTTTGCTGGGGTTTAATAGAGTAGAGCTATGGGCTCAAATCCATGATGTGCCTATAATGTGTATGAATCAAAAAACAGCTAAGTGGTTGGCTGAACAGATTGGTGAAGTAATAGAGATTCCGTTGGATTCAAAGGAGTGTTGGGGAAAATTTATGAGAGTTAAAGTTCAGTTAGAAATTCCCAAACCATTGAAGAGGTGGCTTCGATTGAAATTAGATAAATCTGATAAGATTCTGAGGGTTGGGTTGAAATATGAAAGATTGCCAAAGTTTTGTTATGTTTGTGGGAAAATTGGTCATGTGATTAAGGAGTGTAAGGATGAAGAAGCAAGATCGGAAGCTTTGAAGGGGAAGATGACTAATTTTGGGCCATGGATGAGAGCTTCGATGTTGGATAAACGGAAAGGTAATTCTTCTGCTAAACCAGCTGTGAAGGTTTCTACTATGATTAATCGGAATGAGGAGAGAAGTGAGAAGGGAAGTGAGGATTTTCATCAAGAAGAAGCTGGGTTGTTTGATATCTAGCAGGGAGACAGACAGAATAATGAGGAGGTTACAAGGAAGAAGAAGGTGGGGGCAGAATTGGAAGACCTACCCATTTCAGTCGGGTTAGATCCGATGTTGGTAACTAAAAATTGGGCCAAAAGCCCAAGTGAAATTATAATTATTAAACAGGCCCAATTGGAGTTAGGTGAAAGTGGGCGGCCTCAAGGGAGTGAGTTAGACGGTCCAGGAACAGTGAGTGAAATGGTTTCAGAAATTTCAGTTGGTAAACCAGAGAAGGACGAGATGGTTAGATCGCCAGTGTTGAAGGTGCAACGGAAATGGAAACGATCAGCTAGGGAAGGACAAACCAATTTGTTACAGGTTAGTAAGGATGTGGGGAAGCAAGTGGGGAAACGAAAAGGAATTGGTAGTTCGTTGAAAGAGAGCAGTCAGTTGAAAAAGGGGAAGATTAGTGGAACCAGTGAGGAAGTTGGGAATTTGGCGGTGCCTGGAATCCAGGCCTGCCGAGAGTTATGATTGGTCTCAGTTGGAACGTACGAGGATTGGGGAATCCTCGTGCGTTCGCAGCCTTGAAAAGGTTGCTCAAGAAGCATTCCCCTGATTTTGTGTTTCTCTCTGAAACTAAACTAGGTGGGCAGAAAGCAGAGAAGGTTAGGGATTGTTTACGTTTTGGTGATGGATTTGTGGTGGATAGTAATGGTAAGAGTGGAGGTTTGATGTTGTTATGGAGGGCAGATTTAGGGGTCTCAGTTATCTCTTCTTCTATCGGTCATATAGATGCAATCATTCTTATGTCTGATGGGTTTCGTTGGAGGTTTTCGGGCTTCTACGGGGATCCTTGTACAAGCAAGAGAAAGCAGTCTTGGTCCCTTTTGAGTCGTTTGAGAGAGGTGGATAGCTTACCATGGGTTTGTGGAGGGGATTTCAATGAATTGTTATGTCTAAATGAGAAGATTGGGGGGTCAGAGAAGTCTATTGCGGGTATTATTCAGTTTAGAAAGGTTATTGATGATTGTGATTTGAATGATCTGGGCTGGTTTGGTCCTAAGCATACTTGGAATAATAGGAGAGCTGGGCTAGGTAATGTTCAGGAAAGAATAGATAGGTTCTTTGCAGATAATCAGTGGAGGGATAGGTTTAATCATATTTCAGTGAATCATTTGGGGTTTCATTCTTCGGACCATCGTCCAATTCTCCTTAGTTTCTTCAAGGTTCAGGCTCCCCAGAAGAGAAGTAGTCAGTCTTTTCGGTTCGAGCCGTTCTGGTTGAAAGAAGAGGATTTGGGTAGGGTAGTGCAGAATTTTTGGAGGGATAACGGAAGTTCTTTTTCAGGGGAGGATTTTCATAGAAAGCTTGAGCTTTGTGCTAAAAGTTTAGTTGGGTGGAGTAAGGTTAGATTTCATAGGTTGGGGAATCAAATTTCGGATATGCAAAAGGAGATAGAGAGATTGTACAGGTCGTGTGAGAATGTTGGAGTGATGGATTCTATTAAAACTTTGGAAAGTTTGGAGGAAGGTTTGTTGGATCGTGAAGAATTATATTGGAAGCAAAGGTCACGGGCTGATTGGCTGGCTGCGGGTGATCGGAATTCGAAGTATTTCCATGTGACGGAAACTGCTAGGAAGAGGAAGAATTATATTGAGAGGTTAGTTGATTGTGATGGGCATGTTTTTGATACAGATGTTGGTCTGGCTTTTGTTATTAAAAAGTTTTTCTCTAATGTTTATCAGTCCTCGTCTCCTTCTGAAATTGATATTAGGAGAGCTTCTGTAGGGATTAAAACTAGGCTTTCTAATAGTAATAGGAATGGGTTGGGGGCTGTTTATTCTTCTCTGGAGGTTAAGCATGCTGTTTTTGATCTAAGTCCTACCAAGGCTCCTGGCCCGGATGGTTTCCATGCCATCTTTTTTCAGAAGTTTTAGGGAATTTTAGGGGAGGATTTTACTAGGGTCTGTCTTAGAATTCTGAATGGTGGTGCTTCTGTGAGGGATTTTAATAAAACTACAGTGGTTCTTATTCCAAAAATTCAGAATCCTAATTCCCCTAATGATTTTCGGCCGATATCTTTATGTAGTGTTATGTATAAGACTGTGACAAAGGTGATAGCTTGTAGATTAAAGAGTCTTCTTCCGGATTTAATCTCTTGTAATCAATCTGCTTTTGTTCCAGGGAGACAGATTTATGATAATGTTATGGTAGCCTTTGAGTTTCTCCATTCTATAGCTAGGAAAAAATATGGTAAAAGGGGTTTGATGGCTGTAAAAGTGGATATGAGTAAAGCTTATGATAGGGTGGAGTGGAGTTTTCTGTTAGCTGTCATGAATAAAATGAATTTTCCGGATTCATGGACTAAGTTAGTTATGGATTGTATTTCTACTACTAGCCTCTCTTTCCTTCTTAATGGTAATGTTGTGGGTTCTGTAAATCCTACCAGAGGGCTCAGACAAGGCTGTCCACTTTCTCCTTATTTATTTTTGATTTGTGCGGAGGCTCTGTCAGGACTGATTTCTGAATCTTAAAAGAATGGTAAGGGATTGGGGTTTAGGTGCTGTAAGGGTAGTCCTATTGTCAGCCATATGTTCTTTGCTGATGATAGTATATTGTTTTGTAGGGCTTCTAAAGAGAGTGGTTTTTGTATTAAGAGGATTCTCTCAGTTTACGAAAGGGGTTCGGGTCAACAAATTAATTTTAGTAAATCTAAAATCAGTTTCAGCCTTAATGTTGAGATTAGTAGTAGAGCAGAAATCCAAGTTCTATTGGGTATTTTGGATGGTAATTGCTAGGATAAATACTTAGGTCTTCCTTCTATGGTAGGAAGGAATAAAAAGAGGGAATTCCAGGATATTAAGGTTAGAGTTGAGAAGATTTTTAGGGGATGGAAAGATAGTCAATTTTCTTTTGGGGGGAAGGAAGTTTTGATTAAAGCGGTAGCTCAAGCGGTTCCTAATTATGCTATGAGTTTGTTCCAACTTCCGATTGGTTTATGTAATGGGCTTTCAGTTTTATCTTCTAAGTTTTGGTGGGGTTCAAAAGGTGGTAAGAGAAAAATTAGTTGGTTAAGTTGGGATAAAATGTGTCTTCCTAAGCATAGTGGGGGTCTTGGGTTCAAGGATTTACAGAGTTTTAATCAAGCTTTACTTGCTAAGCAAGCTTGGAGAGTGATGCAGTGCAATGAATCCATAGCTGTCCAGGTGCTGAAAGCAAAGTATTTTCGTGATGGTGATTTCTTGTCAGCTTCGGTTAAAGGGAGGTGTTCCCATTTATGGAGAAGTTTAATTTGGGGTAGGGGGTTGTTGGCAAAGGGGTTGAGATGGGTGGTGGGTGATAGGTTGAATATCAAGGTGTTTCATGATCAGTGGCTGCCCAGGTTGAGTTCTTTCAGAACTATTTCAAGAAATCCTGAGTCTGATATGGTGGTGGCTGATTTGTTGACTAGAAATAGGCGTGATTAGGATGTGGAGAAATTGAGAGCAGTGCTCCTGCCGATAGATTATGAAGTGGTGCAATCCATTCCTGTCAGCTGGAGTGGAGGCAGGGACGAACTGAAATGGCATTTTGAATCTAATGGGGTTTATTCAGTTCAGAGTGGATATCGGCTGGCTGCTGAGAACAGGTTAGTAGCGTCAGCTTCAAATTCTTCTTCTTCTTTTTCTTGGTGGAAATCTTTATGGAGTCTCGAAGTGCCGCCGAAAGTTCGTATTTTTGTTTGGTGTGCAGTTTTGGATATTTTGCCATCAATGGAGAAGATTTGGAAGAGGAGAATTGTTGATTCTCCTCGTTGTACCAGATGTTCTGGTTTGTGTGAGTCTGTAGTTCATGCTTTGTTTAGATGTAAGGAGGCTAAAAAAGCATGGAGTTATGCTCGGTTTGAAAGTGGATTGTTTGAAGTTCAGCAGGTCACAGCTTTGGACATTTTTGGGAGGGTTTTGTCTTCTGTGAGCAAGGCAGATTTTAGGAGATTTTGTGTTATTTCCTGGGCCATTTGGGAGAATAGGAACTCTGTCTTGAATTGTGGTTCGAGTAAGTGTGTGGAATTATTGGTGTCAGGGGCAGAGGCTTTTTTGGAAGAATTCCAACTTTCCAACTGTGCTATCTCTACTAGACCGAGTTCTGTGGTGGCTAGGTAGTTAGTTGAGTGGGTTGCTCCACCTCCAGGCAAGTTGAAGCTTAATACGTCGGTTGTTAGGAGGAAGAATGGGAGGTTTATTGCGGTGGGGATGGCTATTTAGGATGATAAAGGTTTGGTGCTTGCTGGCCGAGCAAAGCAATTACCTGGAAATTTCAATTCTATAGATGGTGAATTGATTGCTTTGTGGGAAGGGCTGCTATTTGCTCAGTTTTATAATGTCCGGGTTGATGTGGCTGAAATATCTTCTTCGTTGGCGGTTACGGCGATCAAAGATCCTCTTCCCTCTTTTAGGGATTCAAAATTCATTGTAAATGATATCAAAGTCTTTCTTTTAGAAGCTGGCTGTCGGTTGAGTCAAGCGATTTCCAGGACTGGAAATACCTTTGCTCACAAGCTGGATCTAATGGCTTTTTCCTCCTATAAGGAGGTGTTATGGCTTATTCCTAAGCCTCTTGTTGTTTTTCCTGTGTAATGTTTGTTTCATCTATCAAAAAAAAAAAAAAATAAATAAATTATTCCACACCTTTTTATTGCACGGTAGCTATATATTTATAGCAGTTACAAAGTATGATGGGATCACAATACACATTGATAATCATACTATAAAGATGATGATCACAGTTACAGGTCACTCGAGATCACATTACGGACAGAAGATCACGGTCACCTGTCACTAGCTTTGGCTCTCTTCAGTTTCTTGTTTTGTTTTTCAACTGGGGAGGGACACTTGTCAGCTTTCTGTGGGTCTTCTTTTTGAGTTTTATTATGATGTACCTTGGATCTTTTTGGTGCATTTTAACCTTCAAGGGCTGGCGTCAGCTTTCTTTGGCTCTTTGTTTAGTCCTCTAGCTGGGGAGGGACACATACCGGCCTTCCCTTGGTCTTCGAATTTTTTTATTTTTTTATTTTTTTTTGCTACTGCTTTAAGCTTGGTCGTCTATTTAAAAGAAATAAATATTCACAACATTGTTCATATACTACTTACTTATTTTACACATATATTATTACTAGTATCTTATTTGGGATCCTTCCAAGGCTAGGACTTACAAGGTCCAGTCAGCTGACATGGATAAGATTAGGCATGACTTTTGTACTCCCAAGACTGTTACTATTCGCCCTTTTGAAGGTGGTGATATTAGCCAAGCCTTTGGTTGTGGTCCTCAACTGTAAAGCACGGACACTTCAAAAAATGGCCGAGGCACGTGTCGGACACTCGTCGGACACGGCTAGACACGTGTTGGACGCGGTAAAAACATGTTCGTTGACTTTTTTTGGTGATCAACGGTAGGGATACGGGAGAGACACGGTCAAGACACAGCCAAGACACAGTAGGGGCAGTTTTGTAATTATATTTTGAAAAAATGGGGTCAAATTATGAATTTTAAAAATTTTAGGGGTCAAATCAAAATTATTCAAAATTATAATGTTAGGGTTATACATCTATACTGTACGATCAGTGAAGAGAAGAGAAGAAAAACAGAGATAAGAGAACTGGAGAAAAGAAGAGACAAAAGAGGAAGAAGAAGAAGGAAAGGTAAGAGGAAGTCGACGGACGCTGGCGAGTCGACGACGAATGCCAACGAAGAGGAAGTCGACGACGAATGCCTACAACTCTACCAAGTCTTCAAGTCTTTGATCTTATTTCTTCACTTCAATAGACAATAGGTCAATAGGTATTATTTTTTATTTTCATACTTCATTTTTCCATTCTTCAACTGGGTATTTTCATACTAGATAGTTATATATTTATATAAGTCTGTTAAAGTCTGATAGATAGTTATAAACTTATAATGTTATATAAGTCTTCAGAAAAAAATTTCTTTGTTCAAATTAAATGATGTGCAGAGAAGTCAATGCTTAAACTAGAGGATCATAGTATCATACTAATGAACTAAATGTTGTCAAATTTTTGTTGCATGTTTTACACTTGTATTGTTTTGCAAGAATGTTTTACACGGGTGGCTTGTCATTTCACTTTATAAGAAATCCACATTATGTAAATGTCTTCAAAAGTGCTTGTAGCAATCCAATTCTGAGTTTATCTCCCTCTAGGTTACAACTCATTAAGAACTACGCTTCTCCAAAAAGAGAAAGCTAACATTGAGCGGTTGTTAGTTCCAATTAAGGATTCTTGGGATGTAAAATGTGTAAGTGTATGCATTGATGGATGGTCAAATTCTCAACGAAGACCACTTATTAACATTATGGCTGTTTGTGAGATTGGACCAATGTTCTTGAATGCCATAAATTGTGAAGGAGAGGTCAAGGACAAGCATTTTATTGCTAACTTGCTTACTGACTCCATTAGAGAAATTGGTCCACAAAATGTGGTACAAGTAATCACTAATAATGCGGCAAATTGTAAGGCAGTCGGACTTCTTGTTGAGGCCAAATTTCCTCACGTTTTTTGGACACTGTGTAGTCCATACCCTCAATCTTGTTTTGAAGAATATTTGTTCACCAACGGCACATCCAAAATATGATGATGTGATGTAAGTTTATGGTTGGATTCCAAAGGTTTCTAGTGATGCTTGGTTCATAATTTTTTTTTATTATGAACCATAGTATGAGATTGGCTATATGTAATGAGAATTCCAAATTGAAGTTGTTAACAGTTGTTGATACTCGTTTTGCTTCTACTATAGTGATGTTGAAGAGATTTAAGGAAATAAAGCAATCCTTACAACAAATGGTGATTAGTGAAAAATGGGATATGTATAAGAAAGATGATGTTGAGAAGGCGAGTACTTTCAAGGAAAAGTTATTAAATGAATTGTTTTGGCTTGACATTGACTATATACTTGACTTTACGGCTCTCATTTATGAGATGCTTCGGATGACCGACACAGACACACCTTGTCTTCACTTGGTTTATGAGTGGTGGGATTCTATGATAGAAAAAGTGAAGATTGTTATATTTAGACAAGAACGGAGGCAACTTCATGATGCATCAAGGTTCTTTGATGTGGTGCATGGAATTCTGGTGGATCGATGGACCAAAAGCAGTACACCGCTTCATTACTTGGCACATTCTTTAAATCCTAGGTAGTATTCTTTAACATGTTTAATTTTTATTCTTTAATAATTTTTTTTCTATTTTGCTTTGAACATTATATCTTTATGATTTGTTTTTACTCTAATTCTAGGTATTATAGCAAACAATGGCTTCAAGAGGTTCCTGGGCAGGTTCCTCCACACCAAGATTTTGAGATTACCAGGGAAAGAAAAAAATGCCTTGAGAGATATTTCCCTAATGACACGGAAAGAAGTCAATGTGGAGTATGCTAATTTTTCGATGTTCTTAGGTGATTTTGGAGGATCTGATTCTATGAATGATAGAGGTTTTTTATCTCCTGAGATTTGGTGGGGTATTCATGGAAGTTCTGTAACAACTCTCCAAGGCATAGCTTTTAAATTACTTGGGCAACCTTGTTCATCCTCGTGTTGTGAAAAAAATTGGAGCACTTATAATTTCATACACTCTATGAGGAGGAACAATATAACACCGCAAAGAGCTGAAGATTTGGTATTTGTGCAAACTAATCTTCATCTTTTATCAAGGAGAACCCCATCATACAATGAAAGTGTGTCTCAACTGTGGGATGTTAGAGGGGATGGTTATGATTCTATGGAGATGGAAAATGTAGGGATGCTCGAGATTATAGATCTTTCCTTTGATGAACCACAATTAGGATCTGTTTTATTTAGTTCTGATTAGTAGTGACAATGTTAATCAAGTGAACTAGGATTGAAGAACATATTTTATGAGGGTTTTTTTTATGTTTCATTTGGATTTTGGAATATATAATGTGACAATGTTTATGTTCGTTTTTTTTTTTTTAGACTAGTTTATGTTTGTTTTTAATGTTATTGAATTCTAGAAACTTGTTGCTTGTGTTTTATTGAATCATCTTTTTATATATATATATATATATATTTAAATATAAACAATATATTATTTTAATTGCCGTGTCCGTGTCCTAGTTTATGGAGATTTGTTGTGTCCCCGTGTCGTGTTGTCGTGTCCGTACAACATAGGTCACCGAGAGCTTATCTTTTCTCGTAGCCACTTAAAGGCCATTTCTTTTCCCCATTCATCCTTCTATTCACTATTTTCTTCACTTGTTTTGTTTGGCTATAATGCAAATTAATCCCAACGAGCTGAGGATCTTATCGGTTGGCTTGGCATTCAACTTGTGAGATCCTCCAAAACGAGTAAACATTACTCTTAGGGAGATACTCCACTTCTATGTTCTGAAAAGAGGTCGAAACTCCGAGCATGTGTATAATCTTTTTCCTCGATCTGCAGGTTTCGGTTACGTGAGGGGTCTTCTTGAGTCTAAGAGTCACTGGAAGGATATCCCTATTGTTGTCAACGGAAAATGGTATCACGAAGATATGTCCTGCTACAATATCCCTCAGTGATTTGAAGATTTCCGTGAGCTTTGTTTTTTATCTTTACTGTTAGTATTTTATAAATATATATATATATTATTTTTTATTTTTTTTAGTTCGTAGGAGCTTTTGTCCTAATGTCTCGGCTAAGGAGCATAGGTCTCTTATCGAAGCCATAGGGGATGGAGTCCCTTCATCCACTATTGCTTTGACACGCCGTGTTCTTGATTCTTTGACGGCCAATCGAGTCGGCTGGGTTGATGACTTGAACTAGGTCATTCCGGAATATTTTGAGAAAGAGAGGTGGTCATAAGGGTCAAGACGGTAAGTGTGCCCTTTCGTCCGTTTGTTTATTGGAAACTTTTTTATTTATTTATTTATTTTATTTTTTGCTTCTGTCCATTTTATAGATCGCGATCCCTCTCACGTTGAAAAGTCGCTTCGTGCCAGCCTCCAAGGAAGGAAATTTGTTTGGGACTACGCTCGAGTATGAGGTCTTCTTCTTCGGTCTCTACTTCTCGCTATTCGAATCAAAATGACGTTAAACGAAAGGTTTCCAGCTTGTTGGGTTCACTGGATTTATCAAAAAGAAAAAAGGTCCCTTCTACTGAACTAGTTGTTGCTTCCTTCATTGAATGCCTAGCTGCTGGTTCCGACGCTTTAGTCACAACATGAGAGGTTGTTCTGCTTCATTCTTTTGTTTTTACTATTATGCTGTTTGTTTTAATTTTCTATTTCAAATTTTGTCTTATTATATATATATATTTTTAAGATTACTGATTGCACTTATAAATATATGTATATGCGTATAAACTTGGTTGGATGTAGTTGTTCTATTAGGCTTGGGGACCTTCTTTTCAAAAGAAGGATGGTTTGGCAGTCACTGATGTTGATTATGTGATTACGAATCCGGAGGTAGCTCGGACATTAGTTTCTGCATTTATTCTTCAAAAGGATCTCAGCTCTTTAGGGCGTCATACTCACGAACGTTTGGAAGATACTCAGGATTACCTTCTTGCCCATGTATTTTGTGGTCTTCTTTTATTTTTCCTTTTGGTTGAGCGAGTTGATTGTGATTTTGTAATTGCTTCTTCTGAAATAGCTTTTGGCTACTTCAAATGCTTTGTGTGAAGTTGGTCGCTCTGTTCTGAATGTTGAGAGTCTTTTGGCCACTAGTCAAGGTGAGCTAAAGCGGCTGCATCTTTCACTTTTCGACATGGAGTCTGAATTAACCCGTACAAAAGAAGAGCTTGCTCTTGCGCGGTCTTCTAAAGAATTTGAGGTTGGTTGCATCAAGTCTGATCTTATCAATTAGAGGAGGGAGTATGACATTCATCTTGCTAAGGAGATTTTGAAGGTAAAAAGGCTGAAGCAGTGTTTTAAGGAGTCCTCCCATCGTCAACTTCTTCGTCATAGGAAAATTATGCATATTGAAGGGTTTAGTATGTATGGGTATGGCTTTAAAGATCATGGTAGAAATGTTGCTACATGTAATTTCTAGGATGAGGCTTCATTGCTTTCTTTTTAAAAGTTATCTAAAGAGGATTTTGATAATGAAATTGGGTTTGATTCTGACTTTCATGATTTCGACTTTGATGATTCCGAAGGAGAAGTTAGCGACCTTTCTTACAAATCTATTGTTGCGGTTGACCATAATTACATCTTTTCTGTTAAGGAGGTTTTTAAGTTTGCTGAAGATGTTCTGGGTGATCCTCTAAATGAAGGTTGCTCCGCAACAGCTATCGAAGGCCAAGTTGGAAATGACCTTGATCAATCGAGTCTTAGAACTTGTAAGGTGGGAGAGGGTGATCAAGCTCAAGAGTCTTAACTTATTGTCTCGTTTATGCTTCCCTTGTTCTTGTAAAGGCCTCTTTGGTCTCTTTATCTTTTATTTCAGCCTATGTCTTTATGCCGTTTATCTTCATATTATGAGTATCAATCAGTTATTATATTTATTATTACTTTTTAGAATGCTTTAAGATTTCTGAATTTAATGTTGGAAGGCTGGATGACTATAATGCTTTTTTTTTTACACCTTATCTCTGTTGTTGTCGTTATATATATATATATTTGTATTGTTCTTTGGTTTCTTTTGCTTATTTGCATACAACCTTGTGACGTGATCATCGCGCGATCTATTCGTCTATAGCATCTTATATCTTCGAATGTGATCTTGTTTTTTATCTATTTGCTCATCTGATGCCCGTAAAACTGTCAATATTGTTTTTTATATGATTTGGAAATAAACTTCTAAATGCGATAAGGTTTCTGAATAATACCTCAATTTTATTTATAAAAGAGAACATAACAAACTGGAAAATGCCACAAGTGCTATATGGCAGGTGCTACATATAATATTTCTTTAAGTGATATGCGTTCCAGGGCTTTGAAACCTTCTTTCCCTAGACATCCGCTAGTTGATAAGCTCCTCGACCGATTACCTCGGTAACTTGGTATGACCCTTCCCAAATAGGAGCAAACTTCCCTGCATTGACCTCTCTGGTATTGTCCATGACTTTTTTGAGCACCTACTCACCTAGTTCAAATTGCCTTACCCTTGTGTGTGCTTCTTTCTATATATCAGCATTTTTTGTTGGTAGGATGCCATCTTGATCTATGTTGTTTCCCTTAATTCCTTAGACAAGTCTTGGTTATATGCTAGTTGCTTGCTGTTATCTTCGGTTTCAACGATAAGGATTTTGAGAGTAGGCAACCCTACCTCAGTGGGGATCATAGCTTCGCTTCCGTATGTTAATGAAAATGGTGTTTCCCATGTCGGCTTTCTTTTTGTGGTTCTATATGCCCATAACACCAAAGGTAGTTCATCTAGCCACAATCCCTTTTTATCCTCCAATTTTTTCTTCAAGTTGTGGAAGACCGTTATGTTAGTGATTTTGGCTTGACCGTTACCTTGAGGATATCTACTTAACGAGAATTTTTGCTTTACATGCAACCTCGCACATAATTCCTTTATCTAACGATTGTCAAATTGCTTGCCATTATCTAAGATCAATATTTTTGGGATGCCGAATCTATATACAATGTTGTTGAGGATAAATTTTTCAACTTCATTCTTTGTTATCCTAGTGAATGGCTCAGCCTCAACCCATTTTGTGAAGTAATCCATACACAACAACACATATTTTTTTCCTGATACTGCTATTGGCAACGGCCCTACTATGTCCAATCCTCATGTTGTGAAATCCTATAGGCTTAAGATCGAATGAAGTTCTTCCACCGGCATATGTATGGAGGGTGAATGTATTTGACATTGATGACACCTTCTTGCGTATGCCTCTGCGTCTGCCATCATATAAGGCTAGAAGTAGCCTTGCGTTAAGATCATGTGAGCTATTGATCTTCCTCCAGAGTGATTTCCGCATATTCCTTCGTGAACTTCTCCCATTATCCTCTAAGCTTGATTATTACTAACACATTTAAGGTAAGGTCCTAAGTGAGATCGCATGTATAAACAGTCATCTATCATTGCATATCGACATGCCTTCATTTTGATATTGTGAGCCTCTTTTAAGTCCTTTGGTAACTTTCCCTCTGTTAAGTACGCTATGTAAGGTGTAATCCAAGTTTTTTCTTCATTCTCAATATGTTGTACACTTTTTTCTTGATTTATTGCTGGAATGCATAAGATATCCAACAGTACTCTCATTGTCATGTTTTCGTTGGCACAGGACGCCATGTTCGCTATTAGGTTGGCTTCTGAGTTTTCTTCTCGCGGTATATAAAGTATCTTGATACTTTCGAATTGCTGGATCAGTTCTCTTGCTTTTATCAAGTATAATTTCATTCTTTCATCTCTTGCTTCATATTCTCCTTCGCACTGCTTGACAACCAACATCGAGTCACTGTGTACTATGACATTTTCTGCTTTTAATTCTCTTGCCAATTTCAATACCGCGATCAAGGCTTCCTATTCGGCTTCATTGTTTGAAACTTGGAATTCGATTCCGATAGCTTGCTCTAGTATCAAATTCTCAGGTGTGATCAAATTGATCCCAATTCTTGCGCCCATCTTATTTGAGGATCCATCCACATACAAACGCCAATGGGGACATTCTGGTGTGCTGCCTTCATCTTGATTACATCCATCATCATATTCCAATAGAAAATATGTAAGTAGCTGCCCTTTCTTGGCTGTTCTCGATTGAATTCAACATCAAATGTGCTCAATTTAATCGCCCATTTAGTTGTCCTTCCAGTGATATCTAACTTGGATAATATACTTTTGATGGGTTGTGATGTGAGTACTACTACCCTGTGAGCCTCGAAGTAATGTCTCAACTTTTCTGCAGCATGTCCTAGAGCCAATATAAGCTTCTCAATTTTTGTATATTGAGTTTCTGCCTTTGTAAGTGCCTTGCTTGTGTAATACACTGGCTTTTGATGCCTACCTTCTTCAGTGAATAATGATGTGCTTATGGCGACTTTTGATACTGCCATGTACAGATAAAGTGGTTCGTCGGCTTTCGGACTTACTAATATTGGTGTTGATGATAAGTAGTCAATTAGCTGCTTAAAAGCTTGTGATTGCTCTAGTCCCCATCTTCCATTTGAAGTGCTTCTTATAACATCAAAAAATGGTTTGCATCTATCTGAAATTCTTAACACAATAGTGCATACATATCCCATGTACCCCGCTCTATCGGACTCTATGTCTAACCAAACACCCGGGGGCCTACCAATATATAAGCCAACTCTCTATACAAGGCACACTTGCCTCTAGAAAGCCTCCCCATGCATGACTATCCAAGTCCTCCCGACTCTAGCCATAACTCCTTGCTTGTCTATCCAAGTCATTCCGACTCTAGACAAGACTTCTTGCTTACCTATCCAAGTCCTCAAGACTCTAGGCAAGACTTCTTGCTTGGCTATCCGAGTCATCCCGACTCTAACCAAGACTTCATGCCTTTTACAAGGACTTCCTAGTGTGATCATGTGAATGCAAATGATGAAAACAATCAAAACAACATAGAACATGTGATCAATACATTCCATGGAACAACTAGATCTATAGATGTGAAAACATAAGCAATAGAAATCTAGATGCAAAATCATGAATGAAAACCTAAAGCATGTGAAAACAACTAACACATAAAACTCCTAGATTCATTCACACAAATAACTCTTGAAAAATTCATATACATGAGGCACAAGTTCAAGATGTTATAAATATATATAAAAATGCTAGAATCACAAAATGTATTAAACAAGTATTCTAGCCAAAGATTTAGAGATATGAGATATTGTTAAAAACAAATCAATCCTAGATATCTCTAAAAACATATACAAAGGCTCTAATCCTAGATCTCATCAATCAAGGATCAAAGACACATATAAAGGATTATTAATCATAAAATGAATCAATCAACTCTCAAATAATCCTAGATATCAATCTAATCACAATACAACTCCCAATCATGTGAAAAACATAGAATCCAAGAAACTAGTCCACATGTGTCTCTAATTAGACTTTTCAATTAGATTGATTGTGAAGCTATCTTTCTCAATAACATTCACTAAACATACATATACATATAGAAGAAGAAACCCCAGGCAAATTGAAGGTTTAAAAAGATGAAATCACCAAGATATGAACTCTACCTTGATTTCACGAGCTGGTTCGGTTTTCTGAGTAGATCACTCCGAAAATCAATCAAAAAGCTGCAAGATCACTTATAAAAGGTAGAGGACTCGATTACGAACAATCTCCAACTTGAATCACTCAATTCCGACTTCGTAT
Source organism: Acer campestre (assembly GCA_954870605.1). NCBI lineage: Eukaryota > Viridiplantae > Streptophyta > Magnoliopsida > Sapindales > Sapindaceae > Acer > Acer campestre. Next base: position 19,625,150 of record OX940807.1, on the reverse strand, counting down.
GAGAAAGTTATGGTGTTTGAAAGTTGAGAAAATTGAAGAGAAACTCTAGACGGGATTTCACAATTTTTCTTCTTGAAAACAAATGGAGGGAGATGGAGAGATTTAAAAAGGAAGGAGAGAAGGGCATTTTTGTCCAAAAAAAAATAGGCCACACCAACCATGCCCACGTGTGGGGCGCGTGTGCCACACGGGACCAGAGGGCTGGTTGGGCCATGTGGCACACGGCCTCCACACGTGGTGGCAAGGCCATGGCCTTTGGCCATCTTGCTTCTCCCGCGCACCTCTCACGTTCTTCAGCTGTATTCGGGCATCCGAACTCCGATTTTGAATCTGTTTTCAGATTACGAATCGTGACTCCCTCATGCATAATGACAACTATGAAACTTTGACAAATGGTTGAGAATTCATCTCGAAAAATGACGACGAACACAACTCAACGAATGAGAACGAAAAGTAGCGTAGCTACATCGTTTGGACTCGAAACTTAACATATGAGTAACCGAAATGACCGGGACTCAATAAGGAATCAATTAAGATCAATTAAAATTCCAAAACACAAGAAACACAAACATACAAACACAAGTTCACATATGAATGTCATTTCATAGACATAGTCTTAGAATATGCAACTCTAAAATGTATGAGCATTTGAGTTCAATGCATGAGCATACAAAATCATGTGAATGTGTTATATAAATGGTGCACAATGATGTAGGGAAACTTATGAATAATTTGTGTGTGTGTGCCTATGCCTTGTAAGAGGAATGAGGTCAATTATACCTTTGATGAGCAATGAAGCTAATTCCCCTTATCAAGCCATCATCTTGCAAGCTTTGTAGTTGAGTCTTTCTTTGAAGCTTTGAATCATCATCAATACAACCACTAAACAATACAAGATAAAGAACTTTTTGATACGGAATACATGCCAACAACAACCAAAAACCTAACAAAATCGCCCGCCTAGAAATCCGCCTATGCGCCGACTAGGCCACTAGGCGCTAGGCGCTGGTCCACCGCCCGACTAGCGCCTAGCGTTTACTAGAACACTGATCTTGAATATGCATCAAGGAAGGTCATCATAGCGAATCCGGTGGTGGCATCCACCATTTGATTGATCTTTGGTAACGGAAATAGGTCTTTTAGGCAAGCTTTGTTTAAATTGGTGAAATCTACACATACTCTCAACTTTCCATTTTTCTTTCGCACCACTACAACATTTGATAGCCACTCAGGATATTGTACTTCCTTGATTAGTCCCGTAGCTAGTAACCTATCTACTTCTTCCTTTACCAGCTTGTTTCTTTCAGGTGCAAATCTTCTTTTCTTTTGCTTTATCGAAGGGACCTTTGGATCAACGTTGAGCTTGTGACATGTTATTTTTGGATCAATTCCCGTCATTTCTTCATGTGACCACGCAAAGGTGTCACCATTTTCCTTCAGCAATTGAACCAAATCCGCTCTTTCTTCTTCCATAAGGTTCTTTCCAATTTTTATTGTTTTTTCAAGTTTGGCGGGGTCGATGGATATTTCTAAAAACTCTTCTTCACTTTCGTGCTTTTTTTTTTCTTTTTCAATTTTGGGTCTTCAATTTTTTTTGACTTGGATTCATTCTTTATGCATGTTGAGTAAGCCCAAGGCTTTTGCTTTTTTGTCCATATTTCCAACAATCGGGACCCTTTTCTCTTTCTCCTCTTCCCCGCACATTTATGTGATTGCTATTTGATTTCATCAGTGAGTTTCGCCTTTCCCTTCTCTTTCTTTATGTAACCATCAGTGCCTTTTTGACCTATGGTGGTATTGTAGCATCATCAATCTTCTACTTGGTTTCCTTTGATCTCAGCAATGCTCATTCCATTTTTTGCTTTGCACGTCATTTTTTGGTGGAGTGTTGAAACTACTCTATGCATGCGATTTATCCAATTTCTCCCCATGATCATGTTGTATACTGAGTTAGCATCGACAATTATGAAATTTATAATCAAAGTTTGATCCAACAAAGTGACTTGTAATCGAATGGATCCCACTGGCATTGTGCCATTACCATTGAACCCAATTACTGGCGACTTGGTTTCCTCTATTTCATCTGCATTTAACCCCATTCGCTGAAATGTTGACCAAAATAGGACATCGACATTGCTTCTGCCATCAACCAAAATTTTAGGAACATTGTAGTTTGAAATTTGCAATGTTATCACAAGTGAATCGTCATGGGGTAATTGAATGCCTTTGAGATCCTCATCACCAAATCCAATAGTTGGGCACCCGCTTGTGGAAATGCTTAGGAATCATGAGCTGGTTCATTTTTCTGGGTAGATCAACTAGAAAACACAATCAAACAGCTACAAGACCACTAGGAAAAGGTAGAGGACTCGATTACAAAGATTCTCTAGCTTGAATCACTCAATTCCGACTTCGTATGAAAAAGTTATGGTGTTTGTAAGGTGAGAAAAAGTTGAGAGAAAATTCTACGTATAAGATTTCTTATTTTTCTTCTTGAAATGAATGGGAGGGAAAAGGAGATTTTAAAAAAGATGAAAGAGAGGGAGAAGGGAAGCCAATCAACACATGCCACCTCAGCACCCCGTGAGGAGCACGCGGGGCTCACGGGGGCAGAGGGACTGCATGGCCGTGAAGCTCACGGCCTTCTCACGTGCCTTCCTTGCTTGGCCGTTGGCTGAGCAAGCTTCCCTCGCATTTTTCGATCGTATTCGGGCCTCCGAACTCCGAGTTCAAATCCGTCTTCAGATTATGAATTGTGACTCCCTCACACACAATGGTGACTGTGAAACTTTGATAAAAGGTTAAGAATTTGACTCAGAAAATGAAGACGAAGACAACTCAACGAATGAGAATGCAAAGTAGTGTAGCTACATCATTTGGACTCGAAACCTAATGAATGAGTAATCAAAATGATCGGGACTCAATAAGGAATCATCCTCCATGTTCCATCCTTCTTAGGCACAAGCAATACGGGAACCGCATAAGGACCCATCCTCTCACGTACATACAATTTTTCCATGAGCTTACTAACTTGCCTTTGAAGTTCCTTTGTCTCCTCGAGATTACTTTTGTATGCGAGTCTATTTGGGATGGGTGCTCTAGGTACAAAATCAATTTGATGCTCAATTCCCCTTATTGGTGGTAAACCAATAGACATATCTTCGGAGAACACTACATCAAAGTCCTGCAAAAGAGAAACAACAACACTAGGCAAAGAAGAGTTTATTTTATTAGTACTAAAACAAGCCTCTTTGTACAAGAGTGCAATCATTGGCTGATTTGAAAACAAGGTTTTTTTTTTTGTTTTATTTATTTATTTTTTTTATCTCATTCTCTCTTGCATAGAAGTTCACTTGTTTTCTCTTTTTTTTTTTCTCATCAGCCAAATTTTCTTTTCATTTTTTTTTCACTTTTTTGTTGTTGTTTCGGTCTCTCTTTCTTTTGAATTCTCACTCTCGATTTTTACATCTCTCTCTCTTTTTTTAACCTCACTTGATCTTCATACACTTGTCTTGGGGTTAAGGGTACAAGAGTGATTGGCTTTTTATTGAGTGCAAATGAGTATCTATGGGTATAACCATCATGAGTTACATGTCTATCAAATTGCCATGGTCACCCCAAAATGATATGGCCTGCATGCATTAGCATCGCATCATAGAAGAATTCATCTTTGTACTTCCTAATGGTGAATGACACCAACACCTGTTTAATCACCTTAACTTCTCCACTATCATTCAACCATTGTAACTTATAAAGTTTTGGGTGCTTCAAAGTGGACAAATTCAATTTTTCCACCAAACTAGTACTAGCCACATTAGTACAACTCCTCCTATCAATAATCATGCTACAAACCTTATCATTAACATGGCATCGAGTGTGAAAGATATTATCACATTGTACCTCATCATCTTCCTTGGCTTGCGCATTAAGAGCTTTTCTTACGACCAAAAGCTCTTCATCCACCGGATACTCAATGTCACTTACATCCTCCAGAGGTGGTATGGACTCATCATTAGATTCACCTTTGGATTCGATGTCACTATCATCCTTCAAAATCATGACTCTCTTGTTTGGATATTGAGATGCAATATGACATATTCCCAAACACTTAAAGCATTTAATATCTCAGTTTCTAGAAGGTTGGGAATCTGATTTACCTTGGTTTGGGGTGCCACCAGCTTTGTGATCTTTGAAAGGTTTGGCATTGGCCTTGAAACTAGGTTGGTCATCCCTCTTGCTCCAATTCGGCTTCCATGATGAAGAAGAACCCGAATGTTGCCCAACTCATGTGGAACCCTTCATCTTCAATTGTTGTTCCGCCTTAATGGCCATGTGCACCATGTCATTCAATTCAACATAATGTTGCAACTCCACCACATTTGCAATGTCTTGGTGTAGTCAATTTAAAAATCTAGCCATAGTAGTCTCTCGGTCCTCCTCTGTATTGGCTTGAATCATGATTATATTCATCTCCTTGTAGTAGTCTTCAACACATTTAGACCCTTGAGTAAGACTTTGTAACTTTTGAAACAAACCCCAATAATAGTGACTCAGAATGAATCACTTTCTCATAACAGCTTTCATCCTCTCCTATGTCTCAATAGGCCTTTCTTCATTCCTCCTCCTACTCATAATCAATTGATCCTACCTAACGATAGCATAATCGATGAATTCTATGACAACTAGTTTCACCTTTTTCAATTCAAAATAGTCATGGCAATCAAACACCAATTCTATTCTTTTCTCCCACTCCAAATAAGCTTCAGGATCAATAACGTTTTATAGAGAGAGAGAGAGAGAGAGAAAGGACATGCGATATTGCGATGTACGTGTTTCTTTTTTTGATTCATTGAGAGAAAGAGAGAAGCACGGGAGAGGTACGGAGTAGTGGAGCAATGTAGGAATGTTGGGGAAGATAATAGTACCGGTAGTAAAGAAATATTTTGGAATTGTTATGACACGTGTGACGCGATGGTTTGGTGAGAATTTGAGACTAACGTTATGTTAATTTGGGGCCGGTGAGGATAGCAATTGTTGGCTTACCTCTTCCACTTTTTGTATTTTGATGGCTTCTCTAATTGACGCTCGTCTTGTAAAATGCGACATCTTATCACTATCTGAGCGACCACTGATGGTAAAGACCTGAGGACTTTTGGTTATTTCCTTGAATCCTTTTTTGAAGGCTTCCAATGGGGACAATTGTGGGTTCTTTGTTATTTCTCCTATGGCAGCTGTTTTGAGCTGGTCTACAAGTTGGTCTAGTTCACAATATTTTTCATCTTGCTGCCATCCCGTACTTATGCAGAGGGTTCTTAATGCAGATGGTGCAGTGATCTCTTCTTCTCCATCTGCCAAGGGTAGCATTGGTGCCATTATCATGTGTTCCTTCTGTTTTTCTGCCTGTTGGCATTGATATAGGCTTCGGGTTTACGAGATATCTAGCGAAAATTCCTCTTCTTGCCAAATCTTGTATCTGTCTCCTGAGAGTGGTATAGTCATTCGTGTAATGCCCAAAATTATTGTGGTACTCGCATATTTTCTTATGGTCTCTTTTCTCAGGAAGTGTTCAGATTGATGGTGGATGCTTAAACAATCCCCTATTCTTGTTCTGCTGCCATATTTTTTCTACTGGCGTATTCAATGGGAGCTCTTCTTCTTCTTGCCAGTTCTTTTGGTATCCTTGGTGTGGTCGTTTTCTGTCATTGCTTTGATAATTTATCGGTCTTTTGCAAGTACCAAAATTCCACACTTTAAATACACAAATCGGAGTGAACAGTATAATGGCAAGCGGGATCGTTCTTCAGGGAAAGGGAGGATATTTGGCTATAACTAAGATATTTACACTAATCTAAACTATGTGAGAAAAAATAAAATTCATTTTTGGTTTGGAAGATTGTTTGGAAAACTAAACTAAATTAAAGCAATGATTAAAGAGCAGGTAATTAAAGTGATATGTATGAAGGTATAGGGATGGATATTAGGGAATTGATTTGACAACTAAAAGATTTCCTAGTGTAATGAACTAGTCCGATTAAGCACTTTGATCCAACTCAAGGTTTGTTCTTAAATTGATTTAACTCATTAGCATACAAATTCTACCTTGACTCAAGTAAACCTTACTATGAGTCTTAGTATGAATAAATTCAAGCTCCTACCCATGTGAACCTCACTATGAGTATTTACCCAAACAAGATTCTCAAGAACAATTTCAAGGTCTTATACAATGTAAAACATTCAAAGCATAGATATCCAATTTCATGGATGCTAAAGGTTGGAGAATGAGTTTTAAAACCCTTCAAACTCTAAACCACAACCTTCATATGTAAACCACTTTACAAACAAGCTAAATTGAGACCCAATATTAACTAGTAAAGTAAAATGGCAACTTCAAGACAATGAAAATAAAATATACCAAGAGAGGATTTGATAAATATATGACTAACTCAAATACATTGAATCATCACATAAGTTGTCTCATTAATTCCCCAATATGAGGGTTTAGTTACACATAGTGGAAATAAAAGAAAAGAGAGAAAGGATGTAGAGAAAACCCATGAAAGCCTCAAAGAGTCCTCTTGATCTTTAATGCACTTGAGAGTCTCTTGGTCTTGGTGAATCTCCTCTTCTCTCTTCAATTAATTCTCTAAAATGTGGATGGATGTTGGTGGGAAAGTTAGGTTTGTGATTATGGTAGAGATTATGGTTAGTGGAGGTAAGAAAGGGGTTAGGGTTTCAAAAATGGTGGGGGTTAGATTAGAGAATGGGAAAAGAGGGATATTTACATAAGGATCACAAAAGTTAGGGTTCAAATCCCGATATGCTGACGTGGCGCTTAATCGGCAGTTTCAAATGGCGGCAATGTAACCGTCGAATGGTATTGTGTATTGTTGAAATGGAACGGCGATTGGATCTATGGTTGGATTGTGACCGCCGAATTGCACCTGATATATATAGAGAAAAACACCAGTTTCAATCTGCGGCCAGGCCGTAAAATTGAACCACCGAATGCTACTTCTCTTGTAGAATGACCATTTTACCCCCAAAAGCTCCTCTTTTATCGCCATCAGTCCAAAATCACCGAGTTTCTTCATCGATTAGCCCTGAGTCCCAAAAGTACCTGTACAATCAAAATTGAGCCATAAATTACATGAGTTTAATCAAAAGTCAAACATAAGCAGCGAAAATAGAAGGGGAATTCCTATGTATGTCATGGCTCGATCAATAATCATTGTTTCCTCCTTTTGGGTGATCTTCTTTATGTTGGCGAATTGTTATCAGGCCCCTCTATCCTGTGTTGTTATTACTACTTCCATTTTTCAAACTTCCAAATCCTATGTTGGATACAAGAGCCGTAGCTGGTCTATCTGCACTCCCCCCCTTTCTCTGTCTTCCTTCAATTTTATCATGGCTTGTGCACGTTTACTGGCCTCATTCACGTTTGCTGGCATGCTCATCACAAAGTTTTCATATAGCCAAGATCATGGCCACAATCCTGTTGCAAAATTTGCTGCAGCAAATCCACTATCGTAATTTTGAATATGAACATAAATTGTTTTGTATCTTTCTAGGTATTCTTTTATGCCTTCCTTTGACCCCTGTTTGATGTCATACAAGTCGAACATAGTTGTTGTCTTCCGGCTTTCAATAAACCAAGTGGTGAATAATTCACATAACCTCCCAAAGCTATCAATGGAATTCGATGGAAGTGATACGAACCATGTTGAAGCTGCTCCTTCTAGGCTTGTTGCGAACACCTTGCACATTAAAGCGTCGTCAGCTACGTTTAAGGCCATTTGCTGTTTAAAATAAAAGATATGGTCATATGAATCTATTGATCTAATGGTGGCAAAACAGGCCAGGCTCTGGCGGGCCTCCCAACCTGGCCTGTTTCGGTCACGGGCCTAGGCCGGCCCAGCATGCCGACTTAACAGGCCAGGCCCAAGCCTGTTAAGCTTATTAAGCCGGCATGCCGTGCTGGGCCCAGGTGGCGCGGCCTGCAGGCCAGCCCAGCACGACCCGCCATTCCTATAGGCATAATTTTTATATATAAAAAAAATGAATTCTGGCGGACCTTAATAGGTCGGCTTGTTAGGGCTCGCCAGAATTCAAAATTTCAATTTTTTTTTTTAAAAAAAATAAAAAATCAAAGCCTGTTAAAGCCTTAACGGGCCGGCCTGTTTTGACACCACTATATTGATCCATCGTAAGCTTTCAGGATAGGGGGAGTGAATTTTTCTAGCCTTTTAGCATTTTCTATGCTACTTGTGAATGGGGATTGCAGAACATCTCCCACTGCTTTAATTGATGTGTCGGTTATTGTTCCTGGTGAAATCTTCTCTAGGTACTCTTGAATTCGCTTCTCCATCTCATCCTTCCACTTTCTTTCCGCTCCTTTAACTTGCTCTATCCTGACTCGATCTTGATTTTCTAGTGCTTTATTTGCTATCATAGTCAATTTTCCTTTGTCAGTTGGCTGTTGGTTGGAATCATGGAGATGTATTGTTGCTGGGACGTCTTGGGCAAGTGGGGTTTTTATCTTTGGAGAGTTGTATTAGGTGTTTTGAGAAGCTTGTCTAGACCTTAGTTCTTCATTTTGCTTGGATACTTCCTCGAGCTGCGCCTTCATTTTCTTCAGTTGTGTTGCTTGCACCTCCATTTGGCTTTTCATTTGAAGGAGCAGATGCTATGGAACTAAGTCCATATTGTGTGAGGAATCAACATGTGACATTTCTCTTGCTACCTATGAATGTTCAGGTGCTATTGGCTCAGATGTTCTGGAATTATTTATTGTTACTACCATTTTTTTTAACTTAAGTTTCTTTTAACCTGTAAAACCTTTTTTTTCCAATGGAAATCTAGGAAATAACTTTTGCTTTCTTGATTCCCCACAGACGGCGCCAAAAATGTGAATCACAATTATGTTTTATAGAGAAAGTTAGAAACTATAATTTTTTTTTTCCACACCTTTTTATTACATAATGGCTACAGATTTATAGCAACTACAAGGTGTGATGAGATCACATTACACATTGATGATCATACTACAAAAATGATGATCACAGTTACCGGTCACTCGAGATCACATCACAAACGGAAGACCATGGTCATTGGTCGCTCTTTACAAAAATACAATAATGTAACAGTTACCGATCACACGAGATCACATTACAAATAGAAGATCACGGTCACCGGTCATCGGTTACTTTTTACAAAAATACAATATTATGAATGTCTTTTGGATCAGTGATCCTACTGTTCTCATCACACCTAACACTCATATTGTGAATGATTTGGTTTCTTCTCCACCAAATATGCCATAAATAACACACAAAAGCTCCATTTCAGCTTTGGACAGAACATAAGAGCAATAACAGAGAATGTCCTATAATTGAAAATTATTATTACATTTAAGCTCTGAGAAAAGGTAGCAAGATTCATGAAAAACCTTTAAACCCCCATAACCCCATAGAGGACCGTCGTCTCCGGCTTCTTGGAACAAACACCACAACAGGTCTCCGTCAACACCCCACGTTTGGCAAGATTGGCCAAAGTTTGGAACCAATTGTTACAGGCTTTTCAAATAAAAATCCTAATTTTCACAAGGATTTTCATATGCCAAAAATACTTCCACCACCACTTTAACCCTAAAATACCTGATGAACTAGTTTGACAACCCATAGTCATGCCAACCTTATACCCACTTTTCACTGTATATACCCCATTCCTATCAAAATGCCAAATAAGGGAATCCAGGATACGAGAGGAGCTGGCAGTTAGGAGAGGATAGCATCAACGTCATCCGGGAGGAAAAATGACTTAATTAACGGAACATTCCACCCCTCGAAAGGTAACAACAAAGCCCTCACAATAGTGAGCTCGCCAAAAACATATGGAGAGAAGATTTTGAAAGAAGACGGCTTAGGGATCCATTTGTCGTCATAAATGAAAATTGAATAACCAGTGCCGATTCTCAATAACGCAAACCAACATCGAGAATCTCGTGACCCCATAAAAAATTCTTCCAAATCAGAGATCCTGAGCAACTATCTTTTACGTTCAAGAAAGTAGAGGTAGGAAAATAACAGTTCTTCAGAACTCTAGCCGCTAAGGAATTTGGATTTGACACCAACCGCTAAAATTGCTTAGCGATGAGAGCTCTATTAAAAACTGAGAGATCCTAGAACCCTATACCACCCTTTTATTTACTCACACACAGACAATCTCATGAGCACCGATGGATTTTGCGAGACTCCTTCATACTACCCTACCAAAACCGGCCACACATTTTGTGGATATCATAAATTAAGCCTTGTGGGAGTCGAAAGAGGCTCATAGCGTATGTTGGAATTGACTAAGTAACAGTCTCCAAGAGTACCTCTTTACTGTCCATAGAAAAAAAAAATCAACTTCCACCCATTCATTTTATCCCAGACCCTTTCTTTAATATCCGTAAAGAGTTTTTTCTTGTTCCTGCTAGTAAAACAAGAGAGGCCCAGATACTTCATGGCACTTCACCCATTGGACCTTAATAATACTAACCAGCCAAGAGCCTTCGACTTTTCCCACATAATTACTCACACAAAGTGTAGATTTTACAAAGTTAATTAGTTTACCAGAATCTCCTGCATAGTCATCCAACAGCTTACGAATAGACAAGCCTTTAGCACAAATGATGAATAGATATGGGGACAACAGATCCCCCTGCCTAAGGCCTCTAAAAGGTTTAATATTACCCCGCACTTCCCCATTAAGAACGTAGGAGAAAGAAAACGAAGATATGCATCGCATGACACGATTGATCTAGACCTCAAAGAATCCCATTCTTGCAATCATTTTCTTTAGAAACACCCATTCGACCTGGTCGTAGGCTTTCGACATGTCGAGTTTTAAAGCCATAAACCTTACATCCCATTTCCGATTTCTCAAAGCGTGAATGCACTCAAACCCTACAATAATGTTGTTTGAAATGAGTCTACCCGGAATAAAGGTGCTCTGGGACTCCGAGATGACTTCCCCCAAAACTCCTCGTAGCCTATTAGCCATAGCATTTGCAATGATTTTATAAGTATAAGTAACATTGCACAAGCTAATGGGGTGAAAATAAAAAATCCTTTCCACCTACATCACTTTAAGAATGAGAGTTATAAGAGTCATGTTAATAACATTGAGAGGATCCCCATTGTTGAGATACCGAACACGCAACTGTCACATCCTTCCCTACTATCTCCCAAATTTTTTGGTAAAAAAGAGCATGAAGCTGATCGATCCCTAGAGCCTTAGTAGGAGCCATATCAAAGATAGCTATCTTGATTTCATCCGCTGTAAAGTCTTTGTCTAGTAATCTCTGATTCCCTGCGGACAATTTTTTATTATAGTTAAACCCTTCTTTATATTTATTCCGACCAATAATATCATGTTCATTACATTCATCTACACTTAAGTTTCTCATACATATTCAATAAAAACATATTATATAATCTATAAGAAAAAAAATTAACTAATTTAAAATTTTATTTAAAAAATATTTTTATAAAAATTTAGAAGATAAATTTAATTTTGTTTTGATTAAATTCTAAATTATTTGCAACAGTGTGTCGGGGCAAAGCGTTAGAGAGATTTGTAAAATTTGTTGGTTACACAACAAAATGGGATTATAATCACTCATAATATGGTATAAAATTGATTAAATTTAGTGTATCAGATTCAATTTTTTTTTTTAAATACAGTCTTTCTATTATCAATTAGAATTGATATAAAATATATCAGTTCCTTACATGTAGATCATTGGATTTAAAAGATGTTTTGACAGGTGCATGCAGTCAAGTCAAAGCATTTTAATTCAATGACCCACATGCAAGGAACTGATATATTCAGTTCGAACTGATAAAAGAAAAACTATTTTTAAGTGTATATATATATACAATTTTTCTATTGTCATTTTGTCCTAATATAAAATATATTAGGACGAAGAATGTGGACCATTAGATTTACATACTTTGACTCAAAGTGTATGTATTTGTCAAAACTTCTCTATAATCTATGGTCCACATTCTTCATCCTGATATATTTTATATTAGGACGAACTGACAATATATATATATATATTTAATACTTCTCTAATCAAGATCGTCCTGACTTTATAATTTCAGGACGTCCAATCATAGCCACACATTCACAGTAGGCTGCAGCCCCACATTAACAAATACCCACACCTGATATAAATGTGTGGCTATGGTTGAACGTCCTTACTAGAGAACAACTATATATATAGAGAGAGAAAGAGTAATTTTCAAATGAGGACTTTTAACAATGCACATTTTAATCACATTTGATGAAATTGCATGGAATATATTGAATCTTGATTTGATTTTTTATATGGATTGTGAAAACATTGAAATACATTTATGGAAAATCTGGACCATTCAAACACCTAGGATCTAATGGACACAAAAGTGTGTCAAATCCTATGTAAAAAACTATGGCCATGGATCTTGCCCCATATATATAAAAAAGTTCAAGTCAATACGCACTGATGTAAATATATGAAGACATTGAATGTGAGCCACTCATTTTTCATGCTTTGACTTAGTATGTATGCACTTGTCAAAATTTCTCCATAATGAGTGGCTCACATTCAATGGCCTCATATATTTACATCAGTGCGTGTGGTAGCCAAAAATGGCCCTTAGGCCCAACGCTTAAGGCCTAGACCCTTCTGTGTTTGATCTTGTCCAAGCCCATATATAGTGGGTTGACCCAAAGCTTCGATCAACTGAAAGTTGGTTGATTGACTCAGTCCAACTTCGGTTACCACTTGTTGATAAATGGTTGTAACTGCTGGACTTGAATGAGAGTAAATCTTTCTAAAAAAAAACCTCCCACAATCAAACCTTCATGAGGTGAACGTTGGAGAAGGTTCATGGCATATAAAAAACAGAGTTCAATCACGGTGAACTCTCTCTGAAATTCTTGACAAAAACAAAGCTTACAAGCATATTGAAATTCTGATCACATTCTCTCCAACTACCGGAATTCGATCCAAATCACGATCGCGATTCATCGTCAGCTATTGTTCAGTCCAAGCACACCTAAGGCTAAGAATCTAACCCCCATTACCATCTTTTCGTTATCTTTGCTTTTCTGTTACTTCTTTTGCAAGTCCGACGAAGGTGACAGCCACTCTAGATCGATAGACTCACTGTTTTGCAGGTTCATTAAGGAGACAACATCTTTTTTCGACAGGTTCAACCAAGTTGCCTTGGGCCCAACTCAAATTCGACCCGATCCACATAATTCATAGTTCGACCCCCTACAGTGTGCATTGACTTGAACATATATATATATATAAATGGCTCACATTCAATGCCCTTATATATTTATATCAGTACGCACTGATGTGAACGGGACCGTATATATATATATGTAAATGTTCAAATCAGTGCGCATTGATGTAAATATATGAGTACATTGAATGTGAGCCACTCATTTTCCATGCTTTGACTTAGTGTGTATGCACTTGTTAAAACTTCTCCACAATGAGTGGCTCACATTCAATGTCCTTATATATTTACATCAGTGCGCACTGATGTAAACGGGACCGTATATATGTATATATATATATATACAGATTTTCTATTATCAGTTCGTCCTGACAATAAGTATATCATGACAAAGAATGTGGACCACTAGTGTATGCACTTGTCAAAACTTCTCCATAATCTATGGTCCACATTCTTCGTCCTAATATATTTATGGAAAAATATCGTTTTAGTCCCTATGGTTTACCATATTATCCGTTTTGGTCCCCGTTGTTCCAGTTTTGACCACTTTAGTCCAAACGTTCACTATTAATTATCTTTTTTGGTCCCTACCGTCAGGTTCTGTTAGGGTGCCGTAAACAAGTGAGGGTATATTGGTAAATGGATTGTTAATCATTTAGGGAAAATATTATTTTAGTCCATATGGTTTACCCTATTATCCGTTTTGGTCCTCATAGTTCCAGGATTAGCCAGTTTAGTCCTTCTGTGACGTTTTCTGTGAAAATCAAACCACCTGACATGTGCAGAAGGTCAAATGACCGTTATGCCCCTAATAACGATTTAAAAATAATAATAATAAATCCGTTTTAATTAAATTTTAAAAATAATAATTTTAAAATTATATAAAACAAATTAAAACAATAATAAATAAATTTTAAAACCTCACTTTCTCTCTCCACACCCACCCTCATCGTTTCTCTCTGTATTCTTCCCATTATTTCTCTCCCTCTCTCTATGTCCCTGGCGAGGAGAGTCGATCTCCTCTCATCGACACTCTCTTCTATCTCGTTCAACAAATAAACCCAGATCGGAAAAAAAAAAATAGCTTATGTATATTATACAACAAAAGTAAAATTGTTTAGTCAATTATCCTTGATACACCAGTGATAGAAGAAAGTAAGGTTCAGAAACAAAAATGGAAAACCAAATGAAAGTTTTCATTTCAATGATTAGTTTCCATATAATGAAATATCACCTCAATTATATAGTTTCAGCCTTTCAAGTATTATGTGACTAATAAATGAATCTCAACCAAAAGCTCACACAATGAAATAACCAGAAATAGCTTCATAAACAAATGAAGATCAAGAAGAACAAGAAAATCCAGGACCAACATAAATCAAATCACGACCCAGATTAAAAGAACACTGAAATCTCAATCAAACCCCAATATCAAGAGTGAATTAATACAACATCAAATTGATTTGTCAACACACCCAATAAAAGCTCCAAACAGATCACTGAAATCTCAATCAAACCCCAGTACCAAAAGTCAAATCAACACAAACTATCTAGGTATTATTATTTCTTAGTACTGTTTTTACCTTCGGCGTCCCTACCAGACGTCGATTGCGTTGCCTTGTTGGCCATCTTTTCTTGCAAAGCCTTGGTGTCCCTCTCGCGACGTTGATCAGGGGTCAATCCATCATCTTTGTTCTTGCCGTCGTTTGTGTTCAGGACTAGGTTATGTTTGGTGTGTGGATTGATTTACAAAGAAGGAAGATGATTGAGTGAGAGATTGATTTCCAAAAAAAAGAAGAAATCAAAGAGATATAAATGGGTTTGGGTCTGATGAGAGAGATAAAGAATGGTGTGGGTAGTGTTTCAAGGGGCTAGGGCGTGGTGTTTCGGCAGCGGCGGCGGCGGCGGCGGCAACGGTTAGGGTTAGGGTTTAGTGAGTTGTGGTGGGTTGAAGAAGAAGAAGAAGAAGAAGAAGAAGAAGAAGAAGAAGAAGAAGAAGAAGAGAGAGAGAGAGAGAGAGAGAGAGAGAGAGGCGGGAGATAGAGAGAAAAAAACAGATTAGGGTTTTCACTTTGAATTTTTTTAAGTTAATTTTTTTTATTAACTTCATAAATATTTAATATTATTATTTTAATATTACTTTTTAATTATTTTTAATATTAATCTTTCATTAAAATATTTTAATTTGTATTATTTAATTTAATTATATTTATTAATTTGATTAAATGATTAACAATCCATTTACCAATATACCCTTACTTGTTTAACGGCACCCTAATAGAACCTGACGGTAGGGACCAAAAAAATAATTAATAGTGAATGTTTGGACTAAAGTGGTCAAAACTGGAACGACGGGGACCAAAATGGATAATATAAACCATAGGGACTAAAACGATATTTTCCCTTGATAAATCGTTATTAGGGGCATAACGGTCATTTGACCTTCTGCATATGTCAGGTGGTCTGATTTTCACGAAAAACGTCACAGAAGGACTAAATTGGCTAATACTGGAACGATGAGAACCAAAACGGATAATAGGGTAAACCATAGGGACTAAAACGATATTTTCCCTATATTTATTGTCAGGAATAACTGACAATAAAAAGACTGATATATATATATATATATATAAAAGATTTGTTCATAATGGTTAGGGGCCCATAAATAAGGAAGCAATATGGGCTAGCCTGTTAGTGAACCCAGTCCAGTAGGATTGGAACATAACCCATTTAGATTCAAGTCCATTGCCTTGCCTTACATTTCTGATAGAACAAATTACACTGCCTTTACCTGAAGTTTGTCTTTTGCCAATCAGAAATGATGTATTGAATAACTCGCGCTGACATCCTTTCCCATTAAGTTTTGACCATTAAAAATGACATTTGACCATTTAAAATGATAAAAAGACAAAAATACCCTTTATTAAAAATCATAAAATAATTTGTCAAAAAATATATATAAAATAAAGAAAAGGTTTTTTTTTTTTTTTTTTTTTTTTCTTAATAAATATTAGAGAAATTACTAAGTAAGTCCAAATATATTTATTCATTTGATTCCTACGTTTTTGCCACTTTTTGTTTTTGGCTAAAATGGTTCCTAACTTTTCATAAGTACAAAATGGCCCATCTTAATAACTAATGTTAGTTGTCTTGAACTAATTTAATAGATACCTAGTCTATCAATGGCGAAAACTTTCAAAAAAAATACTTGGTCCTAGATTAATAAATATTGTAAAAAAAAAAAAAAAAAAAAAAAAAAAAAAAAAACTAATGTTAGTCGTCTTGAACTAATTTAAGGGTAAAATAATATTTTATAAGGGGATCCTAAATTTAATTTCTAATATATCAAAAAAATATATAGAATTTTTTACTTAATTTTTGAAGTATTAGCTTTTTTGGTCCCTAAGATTTTACTACTTCAAAATTGGTATTTATGTTGGTCAACTACAAGTCAGTTAGCGTGAGGGTTATTTTAGTTTTAAAATACATTAACAAGTGATAGTTTGACACGTGTCCTCAAGTATTTTGATAAGGTGAGCCGATATTGACACCCATAAAACTTATTAGTACACCCATATTTTATTAAAAATTTTAATTACTAAAACATTCCAATAGAAATTTACCAATAAGGACAAGTTATTTTAATTAAAAATAAACCAAATAGTATATACACTCATTAATTACACTCATATCTTCAACTATATTTCTTGATTAAAAAAAACTTACCTTTGAAAAAAAAAAAAAAAAAAACTTATGATAAACCTTAATTAAACTCTAATTTTATTTCAAAAATCAAATTTTCTCATCATCACATGATTATCATATTGTTTTTGTTTTTCTTTTATGTATAGTTATAAATTTTATCAAAAAAACAACATTTTTTTTTTAACTATAGCTGTAAATATCAACAATTTTTGTTTTAAGATAGCCAATGATGTCAATAAATTTTTATTTTATTTTATTTTTTTTATTTTTTATTTTTAAGATAGCTGTATAAATAAGAGAACTCCAAATTGAAAATCTTATTCCCTTTTATAAAATTCCTACATTCGAGATATTTTCAAAAATAAATTTGACCATCATTAAAAAAGGATTTGATTCCAAAAATAATATGATTTTTCTTATAAATTGGGTGTGATAATAATTTAAGAGGTTTATAAATAATATGTATTAAAATGAATATATTTATTTTAATAAGGGTACTATTGGCATTAGGATGGGTGTTTATAGTAATATTTAATTTTTAAATTTTAGACATGGGTGTACTTGTAAAAACGGGTGTACTAATAAGTTTTATGGGTGTCAATATCCGTACCCTTTGATAAGTTGTGAATAAATATGGAGGATGTAGGTGATCGGATTACGGTTAATGTGGATCGGGTCAGGTTATGTTAGGCCCAAGGCAACTTGGTTAAGCCTGTCGATTGAGGGTTGTCGTTTCCTCAATACATCTGCAAAAAGGTTGGTCGGTCGACCTGGGGTAGCTATCTTCTTCGTTGAACCTGTAAAAAGAATAAGAACAGAAAAATATATATAATGAAACAATGAAGGTGGGGTTTGATTCTCATCCTTAGGTGCTTGGTCTGAGCAATTGTCTGCAATGATCGTGAATAGGAATCCGATCGAATTCCGATGGTCGGAATATTTATAAGCAAAGTTTCAATACGCTAGATAAGCTTTTCTTTTGTCCAGAATTTTCCGAGAGCTTTCTATGGCCAAAGAAAGTTTCTTTTATAGGCAAAAAAAATCCCCTTCCAATGTCTATATAATCATGTTTAACGTGGGAGAGATCCATTGAGAGATTCTCTCCATTTTGAATTGGTCATTACCATCGTTACTAGTTATAACTGCTATTTGACTTGGTTAGTTTTAACAAAACATGTAATTGATGATGAACCTGGGTTGACCCATTATTCGTAGGCCTAGACTGGTCTGTACTAAGGTTTTGGGTTTTAACATGTTGGGCCTATGGGCCATTTTTGGCTACCACAGAGGTTACCTCCTCATGATTGTGGAAGAAAATTGTCTCTACATTGCTGAAAGAAACATTAGCTTCCTCCAATTCAATCCGGAGGAAATTGCTTCCACTAGATCAAATAATCTAGAGGAGGTGATAAAGGTGACCTCTCGGGTCTCATATAGACCACGACTTTAAGGAAGTCGTGGCTTTTTTCTGGTAGCCACATTGTTATTTCTTTTCTTTTTACTTTTTAATTTGTTTTTTAATAATAAGATAATAATTATATATTTTACGGTTTATAGTTTATGTGGGTATTTTGATTATTTTGAAAATCAACGGGAATCAACATAACATTCTTAAGAAAACAAAAACTTACATTGATTGATGGTAGAAGAGGTTTGCAATATGTTTTAAAAATCTCGTCTAAGACCATCTCCAATGCATATATACCAATGCCTATGCTAAATTTGGCACAAAAAATAGAAAATGCTATATTTGGCATATCAATTTAGCATTGTGCTCCTATACATAATTTTTTTTAAAATGCTATTTTTATTATTTTATTAATTAAAATTATAAAAGTAAACACTTACCATTAATGCATTCATTACTTATTTTAATGTTCCAATGTAAAGTTCCATTAATACATTCATTATTTCATTTAAAAAATATATATAATGGCATTTTTGTAATTAAAAAGGGAGCATTTATTGATGTGCCAAATTTGGCACGTGCAAAATTTAGCACGTGCTATATTGTGTGCCAACATGCCAATTTGGCACATCATTTGGTACTGTATTGGAGGATAATTTTTACATCCTATGCTAAATTTTGATATTGACATAATCATTTGGCACAGCATTGGAGATGCTCTAAGCGAGGTGATAGATTCATATAACAATATTCGAAGTCTCCTTCAACGGTTTGGATGACTATGAGATGATCAATCCATCCCATAACGAGGGATTTCCCTCTTCATCATCAACCGAGGCGATACTAATTATGAGTTGTCATATGTAATGGAGATGCCACATGTCATACCATCATTGGACACCTTGAGTGTTCATAATTAATCACCAAACACTTGTATAGACTCAAACTAACATATAAAATACACGTTGGGTTATGAGCTGTAACATCTAATTTTACTCAAAACAAATGTAAATTAGAAATTCATTTTAATGAAATGAACCATAGCTCTTGAGTCACAAGAATTACATTTTACCCATGTCTTACCCTCATTGGGCACCTCGGGTGTTCATAATTAATCACCAACACTTATATCGTTACTATCATCAATATCGATATTATCAATAAGAAAACCTTTAGGCTTGGTATCTAGGAACTTGTTCAGAAATACTATAATGAAAGGAACATAAGAGTTTGTCGCTAGGTATTTGACCAAATGGGAGTGCCCGGTTCCTATAGAACCTATAACTAAAATACCCCTAGAGGGGGATAGGGCTAGGCGGAGCGAAAAGGGTTTTCCATGAGATGAGAAATTGTAAGTGCCTCACTTTTTAATTGGCTTATTTCGTTAACAAAATCACAATGGGGTTCAATCTTGTAAGGGTAGCTTAGGATTGAAGATTTTCTTCTCAATTGCTTAAGGACCTCATTGTGGATTTCAAGAGCTTCATGGAAGGTAGCTACTTGATCTTGACTCTTTATTTGAAGAGATTTAGTTTGCACACACACACAACTCTAGTATGCATGTGTGATTATGGTTTTTCTAGTATATGATATTCACTCACACACACTTGCACAGTTGCATGTGTTCTTTATGTGAGAAGCTGCATGAGAAGGCTCAGCCCTTCTCTGCCATGGTTGTGCCGCTGCCTTGGCGGACCGCGGCACTCAAGCGACAGAGATGTGTTATCTCTGTCGCAGCACCTGTTGCGGTTGGACAACCGCGACAGTCAAGCGACAGAGACCTGTGTCTCTGCTGTGGTGCATCTGCCGCGGCCGAACAACCGCGACAGTCAAGTGACAGTAATATTTCTGCTGTGCCGCGGTTATACTGCTACGGTTGGATGACTGCGACAGTCAGGACCGCGGCAATACGTCAGCGAGAAGTTGGAGCGTTTTTTTAATCAAAACGACACCGCTTTATTTGGATCTCATATATATATATGTTGATAGCCTTTGGTCGTTTGATGTGAGCAAAAATTACACTTTTGAGAGCCTTTTGAGTTGCTTCTAAGCTAAGGTATCAAGAACACTTTTTTATCTCTCCAAACATCAAAACCCATCATTCTTGTATGCTTCATTCATCATTTAGCATGTTCTAGTATGATTCTATTAGGGTTTTTCATCTTTGCTCACATGACTTGTAGTTAGAACATCACTTGCATCATATCACATGTTCTCTCTCTACAAGATTACTCATTTATTACTTGAATAGGTTCAAGATTGCTCCTTTATGAATTGACTTAGGTTCAAGATTGTGTTATTGTGTTTTGTGAGTTGTATTGTGGTAGATATTGCATATAGGACTTTGGTTGTCTATTTTGTTATGTTTTATGCATGCCACTTAGTAAGATGATATATAGGAATGTCTAACATGTTCATCCATGCCTAGATAAGCTAAAATGTCTAACCTTGCATTTTGAGCATCTTGAATATTGCACACACTAGGTTGTTTTATCTCTTCATTTAGAGTCAAGTCTTGTATTTGCCTTTGGTAGTTTGCAAGCATGAACTAGGTTCACTTCTAAAGGCCCGTGGGTAACAAAGAAGGATTAGTAATCTTAGGTGTGATGTGGTCAACCTAGATTGTAATCGTATTTGCAAGTAGTGGATTGAGGTTCTAGTGTGGCGCACAAAACAGCCCGTGGTTTTTCCCCGTGTGGGTTTCCACGTAAAAATCATGTGTTATTTACTTTCTGCATTCTCTACACATTATTTCATTTGTTGACTAGTTGGGGTTAATTTTGTAATCTTGATTAATCTCGAAAATTGGTAAAAAGAGATTCAAATCTATTCACCCCCCCTTAAGATTAAATTAGGACTCGTTTATATTTATTTTCAATTGGTATTAGAGTGGGTTCCTTAGCATAATTAGGAGATCTCTTGCTCTTGTTAGAGTCCTTTGCATTTCTTTGCATTTCTTTGTGTGTTTTGCTTTTTTGTGTGCATTCATATCATTTTCACCCAAACACTATGAGTGGAAATGGAATTGGAGGTGAGGGTGCCTCTAAAACAAGACCCCCCTTGCTTACCGGGGTCAACTACGTATCATGGAAGGGCAAAATGAAAGCTTATGTGTGCCAAATTCATGATCGGGCTTGGATGGCGATTGAAGATGGATATATTCCACCTATGATAACTCCTACGGGAGGTGGAGAGGAAGTCCCCAAACCAAAGGCACAATGGACCCCTCAAGAGTTTGAAGCTTTAAAATGGAACAATAAGGCCATGCATGCCATCCTATGTGCCATGGATGACAACCAATACAAACTCATCCAAACCACAAGGATAGCAAAGGAAGCTTGAGATATATTGGAGACGGCTCATGAAGGAACCGGGTGGTCAAGTCCTCCAAACACAATTTGAGACTATAAGGATGGAGGAGGATGAGTGCTTCAATGACTTCCAAGTAAAGCTTATGGATATAGTGAACCAAAGTCACCAACTTGGTGATCCCTACTCGGATAGAAGAATTAAGCAAAAGATCATGAGGTTGCTTCCCGAGAGGTTTGAATCTAAGGTGACAGCATTGGAAGAGAATAGTGATTACTCAAAGATGAAGCCAAGTGAAGTTATTGGAAGGCTTTTGGCCTATGAATCTAGGAAGGGTCCTACATCTACACCTCCAAAGAAGCAAAAGAGTCTTGCCTTGAAAAGCATCAAGGTAGAAAAGGATGAAGAAGACTCAAATGAAGAAATTGCTTTGATGGCAAAGAAGTTCAAGCAATTTATGAGGTTTGAGAAGAAAGGGTTTGGCTCCAAGGGAAAGTTTGTGAAGAAGAAGGCTCCTTTCAAGAAAATGGAGCAAACTCAAGAGAATGACCACAAGAAGGGTGTCCAATGCTATGAGTGTAGTGGTTTTGTACATATTGCTCCCGAATGTGCTAACTTGAAGAAGAAGAAAGGAAAAGCCATGGCGGTGACTTGGAGTGATAGTGATGACTTAGAAGAGGAAGATAAGTCTTCTGATGATGATGAAGACCAAGTTGCCAACTTTATTGCTTTCTTATCTTCTCACAATAGCAATGAGGTTGTGAGTGACAAAGAAGAAGAAGAGGACAAGCAAGAAGAAAGTGACTCAAATGGTGAGAGCAACTCTTCTAGCTCTAATTTTGAGTTTGATGAAGAAATGGACTATGATGACTTCATGAGATTCTTTCATAACTCAAGATCAAAGAAGAAGAAGGAGATACAAAAGTTGAAAGAGGAGAAGCTTGAATTGACCTCCAAGGTAACTCATTTGAGCAAGGAAATGAGTAAAGCTAAAGAGATGGAAGAAGGTTTAAAAATGGAGCTAGTCTTGGCTAAGAAGAATGAAGAAAGCTTTAGGAAAGAGCTTATGGAAGCAAAAGGGTTGATGGCTAAGATGACTTCCGGAATCGAGAAGCTTGACAAAATGCTTTCTTATAGGAAAAGTCTGTGTGACAAAAAGGGGTTAGGATATGTGGAAGAAGTGGAAGCCACACCTTTGAAGAAGATAACTTTTGTCAAGAGCAAAGAAGTTGAAAGTGCTCAAACCCCACAACATTCAACTAAGTGGGTTGAAGTTGGTGAATCCTCCAAGCAAGCACAAGCAAGGATTCCAACAAGAGCTCCACCACAAGCTAGAGCTCCTCAAGCTAGACCCCCACAACCAAGACCTCCACCACAACCAAGACCTCCTCAACCAAGACTTCCACAACAAAGGATCCCATAAGCTCAACATGGGGTCTTTCATGCTCAACCGAGGAGACATGTCAACCTTGCTCAACACCAAAGGAGAGAGTTGCCTCAACACCCAAGAGCAACTCAAAATAGAAGGAGACCACAAATGGTTGCACAAGGCTATGGTATGAATCCTTATTTCTCTCATACTTGCCATTTTTGTGGAATTGAAGGCCACATTAGGCCTAATTATTTTAAGTATATTAAATTGTGTAGAAGAGAAAGCATGATTGAGAAAAATATGCTTAGAAAAGCCACAATGTATGCACCTAGGAAATTTAGAGACAATGGACTAATGGCTCCTAGGAATGACTTTGTTTCACCTAGATTGAATAGGAATGATGATTATTATTGCTATGTGGCCCAAGTTGCCTTGAAAGCAAATGCCTCCAACACTTGGTACCTTGATAGTGGGTGTTCTAGGCACATGACCGGAAACAAGAGTTTCTTCAAAACTCTTGTAATGGAGGATGGTGGATTCGTCACCTTTGGTGATGGGTCTAAGAAAAAGGTTATAGAGAAAGGTAATATATCTATTCCCGGGTTGCCCTCCTTGCCCAATGCTCTTTATGTTGATGGCTTGCAAGCCAATCTTATTAGCATATCACACTTAAGTGATGAAGGGATTTCGGTTATGTTTGGCAAAATTGATTGCTCTATTCTTAAAGAAAATAGGCAAGTTTTGTTGAAAGGTAAGAGATCAAGTGACAATTGTTATTGTCTTGAGTCAAATCTCATCTCTTGTAACTTGTCCACTAGTGAGCAAGTTGAACTGTGGCACCAAAGGTTTGGCCATATGAACTATAGGGACTTGAAAGTCCTTGATAGATTGAATGTTGTTATAGGCCTTCCCAAGCTTGGCAAAAAGATTGAGGGTGTTTGTGGACCTTGCCAACAAGGCAAGCAAACCAAGAGTGTCCACAAGAAAGGCAAATACCTTTCCACCAAAGAACCATTAGAGCTTCTCCATATGGACCTTATGGGTCCCATTCAAACCGAAAGTTTAGGTGGTAGAAGGTACATTCTTATGGTTGTTGATGACTTCTCTAGGTTTATATGGACTTACTTCCTAAGGGAAAAGTCCGAAGCCATTGAGAAATTTAAAATGCTTTGTGTCAAAATTCAAAATGAGAAAATTTCTCACATTAAAAGCATTAAGAAAATTAGAAGTGATCATAGGAAAGAGTTTGAAAATGCTAGCTTTGAGAATTTTTGCAATAGCTTAGGCATTTCCCATGAATTTTCGGCCCATAAGACTCCTCAACAAAATGGAGTTGTTGAGAGGAAGAATAGAGTCCTTGAATAGAGTATTTCTTCGACCCGGGACTAAACAAACATCATATGAGTTATGGAAAGGTAGAAAATCCAATGTGAGCTATTTTCATATATTTGGAAGTAAGTGCTATATACTTAATGACCGTGATCAACTTGGCAAGTTTGATGCTAAGAGTGATGAAGGTATTTTTATTGGATATGCATTTAATAGCAAGGCCTATAGAGTTTTTAATCTTAAGACTCGAAGTGTGATGGAATCATCAAATGTGGTCTTTGATGATTGTAGGCCAAAACATGATGACCATGAGGAGGATGTTTGTGAATTGGATGACCTTCCTTTGAAGGAAAGTGGTGAGACTTCAAGTGGTGTGAAGTCAAACCAAGATGAAGAGGATGATTTTCCTCTAAATAGAGTTCCTCCATTGGACTCTAATGAACCCGCTCCTTGGGTTAGAAAACTTCATGATAAGGATGATATCATTAGAGAGGTTAAAGAGGGTGTTAGGACTAGACGTCAAATAGCTAATCAAATTAACTACACTTGTTACACCTCTCAAATAGAACCCAAAAAGGTGGATGAGGCCTTGAATGATGAATATTGGGTTCTTGCCATGCAAGAAGAGCTAAACCAATTTGAGAGAAATGAGGTTTGGACTCTTATTCCTAGACCTAAAAACACCAATGTCATAGGCACTAAATGGGTGTTTAGAAACAAATCCGATGAGGATGGCAACATTGTACGAAACAAGGCAAGGCTTGTTGCACAAGGGTACTCTCAAATTGAGGGTATTGACTTTGAGGAGACTTTCGCTCACATTGCCCGCTTAGAGTCCATTAGGCTTCTCTTGTCCATTTCTTGTGTGTACAAGTTCAAATTACACCAAATAGATATTAAGAGTGCCTTCCTCAATGGCTTTTTGCATGAGGAAGTGTTTGTTGAGCAACCCAAGGGCTTTGTGGATCCACACCACCCCTCTCATGTCTATCACCTCAAAAAGGCTTTATATGGGTTGAAACAAGCACCGAGGGCTTGGTATGAGCGCCTCACTCTCTATCTTGTTGACAATGGCTACTCTAGAGGTAGTGTTGACAAGACATTGTTCATCAAGTGCACTAAAGATGAGCTATTCATAGCTCAAATTTATGTTGATAACATTGTTTTTGGTTCCACCAACAACTTGAAAGTTCAACAATTTGTTGATGTCATGTCTCATGAGTTTGAGATGAGCATGGTTGGTGAACTAAATTACTTCCTAGGCTTGCAAATTAATTAAATACATGATGGGATCTTCATATCCCAAGCTAAATATGCCAAGAGCCTAGTGAAAAAGTTTGGCCTTGAGAATGCCAAACATTGTGACACACCCATGAGCACCACCTTGAAACTAAGCAAAGATGCTAGTGGAAAGGATGTGGAGCAAAGTCTATATCGTGGCATGATAGGAAGCTTGCTTTACTCGACCGCAAGTAGGCCCGATATAGCATTTAGTGTGGGTGTTTGTGCTAGGTACCAAGCTAATCCCAAGGAATCTCACCTTGTTACGGTAAAGAGGATCATTCGCTTTGTGAATGGTACCTCAAACCATGAGATTTGGTACTCTTTTGACACTAATCCAAGTCTTGTTGGATATAATGATGCCGATTGGGCGGGAAATTGTGATGATAGAAAAAGTACATTAGGCGGTTGCTTTTTCCTTGGAAACAATTTGGTTTCTTGGTTTTACAAGAAACAAAACTCAATTTCCCTATCCATGGCCGAGGCGGAATACATTGCCGCCGGTAGTGCTTGTACTCAATTGATGTGGATGAAACAAATGCTAGCCGATTATGGCTTGAAGCAAGGTACTCTTACTTTATTTTGTGATAACATGAGTGCCATTAACATTTCTAAGAATCCCGTCCAACATTCTAGGACCAAGCACATTGACATTAGACACCACTTCATTAGAGAGCTAGTTGAGAGCAAATCCATTGCATTGAAACATGTGGGAACAAATGACCAACTAGCCGATTTGTTTACAAAGCCCTTAGACACTCATAGATTTGGGAACCTTAGCAAGTCTATTGGGATTTGTCACTTGGGTTGAAGTGGTTTGTCTTGACCCCATATGGGGAGCTCAAGCAAAGAGAGCAAAGTTGCATAATCATGCATTGTGCTTCATTGAAACATTTTATACCTCTTATTTAATTGCTTGAGATGATTGGTTGTACATGCTTATATGTATTTTTCTTAATAAGTGTGATTTATTGCCTTGCTTGCAATCCATGTCATATTTATGCTCAAACATGCATTTTTGGAATAGGAAATGTTCTTTGGAAGTACTTGATGAATGACCTTTAATTGATTCCTATGACATGATGATTCTTTTGTTGACATGCTTATTAGTGAAAAGTATGAATTGCTAAATTGTTTTATCTTGAATGGAAAATATGTGTGCAAAAGCAAACTTTGAGACTTCAATCAATAAGGATCCTTGTATCCATAGTCTCTCCCTCTTTATTTGTAGAACAAGACTACTATCATACGGGAATCTCACCCGGAAAAATCTAATAAGGTGCAAAGTCGCCCATGTCTTGTTTTGCTTATAAAGTTGGATATAGTTGCTTATTAAAATCTGAAATGTTTAAACTCTATATCCTTATCTTTTTCCATGCAAAGAGTGAAATTGGTTTGAATTCCTTTAGGAATTCCTTTAGGAAATCCTTGTTGTTTGCTTTGCCAAATACCATTGTTTTTGAGTTTGAATGCAACATGTCTTGCATGCAAAGCATCCTTGTCACACATTTTTTTTAATAAAACTCCTTGAATCTCTCTTACTTAATTGAGTTGCATAAAATTGTTCATATAATTGTGCATATGTTTTTGTGCTACAAGCTCTCATTGCTAAATGTTTACCTATTAGGGGAGACTCCCTTTACCTATCTCATGACAAAAAGGGGGAGTAAGGCTGGGGAGATATTTTTTTTTATTTGGCATTGCATTTAGGGGGAGTTGATGCATTTAGGGGGAGTTGCATTGCAGTGCATGATTCTATTTTTTTTACTTGGCAATTGTAATTTCTTTTGATCAAGCACCTCTCACACACTTGTTCTTCCAAGGTATATTTCTTGTTGTTTGTGTGTAGGTTGGAATTTTCTACAAGCTTGGAAATGACTTAAAGATGTTCAAGACTTAGACTAGGGCTTATTTGTAATGTAGAAAATTTTGTTGACCAACCAATTTTTTGTTTTTGTGAGGTTGCTTGTGAGTGTTGATTTTGTCACGAAATAGCCAAAGGGGGAGATTGTAAGTGCCTCACTTTTTAATTGGCTTATTTCGTTAACAAAATCACAATGGGGTTCAATCTTGTAAAGGAAGCTTAGGATTGAAGATTTTCTTCTCAATTGCTTAAGGACCTCATTGTGGATTTCAAGAGCTTCATGGAAGGTAGCACCTTAATCTTGACTCTTTATTTGAAGAGATTTAGTTTGCACACACACACAATTCTAGTATGCATGTGTGACTATTGTTTTTCTAGTATATGATATTCACTCACACACACTTGCACAGTTACATGTGTTCTTTATGTGAGAAGCTGCATGAGAAGGCTCAGCCCTTCCCTGCCGCGGTTGTGCCGCTGCCTTGGCAGACCGCGGCACTCAAGCGACAAAGATGTGTTATCTCTGTCGCGGCACCTGTTGCGGTTGGACAACCGCGACAGTCAAGCGACAGAGACCTGTGTCTCTGCCGCAGTGCATCTGCCGTGGCCGAACAACCGCGACAGTCAAACGACAACAATATTTCTACTGTGCCGCGGTTATACTGCCGCGGTTGGATGACCGCGACAGTCTGGACCGCGGCAGTACGTCAACGAGAAGCTGGAGCATTTTTTTAATCAAAACGACACCACTTTATTTGGATCTCATATATATATATATGTTGATAGCCTTTGGTCGTTTGATGTGAGCAAAAATTACACTTTTGAGAGCCTTTTGAATTGCTTCTAAGCTAAGGTATCAAGAA